>CM031242.1:112967490-113567490 GCA_018340775.1 Taxus wallichiana var. yunnanensis | reverse complement strand
TCATAAAATATTTTAGAAAGATTGATGCACCATGTTCTCTTTCTTTAGAAAAAGATTATTTTTTTGAATGGTCTCCTCAATGTCAACAAGATTTTGAAGTTATAAAGGAGAAATTAACCACTTCCCTAGTTTTGAGAGGACCCAATTGGGGAAAACATTTTAATATTCACACTAATGCTTATAACATAACAATGGGAGTTTTCTTGGAAAAAATGATGAGGAAGACCAAATGTATGCCATCTATTTCATTAGCAAAAATTGACCCCCACAGAGAAAACTACACCACTATGGAAAAGGAATTTCTAGTTGTTGTTTACTCTCTGAATAAATTCAGACACTACATTACTGGATATAAAATATTTGTGTATATTGACCATTTAGCCATAAGATATTTGATGAATAAATAGTAGTAGGGGGAAGAATTATTAGGTGGTTACTTATTTTACAAGAATTTAACTTGACTATTATTGATAATCTTGGAAAGGCTAATGTTGCTAAATTTCTTTCGAGATTGAATGTTTCAGGAGAAGAGTAGGCATTTTAAGATCACTTTCTAGATGAGCAACTTGTTTGCATGTATCAACACATCCTCCATGGTTTGTTGATCTTGCCAACTATCTCACTATAGGGAAGTTTCCAACTTACTTTACAATAAAGAACGTAAAATTAATAAAAAATAGTGCTACATATAAATGGTGTAATGGAATTTTATTTAAATGTTGTCCTAACATGGTTCTTCATAGGTGTGTTTGAGAAGATGAAGTGTATGACATACTGAGAGCTTGTCATGATGAACTTGGAGGAGGAATTACTTAGTGAAGAGGACAATTCATAAGGTCCTTGGAGCTGGGTACTACTTTCCTTCTCTCCAAAAATCTATCAAGAAGTATGTATGGTAATGTGATGTATGTTAGTGAGTGGTGAAGCCTACATTTTCTATTGAAATGCCCCTCAATCCTCAGCTGGTCTTAAATCCATTTGAGAAGTGGGGAATTGATTTTTTTGGTCCTTTTGACTCCCCATCCTATGAAAAAGAGTACCTATTAGTGTGCACTGACTATGTTACAAAATGGGCCAAAGTTCAAGCATTTGCATCTGCCAATGAGGATGATGTAGCTGACTTTTTGTATAATAGATTATGCTCGGGTTTGGATATCTATTATCCATTGTATCTAATCAAGGACCTCAGTTCGTTTCCAACATGATTGAAGCCTTCTTAAAGATCTACCAAATCAAGAATAGGAAATCATCACCATACCACCCCCAATCCAATGGGTAGGTGGAAGTCATAAACAAAGAGCTGGAAATCATTTTAACTAAATTTGTCAACGCATATAGAAAGAATTAGTGCCAATACTTCCTAAAGTAGTTTGAGGATACAACACATACACTGGAATAACACCACCAATTTCTCCCCATATGAACTAGTATATGGGAAGAAGCCATTTCTCCCAGTAGAATTTGAATTATAAACCCGAGAGAACAATGCAAAATTTGGGATTGAGCTAGATGAAGCTCAACGTGAAAGAGTGATGTAGCTAAATGAACTTGATGAAATGTAAATGGAGTCACAACAACAAAATAACATCCTCTAACATTAAAGAAAATCTTGACATGATGCCCATATAAAAATAGGAGGTTCAATGAAGGAGAATGGGTCTTACTGTTTGACTCAAAGTATCAACAATTCAAAGGAAAGTTGAGAACAAGATGGTTTGGACCCTATCAAATTGAAATTTTTATGATAATGGATCTGTGAGACTATTACCAATTGATGGTGACAGGAGAACCTTGTTGGTGAATGGCCATAGACTAAGGATGTATCAAAACCCTAGGATAAGGAAACTTTCACTAAGGACATGTTGTTGTGTGAAGAATTTGATTCAATGGAAGACTACAACTCTTCCCGCCATGAATAGTTTGTTTTGGAAATTCAAATAAAGGAATAAGATCATAGTTTTGATCCTCTTCCCCTATATCATAAAAATACAAAAATATGTTTTATTTCATGTTTTCAATAAAGGTTAGAGATGTCAATTATTAAAATGTGCATTAATCACAATTACTCTTCGAATGTAGGACATGGAGTGCCAATGGTCAGTGGAGAGATGAGCTGGAAAGGTGAAGTGTATTCATCCCTTGCTATGGATATTAACTTTTAGAAATCCCCATTGCATTTATTTAATACATAAAATCAAAATCCCATTCCCAATGCATTTATTAAGGATGTAAAATCAAATCTCATGATGTGAAGTGGGAGATAATGAGTAATAATGGGAAAATAAATGACATGTGTCACATTTTTCTGAGAAGGAAAGTGGCATAAGCATTCATGATGATAGGATGGGAACCGTGCGAAGAATTGAACCTTTCCATCCCAATTAAGTACTATCAATCTTTTTCACCGCCATTTTTGCACCGACTCAATGCCATTAACAACTCAAAATATAGTTCAAACTTCCACTACTGATGTTTCATGTAATTTCTCTATTTCCCTTGCATAAACCTTCACCATTTTGTTGTAATTCCATCCAAACTTATCTAAGCTATGGGAAAAAGAAGAAATCATAACCGAGTCTACAGAGCCTCTCCTGTGAAATGTTGTCATCTCCCAAGTCTTCCATGATTCAGGTTGGTTAGAATTTATTCAAAGTTTGAGGGTTTTGATGAAGATTTAGTTGATTAATTCCTGTTGAATTTTGAGGCGACATGCTCTCGAATAGGAGGTAATAGAATTGAGATAAACAACCACATTATTGCTACAATATCCGGCCTCCCAGATTTTGGGCTCAAAATTGTAACCAATGACCCACTTAAGGATTTGATACCACTATTTCATGATGAAGGGGAAGCTATTCTTGAAATAATCATCACTCCTCATGTTATTCAAAAAGGTATTAAGCGGGAGAGTTTTCCAAGTCACTAGAAGGAAATTTCCACATGGGTGAATAGGTATTTTATCTATAATGGACAACCATCGGTGCTTGGGGTGAAACATTGAAATTTCTCACTCATTTGAAGAAGGACCAAACAAACCTTAAAGTTGTTCTTCTAGAATATATTCCAGAGGCTATCATTAAGGTGGGTTAGAAATACAAGAATGGAGGTGGTAAAGCTTCCCTAAAGCACCCAGGGCTCATCCAGTTAATATGTGCACATTAGGATTTTTGTAGGCCTAAGAGGAAGATAGAGAAGATAAGTGCATGGGAGATTTCTAAATAGAAGAAAATAAAAAAGGCTCCCACACCCATTTCTTCGAACCACCTCCTAGTGTTTAGCCTAAGCTTCGACTCCTCGGCCTTCAAATGTGGCTATGGAAGAATATGAAAGTAAGGACACCCAACCCTTTATGCCTCAAGCTTCCAAGTAAAATATTACCTTATCAACCCCTGTTGTTATGAAATTAAGACCAAGAACATCTTGTACATTAAGGAAACCTGAAGTTTCTCAACTTGTATTGTTTAATGAGGGTTTAACCCTAATTTTGGAAGAGATTTTCAAGGTTGGTACTTCATCTGCTCCTAGTGAACAATTGAAAGATGATGAATTTACAAAACCATTCCCAAAGAATAGTGCCCTAACAATGATATGCCAAACATTATTCAAAGCTCCAAAACTATGTCTATAGCTCTAAAAATGCCTGTAGTGCTGGAAACCTAGAGTTGAGCTCTAGAAACTACTGGAAGGGAGGTTGGTCATATGGAATCACATAAAGATACAGTCCTAAAGAAATATTAGGATGAAATTGTTTCTATGAAGAAGAAATTAAAAGGTATGGAAGATACTCAATTGTCTATGTAAAATGAATTTTTTCAGCGAACTATGTTGAGAAAGTTAGAGAAATAACTATCTTGAAAATAGAAGTTGATAGTTTAAAAAGGCAAAAGAATATTGGGTTACAAGCATGGAATGATTTTTCCTCTCATTGTGACCAACTGTCTCTTCAGAATAAGGAATTGGTCTAAGAAAATAAGAAACTTAAGGAAGAGGTTGAGTCAGGTTTAAATGCTAAGAAGAAATTAGAATCAGTTTGTTGAGTCTGTTTGTCCTCTAGCTTGCAAAATTCTATCTTGTAGGAAGCCCTCTTCAGTTTATAGTCTATTTCTTCAAGAACAATTTTATGCATGGAAATTACAAAGGATATGTTATGGAGAGCCCCATGAGGCTTCGGATGGAATTTTTTTATAGAAATTTATCAAGGGAGTACTCCAGAAATACATAATTTGTTATGTGAATTCTACCTTCATAACATGTTGGTTTCCAATGTCCCTAATTTCTTTATCAATTTGTCTGTGGGGGAGTTCCAATTAAAATATTTTCAATCATTGATTAGGAACCAAATTGTATGGGGTGAAAAACATATCTTTTTAATCAAATAGCCCAAACTTGGTTTCTATATTAGGCCTACCCACCACAATGATGTCTCCATGAAAAAGGATTTCAGGTCTCTATATTATCAAGCTGGAATTGGAAAGAATACTTCAGAGATATTAGCCAAATGTGTTCAAGACTTTGAGATTTATTGTCAGAAGAATTTTGGTGAAGCTCTAAAATCTTGTGACAAAAGGTGGGACACTTTGAGCTTACCATTGAAAATAAGGGAAGTGATCTCTCCACAAAACCTCAGTTGGAGTATGAGGAGAGGTGATGCACTTGTTGAAATCATTTGGCAATTGTAGGAAAAAAGGTGCAAAAGAATACAATAATGAATGGGTTGACATGAAAGTAAGACCTCCCCTTGTCCTCAGTCCCATGACCACCTAGTAGAATAATGCTTCCCAATCTCATGATAATTTCAAAGCATGGGTAGATGTTATCTTGGAAACTCAGGGGTGCAAAGGAACAAAGAAACAATATGCAGACCAATTCGAGGAGTATGATATGGCACAACAACTTGGACAAAGAGCAGGACAAAGATGAGTTTGCATGAGGACATGCAAAAGGTAAAGTGTAGGGGAGATGATGAGTGCATAAATTGACTTATTATATCATCCATATGACTATTGATTTGCTCCTAAATGTGTTAATTAATGCATGGGGGATGTTCTAGATAGTTGTATCCTAAGTAATATTGATGCATTTTCCTTATCTTGTCTCAAGTGAACTAATGATCGTAGGAATTCCCACTAACTTCCTTTGTGAGTAATGTGATGATGTGTGCAGGTTGATAAAGCGCATTCTCTTCCAATTTTGAGGAAGTCACAGTCAAGAAGACTGAGTCTTTTGCCACCATGTCATTCTAGGATTTTCTCATAATAACCTACAAACAAGGACCCTATTTTTAGCTATATTACAGGATGTCATTGAGATTTAATGAGGTTGTTATTTAGTTAAATTTTTTTCCTATAATTGTGGCACATTCTTGTAAATGATTATTTCTATAAGACACCTTCTTGAAACTACTTCAAAGTTAAGTAGTTGGTAGTTTTCAATATATTTTTATATACTAGTTGATATTTATTTACATTATTATGATGAAGCATGTTCTAAAATTATTTGAATCAATATAATATATATGGTTTTTTTAGTATCAATTGGTGTTAAGTACCTCAATCCCAAAGGAGAGCAAGGGACCACTCAACTAAGGAGATTGGACGCTTGATTTTTCATGCATGATTGTTATTCCTGATAAGTTTAAGTTTCAAAACTTTGATTTGAATGGTCATTTTAATGAAATTTTACATTTCCTTGCTTTTGTAGACACAAATTCATGCACATTAGGAATTATTTAGCCCGGTCTTATACTACTATTTAGAGGGTTCTTAAGTGAAGAAAGTACTAATTAATCCCACATTTTGGCCATCTTATTTTGCCCTTTATTTCATCATTCTAGCATATTTTCCTATGCATGTCCACCTATTTCATAAATATCCTATTAGTTTAGTCTAAACTGGGGTGCCTGGTCCCACCTGGGGTGCCCCGGTCCATGTTCTACTTTCCCACCTCTTTTTGGGCCTCTTAGCCATTTTTCATCCTTATATTTTTCCTAGTTGGCCGTGTTAGGGTTAATTAAAAAATTAGAGAAAGAGAACCCTATAAATATAAAGTTATGAGACCATAATGAGTGTCTTAGTATCACATAATACTATCACTCCATCTAGAGTTGCATCCATTGCATCACTTGCATCCACATAGTGTCATGCATCAAGGCTAAGAGATCTATACCAACACACACAACATAGGGGGTTGTATTCTATTTCATGAACACATGCTATTAAATTTTATATATTTATTATTGCTTGTTAATTCATAAAGTGTGATTGATGAAAGAGCACCTTGGGCACGACATGCACACACACACAAACCGAACTAAATTTGGGTTTGAAATATAGTGTAGTGCTACATTTAGTAATCCCACTATTGTGGCAAATTTGAGGTTAGTTTGACCCATTCATTTTGCATATTTTATTTTAGGGTTTTGAAATTTATTTGTATTTTACAGGTCATTCCTTCATCTTGTATTATCTCACACACTGTGCAAATCAACAAATCGAGTGTGACAGACAGAGAGAATTTTAGGACATCTTGTGACACTACCGAAACTAGATTTTGAGTAGTTACAAAGACCAGGGCACCTATATTCTATATACTAGGGTACCCTAGGATGCCTAGTACCTTCTTAGGTGCTTCGGTTCCCATATATATTCTATATCCGACCTCTGCGGAACCCGTGAGTGATCATTTATACTTCTAGGATCTACGGTCATACCTCTACTAAAACCTACTACAGTCTCCAACAATTAGCTAAGTCCTTTCCTTTTACATCTTTGCACATTTAGGGTTTTATTTCATTTAGCATAATTATTTGCAAATATTCTATATTTCCTTAACGTAGTTGGCAATTTTTACTCCTCCTATATTAGATTAACTAGTTGTTATTCTTCCCATAGTTTAGTTCAATTTTAGTTAATTATTTTGGTGAACCTGACCATATACACTTCTAGACTCCCTTTTCTCACCTTACTAGGGTTTCCTTCTTCCCTTTCCCATGGCTCACTCTCATGAGGAATTTATTGAAGCTCACCTTAAATCCATCAATGATCACCTTGTTACGCATCCCCAGGATTTAGATTTACTTCTACATGTGGCTCGTGAAGAAGCTACCAACTTGGCTGAACCCAATTCTTTAGTGGATCCACCCACTTTGTTGTGGCCACTCAAATGCCATATTCTACACTTCCACCTATCTCTATTATTCTAGTTTCTATCCCCACTCTTACCAATCATTTTAGACCTCCTTTAGTTTCACATGAAAGGCAAGTCTACTCTATTGGTAATATAGATTTAACCTCTTTATATCACGATCTCTAGGATCAAATTCGTAAGTTTTAATAGGATATTACATCTCCATATTTAGATTCTACCTTGTTATTTCATACTCCATTTGCACCTACTATCTCTACGTATCCCCTTCCTTCTAATTTTTTACCCCTAAGCTTCCCATTTTTAATGGGCATGGTGACCCGAGTAACATCTTCGGGCCTTTCATGTTGCTTATCTAGATTTTGTTGATGATCATACTCTCTTAGCTAAAATATTTCCTCATAGTCTCCATGACTATGCCATGCATTGGTTCTATGATTTACTTGATCCATTTAGTTACTTCATTCACCCATCTATCCAATGCTTTCCTTACACATTTCTCCATCAACATAGGTTCTAAGATGTCTTATTCTCAACTAGCACAACTTAAACAAGGCTCCAATGAACACTTCCCGATTACGTATTACAATACAAGAATTATATAGCCATGATGGCCAACGTCCTCATGAAATTTAATCTTCGTGGATTTATTCATTCATAGTCAATTGCCACCTCTACAAGAAAATGTACTCTTTGAGACTTTTTCATCATTTGATCAACTTTTTCATGCTCTCAAGATTAGCGAGACTAAACTCATCTCCATAGGCAAGATCAAATACTAGGACCCACCTTCGTCCTCCACCCATATTTCAAGTAAGATACTATTCAAAGCACCTACAACTAAATACATTGATAGAACAACTACTATTAATGTGGTCTACTCTACTAAGGAATTGTGACCTAAGCCATACAGATGTCCTCTCGCTAAGCTTAGAACACCTCCAATAATTTTATAGCCACAACTCATCGATACTAATCTCATTACCTTTCCATAACCTTTACAGCTCGATCCATCCCAACCCAAAGGGTGTAACTTTGATGATAGTTCTTACTTTGATTATCACCAATGTGTCGAATTCCACTTATCATTGTTTCAAGTTATGAGATCTCATCCAAGATCTACTCAACAATGGTCACATCGAGCTTCCAGAATCTCCAACACCTTCCCATACTAACGATAACCATAAGCTCCAAAATTTTAACAAACCATTACCAAAACATGATACCAAAAAAACTGATTCATCTTCTAATCATGTTTATCATACAATGTTTTCTCCCCCAGGACCTCTTGACTTTCTCATTACTAACAATGCTACTTTGACACCAATTATCTCTTTTTTCAACATTGATTACCACGCCACATTTAAATCCAATAATTTACATATTTAAGCATCTCTTGAATTGACATCTATCAACAACACTAAGGTTAATCCATCTTCACCAATTAGTGCATGTTCCTTATCCCTCT
Source organism: Taxus wallichiana var. yunnanensis (assembly GCA_018340775.1). NCBI lineage: Eukaryota > Viridiplantae > Streptophyta > Pinopsida > Cupressales > Taxaceae > Taxus > Taxus wallichiana. Next base: position 113,558,879 of record CM031242.1, on the reverse strand, counting down.
TACAGTCTCTCGGTTATCCTCCATCACACATCGGATATCCATTTAAAAGACATTATGGTATCATCAAGTTACATGTCACAGTTGGTCCTCTCACTTTGTTCTTGTCCCTTGCATCTTTGGTTGAGAAGTCGAGGGATGTGACTCGCCTCGTGGTCTTGATTGGATTCATCAATCCCAATCTATTATTTCCATGAACCACTTGTACCTTAATTTTTTTTACAATAATCAAGTTATTTCCATTAACAAAGTGTCCCTTATTTTCCTCAATTATCACCACCTTCTAGTCATGTCACTCGTACATCCTCTATTCTCTCCCGCATGTCTCCTATGTTGTTTCCCAAAATACACTCTACTCCTAGTTCACCTATTTGATTTTCCTCTACGTGACCACTTCATCCATTAGTCCTACACAATGGAAAAGGCCTATTCCTAAGACCACCACCGCATCCATCGATGTTGATCACCTCCTCACTTTATTCAATGTGTATTGTCTTCCCCTTTGCATAAGGAATTGACTAGATCTTTATCAGCAACACATTTTTCTATGCCACGATATTTGTCTTATATCCATCCCTCACATACGTATCAAATTCATTCACCCACACATTGTTTATCTACCATCCCACCATTACTTGAGCTTAGTCCTACACTTTCATCATCACGACATCGGATGAGGGACCTACTTCCTTCACCCTCATTGGTTAGTCCATTCATAGCCATTTGGCGGAGGCATCACATATCATTTTCTCTCCCCATTTTCCCATCACCACATCATCATATGCCATTATTATTTCCTCTAAACATACTATATCATGCACCATAGCACCATTATTACCCGATGAAACACTCTTGTGCTTCAGTTCACACTTATTGTTGAGGGATTATCATTACACTGATCCCCAAGAACTTCACCCTAGGAATTATACATTGTATTCCACTATACATTGCACATCATACACCATCCATTCTATGATTATCATACATTATACTAGTCCTCATCTACATATTACATTCATTTATATATCTATGCACTTTGTCACATTATACAGTCCATATTTTACAATTATACATACTACACTAGTCATCATTACTTATGAGTCTAGTTTTACATTTCATCCATACATTCTACGTTATACTAGCCCTTACCATACCCACCTCATACCTTGTTATGCTATCCTATCATAACATATACAAAGTCATACTACGCATTTCTACATGCATTCTACACACTAGCGCTAGGTTCCATAATATATATGGGTCTAGCTTTACATTTTATCACTATATATTCTATTTCTATCTACACCTATCACCACATCTTGCATATTACATATTCTACACACCCTACACATCCTATATTGTATTTCCCACACTGTGCACATTTACATACCCTATTCATCACTTGGTTGTTTATACTACGTTGTCTTCTCCATGCTTTCATCACAATCTTATGACACACTTTAGTTCCTTGGTCCATACTCGACTACCGAGGGTTTACCTATCAAATGTACCTTACATGAACCATACAACATTTCCTCATGCAACATTTCAGCGTTAGTGACATACACCTTAGGTTAAATTGTCACCTCTTCTATCATCTTGTAGTGGTATACACCTTAGGTTATATCACCACTCCTTATCATTCATCTCGTAGTGACATACACCTTAGGTTAAATTGTCACTTATTTCTCTTCATCATGTAGTGATATATGCTTAGGGATAAATCATCACACACATATTCTAAAATTCATGATATATGCTTCGGTTATAGGGTTCACGCACATCTCTCCACATGTTGCATTTCATTACCATTACATATATACACTCATCATAGTGCACTAGAAATAACCAACACTACTTGAACATTTCCCAATGATGCACTCTCATTTACGGTTGATTCTTGAAAACAAAGAGGGAAAACAAAATGAACATCCTTGCATACACTTCCATTCACTTGGGGGAATGTTTCTCCTATCATTCCATCTTGCATTCCATTCCATCCATCCACAACATTTTACATTGTCTTGGGGAATTTACTAGTGTTTTACATGATCATTTTACTACACATGTTACAATGATTTCTTATATGTCATTATCGAGACACACATACATGTTCATTCCTTTGTTTAGTGTGATTACGAGATACATGAATCTACACGCAACATGGATGCTCACTTTCTACCCTTCCTACAATGGTCACTGGGGGCATCCACATTCATATTTTCTAGGTGCTATTGTTTCATTTTGTACTTAGCATATTATATTACTTTCTCATACACGCTTTGACATATTGGTTATCACTCTAACATGATAACAGGTGCTCCATGTGCAACACTTATTTTACAGGATTATATGTCTCCATAACTTCTTGTTTGTTTGTTTTTACTTATCTTCCATTGTTTGCTATTGTATGCGGGATTTTCCCTTTACTTGTGTGCACCTTGGGGTGCCCTAGGTCCATGTTCTACTTTCCCACATCATTTTGGGCATATTTTATATGTTTTTCATCCTTATCATTTTCCTAGTTGGCCATGTCGGGGTTAATTACAAATTTAGAGCAAAAGAACCCTATAAATATAAAGTTATGAGACCATAATGAAGGCCCTAATGTCACATTATACTATCACTCCATCTAGTGTTACATCCATTGCATCACTTATATCCACATAGTGCCATGCATCAAGGCTAAGAGATTTGCATCTACACACACAACATAGGGGATGATTCTATTCTATTTCATGCAAACATGCTATTACATTTTCTATAGTTATTATTTCTTGCTACTTTAAAAAGTGTGACTGGCACAAGAGAACCTAGGGCATGACATGTACACACACTCGAACTACATTTGGGTCCAAAATGTAGTGCAACACTCAGTTTAGTAAGCCCACTATTGTGGTAGCTGAGATCAGATCGACCCATTCATTTTGCATAATTTTTTTTAGGGTTTTGATACTTCATCGTCTTTGGGAGTTTATTCCTTCATCTTGTATTATCTCACACACCCGACATAACTTAACGGATCTAGTGTGATAGACATAGAGAATTTTAGGACATCTTGCAACATTGTTGAAACCATATTCGAGTAATTGCAGACCATGGTGCCTATTCTCAGATTAGGGCACCTCGAGGTGCCCCAATATGAGAATTGTATTCCCTTTATATCTTCCATATCTAACCTCTGTAGGACCGTTGAGTGATCATTTCTACTTCCAAGATCTACAATCACACCTGTGATGACCTCCGACAATCAGCTAAGTTTTTTCCTTTTACATCTTGGCACATTTAGGGTTTTATTTTATTTAGCATAATTATTTACAAATAGTTTATATTTTCTTAGCATACTTTACAATGTTTTAGTCCTCCTATATTAGATTAACTAATTGATATTCTTCCCATAGTTTAGTTTAATCTTAGTTAATAAACTTTAGTAAATTTCCTTCTTTGTCATTTCAATTCGTGTGATCATTTCGATTCGGTTAAGTAATTCCTTTGAATACATTTTTATTACAACGTTGTTTTAGTAGATTAAATGCATTTCATGAATTATTTCTTTTATGTCATTAGTTTAGAACTGTATTTACTTTCCATAGTGTAGAAGAGAAATAAGAGAGCAATACTAATTGAAACCCCCCAAAGAGAACCACCACAACAATTGAGTTGCATAAAAATTCATTGCATACAACCTAGGACACAACCCTGGTTTTAGAACGACATCAACAATTAAATTTGTTAGTTAAATGATTGGAAATTACAATGACCCATCAATTCCTCTGTGATCCCTAGTCAAAAGGCTACCCCGATGGTTTTAGTAGTGTACATATTTCCTTGTTTTCAATAAATGGAGCTTCCCATTCCTAAGTAGATGGACCTAGTTCCAGAGCGTTGGTGAAAGCCCCTAATTTTCCCTTGTGGAAATTATTTTGCCAACATAATGCATGAACAAAAGAATTTAATTATTTTATTCAAAATAATACAAAAATAATTCTTTTAATATATTTAAATTATGTTTTAATATTCACTAATTAATAAAAATGACATTATTCTAAGTTTTTGTATTTTATAGAGAATGACCTTTGAAATGAAATAGAAATAAAAACAAGTAACTAATATTTTTGAATTTTCCGTATTTGGAAATGATTAAAGAAAATAATAGAGTAAGAAGTAAATAAAAAGAAATTAATCTCTCCTTTTAAATAAAATATAAATAAATAGAGAATGACCATATGTTGTTATTTCTTCTATTGTAAAATATTGAGATAAAATAAATATAGAAGCTTCTAGTGGGATAAATGCAATTTTGATATCCAATGTAAGATTCCAACAATATGGATTTTACCTTGAGTTTTTCTAGGAGGAATCTTCTTAGAAGTTTTTTCCCTTCAACTACATAAAAATTCCCAAGTAAAATTGCCTCTAAAATGAAAGATAAAAGAAATGCACATGAATAAAATTCATTCTTTCCCCAGCCCAATTTTCCCCTAATAAAATCTATGGGAGAACAAGTTGAGTATTTATTACTCGACATATTTTTCAATAAATTTATAGAATGAAAAAATGAGAGAATTTTTTGTAAGAATTCTTTTTCGGAGGAGGGTTATTAAATCACATTAATCATATTGAATTAAGATTGAGTAGACATTAATATGCATAAATAAATAAATAAATAACAAAGTAAAATAATTAACACCATAACACATTAACACAGGATATAACGTGGAAAACCCCAATAGGGTAAAAACCACAAAGAATTTTTTGATTTTATTAAGAAACTTTTACCAATCCGAACTCCTTCCTCACTCCCTATTTTTAACCCGAAAAATAATTACATATCCGAATATGGCCCACTTCCATATTTAAATAACCCGAAGGGTTATATCCATTAACCTATGGGGTACCCTGATTTAATAATTTTTTAATTAATAACTAATGAAACCTAATATAGATTTAATATTAAATAATAAAGAATAAACTAAATATTATGAACACTTAATATTATGTTCTAACACTCCCCCTTAATATTAAGTGGGGATCCATATGCCAACATTACCTGTTTGTACAACATGATTTACAAATCCATAAACCACAAAAGGTTTAGGCTAGCATATGTCTTTTTGAAGGAATTATAACACCATAACGCTCACCTTACCTTTTGGTACGAAAGGATTTGGAATCCATAAGAAGTATGATTTAGGCTAAGCATGATTTGTGAGACTACATCCCACTATTTCTCATGGAAAATTTCTTAAACCACATCTCTAGGATCCTTTTATAACATAAGGACCTCCTTTACAAATAGATGCAACACACTAGACTATATTACCATAAAATCTATCAGTTTACATAGATCATAAAAGATATTTTTACAATGCTTTATACCAGAGCAGAAGTATAGAGGAGAAGGAGTAAAAAAAAAACCAACCATTAGGAGATATCATTTCCATACACACTCCCCCTCAATGGAAACTCTGAAAGGCCAAGCATTGTATGAAATTTACAGAACTTTGCAACACACAATGGATTTGTAAACATGTCTACAACTTGATCTTCATTCGGGAAGTACTAGAGATCTATATCACCGTAAATATCCTTATTTCTAATAAAGTGCATATGTATCTCGGTATGATTTGTCCTTTGATGTTGAACTGGAATTTTAGAGAGAACAATGCAACTCTGGTTATCACATAGAAGATGAGTACTTTCTTTAGCTTCCATGTGCATCTCTTCCAACAACTACTTCAGCCACATGGCTTCTTTAGCTACTTCCATTGCACTTCTATATTATTCCTCAGTAGAAGAAATGGAGATTATTGGCTAAATTTTATTGTTCTAAGTAATGGCACTGCACCAAACTAGAATACATATCCAGTTTTAGACTTGCGATATCTCACATCACCAACATGGTTATAATCACAATATCCATATAAATATGCATTGTTAGAAGAAGTATAATGTAAAAAAAAATTAATTGTGCCTTTAATATAACACAATATTCTTTTGACTAATTTCCAGTGATCTTGATAAGGCTCATGTATAAACCTTGAAGCAGTCCTACTACATAAGAAATATTAGGTATAGTAATTATTAGATAAATCAAACTACCTACAAGTTTCCTGTACAAAGTAGGATTATATTTTTAAAATGTAGATTTAGGATAAATTTTACATCCAACTTATATAGGAATAACAACAGGTTTACAATCAATCATATTAAACATTTTAAGTAAATTAGCTGCATATTATGATTGAGATACTATAATAGATTTTTCTCTTGAAATGTAGCCATGCCCAAAAATGATGCAATAAACCTAAGTCTATCATTTTAAAACATTGTATTAATTTTGCTTTAATATTCATAATTAAACTATTAGAAATACTAGTGATAAGTAAATCATCAACATACAATACAATTAGAATGATAGCATTTTATTTAATTTAAAAAAATAAAGTGTTGTCAAATGAACAGTTAGAGAAACTAACTTCATTAAAAAAATTGTTAATCTTTGCATACCAAGCTCTAGGAGCTTGTTTTAAACCATATAAAGATTTTTTCAATTTACAAACATACATTTATTTACCTGATTCTTCAAAGCCTTTAGGTTGAGTCATATATATTTCTTCTTTTAAATCACCATTTAGAAAGGCATTTTTGAAATCCATCTGATGGATTTACCAACTATATTGAGCAAATAAGGAAATCAAAATCCTTACTTGTGCTCATTTCTGTAACTGGTGCAAAGGTTTCAAGGTATTCGATACCGGATTTTTGAGTAAACCCTCGAGCTACTAATCTAAATTTGAATTTATCGAAACTACCATCATCTTTATATTTAATCTTATATAGCCCTCTAGATCTAAATATAATTCATTTTTCAGGAGGAGGGACTAAATCCCAAGTTTGATTTTTAATTAAGGAAGAATATTTAGCTTTCATTGCATCTATCCATCTTTCATTAGAAGAAGATTCTTCAAAATATTGGGGTTTAGGTTCATACAATGTCATTAAGGCATGATATTTATGTTGACTTCTAGTCATTTTATGAAGGTTTCTAGGATTAGAGTCTTGAATAATAGACTCAACACATCTAGGTCTTTTAGTTATAAAGGAAACAAGTACTATATTTTTTCAATTATAATTTCATTACTAGTTTCTTCATCATATACATCATTTTCAAAATTTTCAATTTCAATTTCAATTTCATTTGAATCATCATAAATAATAGAACTAGAAGATGAAGACGATCAACAAAAATGGTTTTCTAAAACTTTAAAATTCTTGTTTTCTATAAATTATCTTTTTAAAGGATCAAATATCCTAAGACCTTTAGTTTTGACACCATATCCTATGAAGACACAAGGAAAAGAGGATTAATCAAGCTTCTTCCTCTTTGATTTCAGAATGAAGAGGGAAGCAAGGCTATTGTATGCACTTGATTTTGCATGGTGTAACATTGTCGAATAGTTAAATCCCTAATGATGAAAAACTAAGTTTCCAATGATGTTCAAGTCTAAATTATCACTTGCATCATGCTATTTTACGTTGCTTGTCCTTTTCTATTTTTTCTCGCTTTCATGTATCATTTGGCAAGATTTTCCTTTATTTTTGGCTTTAAGTTATGAAACCGCATAGGTGGTTACACTACCGCCCCAATAGTTGCGTAACCGTTGGTTTACCCCGAGCGATGGTAACGTGCATCGCCGATCTGTGTAGCTGGTGGTTTTGTCCACATTTGACCAAGCCTTTTCGGTGTGTTTGTTGCGCGCGTCACCTTCTTCAAACTCATTTTTAGCACATGTTTTTGTCCCAAATTGGCTATTATTTATCTTGTTAGATACTTACAAACTTCTCCTTTCCAACTTACTATTATTAGTAAGTTAAATATCCCTTCTTTGAGGGATGTGGCATTTATTGGATGCCAAGTGGGTTAGACCACTTCCTTTCCAAATTTCTATAAAAACACGACTTCTTCCCGAAGCATTGGCTGGAGTTTCTTGATTTATTTCGCATTGTTATGCTGCTAGAATCCCACCAAGAAGTACGTAAGAAAACCCATTATTTTTCCTTGTTGCTCTCTTGCTCACATTGTGACCAGATTACTTGCAAACCAACCATCTCCAGCATTCTCCCATTTTTTCTACACACTTTCCAAAGCCTGACTATCTAGATACGTTGAACATACATTGGAAAAGAAGTTGAGGGGACACCAAGAAACATTGCCAACATTGGATTTGTCTCTGTACAACATTTCCAGGTTGGGAGTGTCTTTAAATTCCTGCAAGTTTCTTTGTTTATTTTGAATAGATTCAAAGCTTTAGTCTAGTTAAATACATTATTTTAGAAAGATTCAATTGCAATAGTAGTTCTGATAGATTACGTTTACAAATAGTCCGTTGAGTATTTCCTTCCATCTTATTCCTATGGATTTTTCTAGTAATAATATGGAGGAGCTTCTTACCACAGAGGTTATTAGTTTCTTTACAATTTATTTACCTATAGCTTTATATTTATTCATTAGTAAGATTTGTTTTACTGGGGAAGCTTCGGGAATAATTTCTTCTGAGAATATTTTTCATTCTTCCCGTGATTCTGAGGTAGAATTAGAAGAAGTTGCATCCACAATTACAAATAGGAAAAGCATTTATTTTATTAGATTAGTTAAATCCTTTACATAGGGAAATAGCCACATCGGCTATTTACCTATCTAGCTTAGTTTGATTTAGAGTAGAAGTAATTTCATTTAAATTAGAAGAAGTTAGTTTGTCTATGCACATTTCTTTATTTCCAGTAAACACCAAAATACAAAAACATTATATTAAATTAATTAGTTTTCTTTTATTTGTTTTATTTCCTTTTATTTAAAATTCATTAGAAAAGCACTAAAATAAATAGACTAGCTTTTTTTCTTGGTTTAATTAATTATCTTTCATTTGTTAATTAGTTGGCAACATGTAGATTTAATTAAATTCAAGGAAATTAATTGAATTGATTTAATTTAAATATGTTTGTTTCCATTTGTTAATTTAGGAACATAGAGTTAATTAGAAAGGAATTAACACAACTCCTTATGTATCCTTAGTTGTCTTAGGTTTCCTAAACATTGGCCTTTCCCTCATGTTGATTATTTGCAAGTTTGTTTGTTTCTTTGCTTTAGCAGATATCCCACATGACCATTCAAGGCCCTAGGAAACACATAGATTTAGTGTGTGATCCACAAGTGCCTCAACCAAATCTAGCTATGCAAATAACAGAGACATGGATCAAGGCATCAGACACCTCATTTTACAAACCACATTACTTCCACCTGTGATTATCTCACGGTTGATGAATTTGAATGTTGAAGCATGTTGGGAATTCGAGACTACAAAATAGTGCTATGATTTAATAATAAACAAAATCATGCACACAGGGATCTAAATAATTCCCCAAAATCTACAAAGAGTGGAAGTATAAATTAGAATAATCCAAATCAAGAAAAATTACACACATGTAACACAACATGTACTTGTGGTTCACTCAATGTGGGATACATCAACCAAAGATAGAGATCTCATATATATAATACAATAAGAGTACAAACCAACTCTTGATATAAGAGTGCAATTCATCTCTCTAAGAGTATCTCCTCTCCTTCAAATATCTAAATGGATCTCCATGAGTGCACTAAAACTGTACCTCTAAACACCACCAACATATCTCACATAACATGGGAATACTACATCTCTGAATTACTACCAAGTTCTCTATGGATCTGTGATAAGACCTCTTGCATGGGTCTACTAATGTGCAACCATGATTGTGCGCCAAGAAGTAAGTCTATCTCTCCATCACTATATAACCTATGCAAATATGAAGGAAACCTCCTCTACAATATCTAGATCTACATGGATCAACAATACAATATGATCTCATGGATATACAATACAAGACTAGATCTACATAGATCTATAATACAAGATCTCACCAATATGTCGATCTACAAGAAGAAAATCTATGTGATTTACATATTATGCAAGCCATTACAATGAGACAATAACTATATAAAGGAAATACAGTAGAAGATGTTACCCTCTTCTCATCATTTAGATGTACTTGCTATTTCCTTATGTCCAGCTCCTTTCCATGAAAATTATCTTCATGTAACCTATTCTTTCTTTTTCTTCTTCTTCATCCTCTCAATTTAAGAGAATCAAGGATCTAATTCAATCCTTCTCTTAATTCTCCTTCTAACCCTAACTTTCATGCTTATATAGGCATATACAAACTTAGGGCACAATAGCCATGTGATTACAATCAATAGATCTACTCTAATGCTAAAAATAATTCTAATTCCTAAGAGTTAAATAAAACACTCCCACATAAGTAATGTATGTCGGTTAGCCATAACCAATGATGGTTCTACTTGCACGAACAAAGCTGATCATAGGTGATTGATGTCGGTCCCTCCTTAACCGATGATATTTACTATGTTTTCTAAAAACAGGATATCTGTGAAGCATTTCAGATCCACAACCTAACAAAGAAAAAAATGCTTATGTTTTCTACGGCATAATCAACCTTTTCGGATTATATTCCACAATTCACCCATTCATCCTACCCACACGTTTCCTCTCACACCTCCATGACCTTGTTTGGATACTTTTATGAGGAAAACATAGGACAATTCCCACACATCCCATAGCTAGTTCAGAGGGTGTTTAGTAACACTAAAATTGATATAATCCTTCATGTTTCACTTCTCCTCGACCATTCCATTTTGACCACCCAAGTTAGAAAAACATTCATCACTTTAGACAAGCAGATTCCCATTGTTCTTGTAGAGGATATTCAAATACCTTGATTAATTATCAGTCACTTTCACCCATTTTTTCACAAATTTCCTATTCACCATAGTTATTCATTCCATAGCCATCTTCCATTTCATATTGTTTGTCCTAGCATAACCCTGAGAGTTCTAGTGCATCCTAGGGTCACATGTTTATTCTTAGATGTACAAAATTAGTGAACCCAATGTGAAGGACTAGTTCCTTTTTATTTCCTTTATTTCTTCCTTCTTTCATCCATCCTTATCCTCTCCCATTATTTTGTGGGTGTTTATATACCCCGAATATGTTGGGTCAGGAATACGATAGGTTGATCTTGGGTCTTGAGGCATATTATTACCATATGGGTATGCAACAGTCTCCCTCACTATCTAGGTGGGTTGATAATTACTCATCCAATTTACCTTCCCCTCACACTCCTCCTCAAGGTTCCAAAATGCCTCATCACTCAAAATTAAGGAGGTTGATCAACCTATCTATAGTCCACAACCAGATTCCTCCCACTCAAATAACATGATATTTATGGGAGAACAAGGGTTCTATCCTCGGGTCTTGTCAAGACCTCAAATCAGCATGCAAGTTGAGTCCCTCCCGTCCTATTTGTTTCCAAATGATGAAATCGACATGCTTCACCCAAAGCGATGATCATCTTAACGCGATAGAATAGTCCTTGGGTGGATGCGAGTACACTGATGTTGTTCTTTAGAATAATGCTGCTACTCCTCCTCCTATAATAGGAAATGCATCAAAAGAGGGGTGGCCTCCCATGGATCAATTCATATTAGGAAATCGCATGCCTTTGATTCCTAACCAGAATTAAAACACACCTAAGCCAAATGTAGCACCATCTTTGGGTGATGTAATTTCAACATTGGTGGATAAATGTAGGTAATTGGAGCTTTCCTAATCTTCTCATTCTACCCAATTTTCAGAACAAGGAAAGGTCCCCTACTACTGTTAGAATTACACCTATGTATCCTTTATGCCTTCACCTCCTCTAGTCCACATGGGTGTTCCTAACCATGGAGACTTTCTTACTAGATAAGGCACATTAGGTATTCCATCCCACACTTCATACGGATATCCTCCATAGGAACCAACCAAAGTGCATTCTCAAATGCCATTCCAACTAGCAATGCGACATTCCTTGGTCTCGCACCTACTACTCCATATAAAAAAATGTTCCCCCATACCTTCACATGTATTCTAAATCACTACAAGGGGACATGTTTTCTTTTCCTACTTCGTATTCTCATCCTTAGGAGATTCCTTACACTCCCACAAATTCTTACATTGCGCCTTATCAACCTCTTGTTCCACCTCCACCTCCCCATCAAGGGTCATCCATGGTAGAGTCTTATGCATTGGGAACTTATGTTGAATATCTCAAGGAGCCCCTTGACTTTACCATACAAAGTGTAATGCTTCCACAACCATTGCCCAATCTTCCAAAGTTCAAAGGGGATGGGGATCCAAATATGCACATCAAAGCGTATGTGACTGCCATTAGAGAGCTACTCCCATGGGATGCGGTTATAGCTAAAATATTCCCCAAGACCCTTGAGGGGATTTCTCTTGATGGTACTACAGGATACTAGAAGCCTTGATTCATTCATTCAAGTAACTCATATTAGATTTTATAAAATATTTCAATATGAACAAACTTTTAAGAACAAGAATAAGAGAATTCCTTCATATCAAGTAAGAGCATAATGAATCCACTACCCATTTCATTTAGAGATAGCGACAAGTCCTCTACTCCTTGGCTAGTGCTCCCAACATGGACCAAATGGATATTTACGAATTATTCCTTCATTATCTCAATCGAGAAACGAGGGTAAAAGTTCCCTCTTAGGAGCTATGAGGAGGTCTTAGAGGATGCTCTTTGTATTGACCAAGTGGAAATTGATAGCATCCAAAAGACATACATATGAAATGGGATACTTTGGTTACTATCTCTTTGGGGTAATTCAAACTACCCAAACAATTCAAACAAAATAATCAAGGACCTAAAGTCCTTAATAAGAACCTTGGTGCAACAATAGACAACGTAATCGATCAATGTAGAAAGCCGAATGTTGTCAACACAAATAACATGAATAATGGTAACAACAATGTGAATGTGAACAATCAAAGGAGTAACAATTTCACTCCTTTAGTTAATGTGGTGGAATTTAGTCATCCTCCTCCATCCCCATAATAGTTTCGTGGCCAGGCTAAGGCTAGTTCAATACTCGAACCAAATGATCCGAATCAATTTCTAAATTAGTATCAGAACCAAGGCCAGAGGCCCCCGAACTTCAACTACAATAACCAACAACAAAACAACAATAGGAACTATAGACTACAATAAAACCAAAATCAAAGACCTCGTGAATATTATCCCATTTGTATTGTGGTTTCCATAGGGTTAGAGGACACGATGCTTGTAAGTTCCATGATTGTAATAAATTTATACGATAGCTTCCAAAAGACCAGAGATAGCTCTTCATTGAGATGTTCTTAGATAATCCCACAACACCTATGCAAAGCACATAAATGGGGATTATTTCCTGTAGAATGCTACTCTTGGGGTTTATAGACACCCCTTCTAACACGTCCTAAAATCCAAATCTCAATCCTCATGGTACCAACAAGGGTACACCCATAAGAAACAACGATCATGAGGTGTCTACGTCTACAAACCCTTTAGTAGCTCCCCCTTTAGATGGTCAAAATTAGACCAATATTGTGGGATTAATAGAGCTAGAAATTGAACCCAAGGTTAATGAAATGACCCAAACCTAATAATATTCTTCAAAACCTCTTCCTATTTATCCCTCTATATCATATAATGCACCATTGGTGCCTAAACCAGTAGGGGCTTATGAATTGATCATGGACTTGACCAAGACCTTTTCCCACATTTCTTTCTTGGATCTGTTAAAGAAATATCCTGGGCATCTGTCAACTTTATTATAATTGATAGGTCTTGGCCATCTTATCCACTTCACTCCTCCTCTAAAAGCCCAAATTAATCATATAGAATTTTATTTCTACTAACTGGGGCATCCTAACAAAGATGTTGGATTCATGTTCGATATTAGTAAGTTCTGCTCACTCGATGTTGAGTTGGCATAAAGAGGTGATCCTACATTTTATCTATAGGTTTGGATTTATAAAAAAATAAGTTAAGTGTGCAATGATAAATGATGGGGTTGTTAATATAGTCTCTTTCTAGTTTATTTAAAAGCTAGGCTAAGGATAAACAAACCGTTCTTTAGAACGAAACACATTGAGAGGCTATGATAGTCTCAAAGTAACTTCTATTGGAACTATAGTGCTTCCAGTAACTCTTGGACCCAAGACTATGTTGATTGAGTTTTATATTATATATCACAAAACCAACTATAATATAATTCTTGGTCAACCATGGATTCATCAAATGAAGGCCATTCCCTCTACACTATTCTAAGAGGTTATGTTATTACATCTAGGGAAGGTATTTGTGGCTCAGGGTGATCCAAAGCCATTTGATCTTCATTTGGCCAACTTAAAGAAGAAACAAGGGGTTCGTACTAAATTCAAGATCTCAGACGACCTATTAAGTAAAGCCAAAAGGACCAATGCCTACATCTAAGCTTGTCCCTATGACTAAGTTGGAAGCCCCTAAGGAAATTGAAGGGGTAAATCCTAATGAAAACAAAGTTTTCATAGTAGAAACAATATCAACAAAAACTAAAACTGAGATAGATAATCTTTTAGAGAATGATTTTCCTATCATTATGTAAACACTCAAAATTTACACTCATCATTCTCCTTCATCACTTACATTATCTTCACTATTACATTAATCAAAATCACTATCTCATCCATATATTCCCTATCCTAAGTCTAAAAATCCTCCATCATATTTTACCTCTGTAAATATTATCCACAACTATAAAATCCACCTTTACCCCCTCCAAAACTACCTAAAACCACTTGAAATCACAAAACAAATAAGAAAAACCAAATCAAACAATATTGTAACCATTTCAACCCCTTCACCTCGTCATTCAAAACCCCTTAACCATTTACCCAAACCCCAAACAAAACAACCTCAATTAGAAGTGGTTTTAACCACTTTAGGACTTGTTATCCCAAAAATCCAAATCACCAATAATTTAGTTGAATCCCCAGTGATTATAAATATGATCTTTCAACTCTCCCTCCAAGATCTTCAACTTTGGAATTTTTGAGCCTCAATTTTTAATCTCCATCTAGCATCATGTATATTGTTTTTGTACACAAGACATTATCAAACATCAAAAAGCACCATCAAGTTTTCATCAAGCATTTTCATGAATCATGGATCATTTTTTCATTACAACATACAAAATCTACCCAAATATTTTCCATTCAAGATTTGAGGAATCTTTTAGCTTCAAAAAATTTCAAGGTACTTCTCTTATCCTTTTTTGTCTTTTATCAATCATAATTAGTGAGAAACATCATTCTATAGATTTAATCTTTCATTTTTATCAAACTATCAAAAATCATAATAATTGACAGTGATTCACCTAATCATCGATGAATCTACCTAAATCATCGGTGATTCTGTCAAATTTACCATTTTATCAATTTATCAACTTTCTATCAACTTTTATCAAATCCTTTGCATTTAACATTGTTGTTTCCAAGCATGGCTCTCTATTATATGGAAGTTCATGGTTGATTGCATCCAATTACCAATATTTACAACCTTCCAATAGTTTGACATCCATTCTTCTGGGAACAATACAACATTTTGCATGAACTCACACTTTGTGCAATCCATTTTGCTAATACTGATCAAGACATTGAGGATCAATTTGAATTCCTTCATGAGATCGAATAAGAGACCAAGGATTTCTGGTACGACTACTTTGAACATATCCAGATTGCATCTACCCTCATTTGGGACACTTTCAAAGTTTCTCAAGACTTTCCCATTCATCTAGAGTTCTAGAGCTTCTCATCTTCTATCTACATATCTACGTTGATTGTATATCTTTATCTTCATCCATATCATTTCTTTTTCAATCTACTTAATTGTCTAAAATCAAGACAAAATCCTCCAATGAAGTCCCTTTGGATTCTTAGAATCAACCTTTGTCGAGCGAGATCACCTATCCATTTATTTAATCCTTTTTGTTTAGTGTCTTTGAGCACATGTTACTTTGTATGAAAGGAGGACTTACATTCATCCGTACTTTATCAAATTCAATCGAACATCAGCTTCAACATCTATCTATATGGGTATCGATAAACCCTGCTTCTTCCAAGGTCAAATTTTATTATTATTTCACTTAATTAATTTAAATTAGAAAAGAAAAAACTTCTCTAAAAATTTGAGCATGTCCAAAGTGGAACCATTGTCCCTTTTCTTTCATTTAAAATTTTATTGAAAAATCATTTATTTGCCTTTGTGCTCTCAGTAATCATGAGCGATCCACTTAAATTGCCATTGATTACGTGGATCACCTATAATTCTATCAATCACCGACGATCTCTTTGTCTACTTTTGATTACTCAAATAGGAAAATCCTAACACCATTTTATTTTACTTGTTGTCTTCTACTAACCTTTTGTAGGTTTTGTCTCTCGTAGATTTTCTCTTGTTACACTTTTACTTTGCTAAAAAAAAATTAAAAAGGAAGCATTTCTCAAGTGAGTCTTCTCCTTTCTTTTTATTTTCAAGCATTGCATCTTGTTGTTGTCCTTATTAAGTTAAATTGTTCTTTTGGATTTAAAATGAACCTTGCATCCTGTTTGTCACACTTATTAATTAAAGGATTAATTTATTGTATTCACATAATTTTCCCTTGCACATAGCCAAACCAAATCAAACATAAAATTTACATCAAACACTTCCACCCGAGAGATAATATTAGGATTTCATTACCCAATAGGAAACCGAATCGATGTTACGGATCGGTATAAATAATTGGTTGTCAATATATTGGATAAGCATCTGACTCCCTTATCATTGTGGGGTCGTGAAGTGAGGGGGTAGGCCCCAATACTAGACTCATACTGGTACCAAGACAAATTTTTGCCTCAAATACCCTTGGGTATATCAAGGAATCGACCCTTATACCTAAAACCATCCATGTATTGACCATTTCCTAAGACCCTATCACCATTTTACATAGCTCACTTTTTCTAAGTTAATCAAGATAATAAAATTCTTTCTGTGTGATTTGTTTGCTACTTGTAATTGACCAATCTAGATTTATTTTCATTTTTAGGTGATTGTTTGTTTTTCATTATGGTACTTACAAGATAACAATACCATATCCAAACACTAGAAAACATGATACATGACATTGAACGTTTCGTTTATAACACTTAAAAACATCTTCGAATTCCTAGCACTCATTTCGTGAACAAAAAAATGCTACATCACCCCCACCTGAAGATCAGGAATAACCACATTCACCTAGTATTCAATCTACTTCATCTAAGATACCCGATCCTCTCAGGTCCCAATTCCTTAATAACAGGGATATTTTATTTTCAAAATATTAGATTCAAACCCCGTGGCTATTAATGCATACCTTGCTACTAGGGGTTTCCATATTTAACCATCATTTCCTAAACCATTACCTTATACACCTAATCCTTCATGTAGTTTTTCCCATCTCATCGATCCAAACCATGAACCTATCATCCAACAAATATATTCCTATCCTACTAGCAGTTAACCAAAAACATCTACCATCATGTCTTCACTCCCCATGATTACCTTTGACCTTAACATGATTTCTTCACAAGACATGACCACTCAACAACTTGACCCCTCAATTGGATCCACACCACCTCAAAATGATACAAACACCTCTCCATCTGCACAAACCCCTCCAACTTCCTCTACCATCCAAATACCTCTTGTAAGTTTTTTCCACTACCTCTATTATCGTACCTCAACCACCACCATCTCAAAAACCATACCACCCCTTCAAAACATTACTATGTCTATTCCCACATCTACACCTTTAATCAATACAAGCATTGTTTCCAATACTCATCCACCTTCGCAATAGTCTTTGACCCCATTTATATCACTTCACATACCTCAACCTTCATAATCATTTACTTCATCCCAAACTTTTCTAAAACTATCCCAACCCCTTATCCATGCATCTATCCCTCTTCAAAACATCCCATAACCATCGCAACCCCTTATTTTCACTTCCATCCCCTTTCAACAAGCATCTCAATATTCACAACCCCTTATCCACACATATATTCCCTTCCAACACACACCAGAAAAATAATCACCCCCTTTTAATACATCCACATATAAAAAATATGTAATGAACCTATTCACCCCTTCGTACCGTATAAAGCTTACCCTCCTCACTGGGAGCTTCCCAAATTTCTCATATTCTATAGCAAGGAAGACCCCCAATAGCACATATGATCCTTTTTTCATGCTTGTTACCTTATATCTCATGACCAGGACCTTATGCTAAGAATGTTCCCGATGTCCTTGGCAGGACCTTGCTTTAGATTGGTATAATAACATTCCACAATATTCCCTCTTTTCATTCTCGCATCACTCACCCAACTATTCCTCGAACACTTCTTCATAAATATCACCCATGAAATCACCATCACAAAACTATATGCTATTTAAAAATTTGAAGATGAATCCATCGTTGAATTTGTAGCCCACTGGAGGGTATAATCAATCAATTATCATTCTCTCTCCCACAATAATAGTTAATCGAATTATTTTCCCATTCATGCGCAAAACATATTTCTTCCACACTTCAAATCCAATCATTTCAAACATTTTATGAATCCTTTGTTATGGCCCGTAAACTTGAGATTTGTGCCCTTGAAGAATGCAGAGTCAAACTTAGACTAAAAACCAAAATATTATTTTCCATCCAAGCCATCTTCTAGTCAAGATAAACCCAAATCATTAGCCAATGTCGTAGTTGTTAAATCCGCTCCAAAGGAACGTTTGACCATTTAATTCTCCCACACCCAATGTAACTATACCCCTATTAGAGAGACTTATAGTGTGGTATTTTATAAACTCCTTACCACTAATATGATCTCTCTTCCACCCATATATCCTATCGACACCTCTGTTTCTAAACCCTCTTGGTACAGAGATAACAACTATTGTAAATACCATAGGGTCAAAGTTCACAACATCAAAATGTGTCATTCATTTTGCAATGCCCTTCAATATTTGATTGAAAAGGAGAGATACATTTAGACAACCCTAATGCTCCTCGAATCAAAACCTTGATGTCTTCAAATAGCCATTTTTGAATCATTCCCCATCGAGTAGTCATCCAAAAACTAACAGTGTTCAAGCCCATCACACCATAAACACTATCAATAAAATATCTCTTGTTACCAAATCCACACCCACACTCACCTCTAGTAACATCCTTGAATCAACATCTGAAAAATTAGAAACATCCACAAAAAATAAAACCTCGTCATCTATAATTGTAACCCCTTCATCCAGTTTGATCATAAACTCTCGTCAGAAACCTAAAAAAACCCATCATTTAGGTTATGAAAATTTTATATGATGACTTCGTAGCCTAGTATCATCCATGTAATCCCTGGAGTTTCCTTCCCCCATTTAAAAATTCACCATTATAAACCGTTCCACCACCCCTATACAAATAACTAAACATTATCCCTCTATCCTAGGGCCCCATATCTCATCCATATTGCCTATCATCATTACACAAAAAATCTACTCATCAATAAACTACCAAAGAACCCACACTAAAATAAACACCTCCCATAACTACTAAATCAAAAGAAACATCATTTCCTTCAACCTCTGCATCAAAAGGACATCATGCAACTATTCTAGAAAAACTTCTTCAACAATCACTTATAGTGTTACCTCCTCTTAAACCATCCAACACTCGAGGATGGAAACCTTCTTGGTATAATTTTCAAGCCTTCTGTGACTACCATCAAACACCTAGACACTTTGTAGAAGAATGTAAAGCCTTCCATGCAACCATTAAAAGCTTGAAGATAAATGCCTCCTCCCTTCAAGTTACATATATCAAAGAAACCTCACCCAACACCTATAACATCATCCACCCCTACTATCGAAGAATCCTTGAGTAAGCTCCTTCCCCATCAGATCGATGTTGTTCACATTACTACCTAAGCTCATACCCATGAATCCAATCCTTCATAACAAAATAAACCAAAAACCTTCGTCACTATCCCACCACCTCTCAAGATCACCTCTTCCTTGTCCAAAGATAACCTAAGCTTTCTATCCCTTTGGCCCCTAAAACTTCCAACCAAAAATCATGATCAAATACTAAAATCTCCATCCTCATCACACCTCTATCTTCCAATACAATACAAAAAGTAGTCATTAAATAATTAAACCGGGATATTATTAAAATTTCACTTTATGAGCTGGTTTAGACATCAAGCTCACATAAAAAGCAATAATTGAATCCCTTATGTCTATATCAATACCTGTAGAAGATCCTCACTCTTTCACTAATTTTGTAGGTGCTCTCAAAACCTCCTTAGCTATTTCCTTTGACTTTACTGAAATACCATCACTTTGGCCTAAGGATCATGACTTACCTCTCTTCATTACCACTCAAATCAATGATGTCCTCATCAAGAGGGTCATGATTGATGGGGCACTACAATCAACATCATCTCATCCATCGCCTTCAACCAAATCCAGTTACCAAATACCATCATTTCTCAAAAATTAGTCCTCCTTTGAGCTTTCAACAATACAATCACGCCCATGTTAGATACTGTAATATTATCTCTTAAATTTGGTGTCAAAACTCTACTTGAACTCTTCTATATCATAGAGGGATATTTATAGTATAAATTTTTGTTAGGACAACCTTGGATACACACCATGCATTTTTTCCCTTCGACGCTTCACCGATGTCTTAAATAGGAACGTGAAGGAAAAAAATGCATGGTCCCTATAGATCCTAATCCTTTCGCTGATTGCAACATGACATACCATCCAAATGACATCCTCATCCTGAAATCAAAATCATCTGACGAATCATCCACTAGAACATCCATACCATCATTAAAAATACCCAATGAATCCTTCCTCGGGATGTTATAGAATGTCTTTCGTTGGGGAGTACCATCTCTTCATGCTTAACCCACTTCCCACACCTAAAATATATGGAATACCAAAAAAAAAACCATTTATGAGCTTGAAATTAGGGACACTATCTCCTACGGCCCCACCTATTTGAAAACTAACCTCTTATATTAAGGGATGAACTGTCCCTATTCATAATACAATCATCAAGACCATGCCATGCGTTTTAAATCTAATTTCAACTCTTTATATAATCTCACCTTCTCTCGAATGTACCTTCATTGTTGTGCATACAAAGGTTTTGGATTTTGATGTTATGAACAAGGAATACATGATTTTATTTCCCAACATTCTCACAAATCATCTTCTCACACCACATCCATGCATATCACAAAATTAGAATCATCGTTTCCCGCATAACATGATAATCCTATAGACAAAAGATGACACCATCTCTATCCCACCCAACTTTTTTAATTAAATACTATATCCTTAGGACCATTGAATTATCAATCTATCACAACACCAAGACAATTTCTCTCATTTGGTTGGAAATGATTGAAGAATACTCACCCACCTTAGATATCCTTCATTATCATGACGATCAAGATATCCTCTCCCATATGGGAGCAGATGACCATTTCCTTCAAAAATATTTACCACCGACACATCAACCCTTCTTAATGAATCCACTTTTGATGTTAACTTAGGAACTACTCAGAACCTCACATATTTAAGGTCATCCAGTCCTTAAATCCGTAAGAGTTAAAATATTTCACTAACTTCTTATCCAAGTATAGCCAAGATTTTACCGAGTAATATAGTGATATGCCTAGTATCAATCCAAATATTTTCATACATAACATCATCACTTATCCCAACACAAAATCTATCAAATAGAATCTTTGTAGGATGTATCCCCATGTTTCCCTCCTTATCAAGGAAGAGTTACAATGCTTATTTTCTACCAATTTCATCATACCCTTGATTACCCATAATGGTTTTCTAACATCATACTCATTACCAAAGCCTTAGGAAATTTACACATCTACACTGATTTCCCTCTCCTGAATATCAATCATCTAGTCGACCTAACAACCGAACACGAGATGCTCTCCTTTATGGATGTCTTATCTGGTTACAATAAAATCCTTATCACCACCGACGATCAACATAAGACATCTTTCATTACCCCTTGGGGGACCTTATGCTACCATGTTATGCCTTTTAGACTTAAAAATACAAGATCCACTTATCAACGTGCTATGACATACATCTTTCATGATCTTATCCATAAAATAGTAGAGGATTACATTGATGATCTCTTAGGAAATTCTAAACAATGCAGACCATATTTTCATCCTTGACTCAATCTTCATCCATCTTATCTAGTATTTTATTTTCCCTAACCCCGACAAGTGTGTTTTCGGTGTTCTCACCAATAAACTCCTAGGGTTCATTATGTCTATCTAAGGTATTAAAGTAGATCCGACCAAAATTAAAGCAATTATTGAAATGTCTCCTCCATCAAACCTCAAACAACTACGTAGTCTTCAAGGTAAATTATAGTCTATCTAATGTTTCATATCTCAATTATCCAACTGTTTTCAACCATTTCACCATCTTCTCCATAAAGATGTATATTTTAGATGGGATCTCAATTTTCAAAAGGATTTTGATGAACTCAAACACTATCTTCTATCACCACATGTGCTTATTCCTCCTTGTGAGGGGGATCCCTTCTATCTCTATATATCTACCACAAACCATGCCTTAGGAGCCATGCTCACCCATCAAGATGAGAAAGGCCATGAATAAGTCATTTATTACATAATTCATACTCTTCATGAATATGAAACTCATTATACTGAATCCGAAAAACTATGTTGTGCCTTATACTTCGCAACATCCAAATTACGCCATTATCTTCTCAATCATAAAACATATGTGGTCACCAGTTTTAACCCACTTAAAACCATGCATTCTAAACCATACCATAGTGACCGCATCACTTGGTGGCTTATTCTCATGATTTATTTTGACCTTGAGTTTATATGACAAAATTGCATTAAAGTACAGGCCATCGTAGACCATCTTATAGAAGAACCCCTTCCTAACACCCATCTTCCTCACAAACAATTTCCTGATGAATCTATCAACACTATCGATGAACATGAATTTACTCCTATCAAAATGACCCTCTTCTTTGATGGATCTAAATTCCAGCAAGGGGGAGGGGATGGTATTGTCATCATACCTCCCTAGGGGATTCCTATTCCACTATCATTTAAAATTAACTTTGAATGTACTAATAACATGGAAGAATACAAATCTTTAATTATGGGTCTTACAACTACTATTCTACTAGGTTTCCAAATATTATAAATCTACGGAGACTCACAACTTGTCATCAATCAAGTCAAAGGATAATATCAATGTAAAAATGAGATCCTACAAAAATATAAAGCCAATGTTGATTTTATCCTTGGAGCCTTCGATCATTACACCATCCAAACAATTCCATGATCTTCTAATAAATTTATAGATACTATGGCTTCTTTAGGAGCCCTCATCCCATTACAAACTAAAGAATCAACTGACAACTCCAAAGTATCCGTAGTCATTCAAATATTGGATCACCCCTCACATCAAAATCAACTCCCTTCTATCGATACCATTGATGATCATCCAACTGATCTATGGTATTCTCAAATATTCAACTATATTTCAGAATCTAAAATCCCTTCCGGCTTATCATGAAAGGATAGAGAGTCATTTCTCCAATGTGTAAATCATTACATCGTCATAGGAGATATCTTATGTAAATGTAGATTTGATGACATCCTATTAAGGTGTCTTAAGTATCATGAATCTATCAAATAAATCCAAGAGGTCCATGATGATATATGTGGTGGACATTTCAATGGTAATGTCATCGCTAAACGTGTCTTATGACTCACTATTACTAGCCTACTATCAATCAGGATTTTTATGCATACATCAAGAAGTGTGTCAAATGTCAACAACATTTTGATCTCATCCATGTTCCTAGTCAAGCCCTATAACCTACTCATGATCTATGGCCTTTCTCGTAATGGGGGTTAGACCTCATTAGCACCGTCAATCCTAAATCATCACAATAACACCATTTGATCATCACAGCCACTGAATATTTCAAAAAATGGGTTGAGGCTATTCCCTTGACTTCAACTAAAGCAAATCAAATTGTCAATTTCATTTATCAATACATCATATGCCGCTTTGGTGTCCCTCATAAACTTGTCACAGATAATGGAAAATATTTCAAGAATAAGGATGTTAAGAAACTCTGTGACACATTCAACATTAAACTTAGTTTTTCATCACCATACTATCCTCAATAAAATGGACAAGTTGAAGCCTCTAATAAAACACTTACTAAAATCCTCATGAAAATAGTAGATGACGTAAGAAGGAATTGACACCTCAGAATTCTGTTTACTCTTTAGGATTACCAAACTAGCATTTATACCCCTATAGGTGTTATGCCATTTTCATTAGTCTATGTCTCCAAGGATTTTTACCCCTTGAAGTTCAAATCCCATCACTTCGTGTATCACTCAAATACTTTATCCCCGATGAATAATATCGATAAGACCATCTTACACAACTAGAATTATTAGATGAAAAACTCCTAATGGCCCTTGAAAATCATCAAGTCTATCAAGAACATGTCAACCATGAATTTAATAAAAATACAAAAGAATGTGACTTCAAAATTGGTGATCTCATTCTCAAAGTAAATAAAAATGTTAGTACTTTAGAATGGAGTAAAAATGGAAAGTTTTCCCCTAATTGGATCGGTCCATACATCAATACTTACAAATATGGGTCAAGAGCTTATCACTTAGTCTCCCTTGATGGTGAACTAAAAAGGAGCCTTTGAATTCCTTGCACTTGCAGGCTTTCTACTATTAACTTTAGATCATCATGACAGTAGTTATATCTAATACCTTATCCCACCATTAACTAATCATCTTATCATCGTATTTAATAGAAAACATGTGGTTTTCTGTCACTTTCCTTACAAACCTTAAAGATGAGAACCACGGCTCTATTCATCACATCTTTCACATGAACAAGTTACTCCTTAGCAGGAACCCCATAATAATTACATCCATTAACCTTGTTGTTGATTAGAGAAAACACTTAGTTGAACTTACAAACAGAGTCCATGTGGAATAACAACATAGGAGCAAAGGCATAAAGGTATAGGAAGGCATCACGTGTGGAGGTGTAGAGTCAAAATTTCAAGACTTAGCCAATTTTGGAGATCAGGTCTATTCTTAGAGATTGTCGTGCGTAACACACAAAGCGATGCCGAGACTTGCGCACCACTCTTCATGGATATTTTTGAAGAACATGTCAACTCACTCTTACATGGGCATAAGTTAAGGATAGATCCACCACTATAGTTAACTATCAGTGATCTATAGATAGCATACTTGCATGTATGGCTATAGTTATAAAAGGCACGTGGCTGTTATTAGCATGCAACCTAGTTACGGTAGAGTTAAGTTTTGAAGGGATAGTTCCCCACCCTATATATATGTAATGAATTACTTAGTAAAAGATATATAGAGACACATGCTTTGAAGGATGAGAGATATATGAGTACATGAGACTAGATAATTGTAACAGATCCATGCACACATGTCTGGTATTGTATGAAGCTTTTGTATTGTTGGTATGATGAATATATAAAGAATATTGGCTAAACAATAGTGTCTGATATGTTTTTTCAATGTATATTATTGTTATCATGATGATTTACATTTAAGTGCTTATAGATCTAGTTCAGTATAATGATGAATAGATGGATTAGTTACTAAAAATATATGTTTACTACTTTATCATGCTACCATTCTGCTACTACAACTCTTAAGAGGGACCCGGTACCTTTGCATGCTTCGGGTGAGCACTCAGCCTAGGCTGAGTGATGTGCCGCAGTGTGACTAGGTGTTAACTAAGAATTCTAGGCTACATCATTGGTTCCATTGCTGGGACCTCTTTTTTAGTTGTTTTCAGAATGGTTCGCGATGAAGACATATCGGCTAACTTTGGCGAGCATTGAAGAATGGATTCACGATTTGGAGGAAGAATATACACAGAGGCTTGACAATGGATTCAGATTTAGTGCACGCACTTGGGTAGAGAAGAATCTGTATGATAGTTTATACAAAATATTCTTTGCTATCTTTCCAGTAGAATTGTATGAATGGTTGAGTGCATATACATCTAAGTGGAATTGGAGGTATCGCACACTTGTTTGGACACAGGAGGAATTTCAAACACTATATGATGCTGACCTGAGTTGGACTCATGTGGTAGATACCTAGTTTCATGGTGTCCTAAACAAATATATTTTGGAGTATTCAATTTCAACTTATTCATGCCTAGAGGTAGCGGAGTTCCAGTTCCTATGGTATCCTAGAGGGATGTATTTGCAAGGTATTTTGCTAGCAATAAAAATACTAATTGTAATGTTGAACTTGGAAGCTAAACCCATGGAAAGCTAAAAGAAGTTCCATGCATGGGGGTAAGAATAGGATTGGTGAAAGATGGTAGACCTATCGCAGCATAGCGGAGGGAAGAGAGGCTACTAAAGTATGATGAGGTGCATGAGAGGGAATTATGCAAGAAATAAGAAATTTGAATGTATGGTGTTGTGGAGAGAGATGGCTCATGAAGGATTTGAAGCTCATGGGAAGGAAGAAGAGCAAGAGCATCAGGAACTACCTCATCTAGGAAAGCATGACAAATAACCCTCTTCGGCCTCACATGGAAGCACACCAATAGATATGACCTGGGCCGCGGGCGTGCATCTAAGCCCACTTGCTAACCTAGCCCTTGCGCTTGGTTTTCTAGTATCTAGTACAACAGGTAGAAACTATTTTAATTTAGGGAGTGAAAGCACATAAATAGATCAGATAGCAAGTACCTCAATGGCAGCATAGACAACTTTGTTATTCTTTGGGGGTACGTTTTCAGGCTCATCATCTACATAGAATATGAGCGCATTGAGTGTGGGATTCACCTCTGGAATTGGGACTACTTCACAGACTATAGGGGTCCAGTATAGTACCATTGTTGGGACACGGGGAGTGCATCCATGGGCCCTATTCCAAATCCTGGAGGAGGATCGGTGGTTTGGGTAGTTTCACTTCCGGTGGTTCGGTGGTTTTGGAGGAAGAGGAAACCAAGGAGGTTCTAGGTCGGTGGTTAAGGCCCGTAACAACCCCAGAACATTTATATGGAGATGTCCCTTCATCTCCCAGAGTACAAAGGTATCAAGGATACTATTGAACATGTTCATATGTGTGAAATATTGTGGCACGTGAAAGGTATTACAACCTCTGAGCACAAGGCAAGTCAATTTGCTACTACATTACAGTATACACGTGCACGGTTTCGTATAGGAAGTTTGATCCCAATCAAACTTGTATTGGCTATGCAGCATTGAAAGATGTTTTCTTGAAAGAGTTCCATATCCCAGAGTTTGAGTAGAAGAGTATAAGTGCACTCAAAGATATAAAGAAAGGAACTACTAAAAGTGTATGTGAGTATGATGCCCATTTTAAAACGCTTATATCCAAACTCTCTTATGACATTCATGTGAGTCAGCATGCACAATGGTTTGTCGAGTGATTGATTACCCCATTTTGAAGAGCATTGTCGCATAAAACTTATACCGACCCACACGAAGCATTGGAGGCTGCTTTACACGCTGAAGCAGTTGGGAGTATTGACACGGGAGTTAGTCCATTTTTGGAAGCTCAGATAGTAGCTATGGAAAAATAGTTAGAAAAATTATCGGCAAACTCAGCTCATGAAACGTGCTTAGGAATCTAGTGTACAGATTGTGAAGTGGAAGGCCACACCAAGGATAGTTGCCCCCATAGAACTGTACGTTCGTTGTTGTTGGACTATGAGATTTTCCATTTGAATCATGATGCTAGTCACTTCCCCCTACTACAATGCACAATAAAAAAGGATGTATCCTCCTTTTATAAATTTTTTAGGTCCATGACCCATGATACTAAGGGGCCGTAGATTGATTGGCCGATCCATGATGCAATTGATATTGGGGTAAGATAGGAAAGTGTGGCTGATAATTCTAAAGGGAAGAATGAGCATCAGGATAGGGATTATATTAAAACATGCTATGACAGGAATGACGGAAGGTTTGAAGGGGTTCATGAAAGAGGACAAGGATATCGAGGTGGATATGGAGGATGAGGCCGAGGTGGAGGAAGAATTGAATTCCCTCGAGGAACTTGCTATACATGTGGTTCACCCAACCATTATGGGTGCAAATGCCCGTAGTATGTTTCCTATTCATTTTGTGGAAAGGGCCATAGTTATGAAGAGTGTCTGGATTTGTATGAGCATCTTAGTAAGTAGCACAAGAAAGAAAACAAGGGCACGAGGATGGTTATAATCCAGTGTGTGATAGAGAATCAGTGGAGGCCCAAGTTAACACTAGAACTCAAGGTAGTAACAATCAAGATAACCACACGATGCGAGGTGGCACGTGAAAGAGAGGTGTTGCAACAAAAACTGACAATTACTAGGGAGGAGGTTATGCGTGCTAGGTATCCAGATCTAGCTCATCAGAAAGAAGTCTATCAGGAAACGATGGAGCTCCTTAGAAGCCTTCAAGGTGAGATAAAAGGTTTAAAAGAGCAGTCTCAAAAAGTGGAGCACAAGGATACAGAACAGGCCCCGTTAGATATTGACGACATCAGAGAGGTATGTAGAATGTTGCGCCAGGAGAATATTATTCCTTTATTAGGAAATTGGTTGAAAGGAAATATACTCCACGCATGGGAACTAAGAATAAAAGATAAATACTTCATGTGAATCTTCCTTCGATAGCATTGATTAAGACAAGAAGATCACTTTGAATGTTGTTGTGGACATGTGTCTGTGTTGAGAAATATTTTGATTGATACAAGTGGGGGAGTAAATGTACTTACATTGGATGCATGGGAACAAATGGAAAGACCCCATTGCATCCATCATCTAATGTATTATTCATGGAAAATAAAATGAAAGATACTCCCATAGGAGTTACGAAGGATGCATCTATCGCTATACAAGGGCCAAGTTCACGGGAGACTTTGAAGTGCTAGTGCTTGCAGTAAGTAGATAGCTTACTAGCTTTTCTTGGGCGCCTTGGTGTTATGCAAACAATGCTGATTTGAGGTTTAACAAGGGGTATATCAGCTTTAAGAATAATTAGGAAAGGGTTATAATACCATTGATAGATGGGAAATCCATGCCATATGTGGAACCTTTAAGTGAAGAATATTTGAACAGAATTTATATACGTGTTATTCGGGACCTAGAAGTCCATGATCCATCTAAGGAGGGAATCCTTCATTGGGAATATTCTCAGTCAATCAACAATACTACCAGTGTTGCTTGTGATAATTGGGCTCATGGAACTTATGAACCGGTGGGCACGGTTTCTTGTAAAAATAGTTTTCACTCTGTTCGATGTATAGGTCACTCAGTACCCTGTTATAATGGATTTGAAGATTTGGCTGGGTTCTTACAGGCCATGGAAACAAATTGGGATGAATAGATTAATCGACGAGATATGTTGTCATATACTTTTGGTGGGAAAGTCGTGCATTGGTGAGTGGTCCACAGGGATAATATCTTAGATTGGGGAATGATTGCGACTACCTTATCAACCAGGTTTTCAAGAAGTAATGCACCTACAAAAATTTTCCCTTATCATGGTGATCAACCTACTCAACATCATATCCAACAGTGTGAGAGAATTTGGAAATTAGGATAGTAAGTATTACCACCCTCACTTTGGGTTCATCGGTTTTATTCTACTCTACAAGGTTGCGCACGTGCTTGGTATGTATATGTTGAATTAAATCACGACACGGGAAATTAGCAAACTTTTACTGTAGGGATGATCCAAACTTTTGACTTCTTTTCATCTACACCACCAGTGAACACAACTTTAAGCGTTATCAAGTGCTTAACCATGGGAGACAGTGGAAAAGTGGAAGAACTTATTCAGGAATTATTTGGTGAGACACGAGACAGTGCGTGTATTTTGTAGATGAAGAAGATGATATCAAATTACTTGAGTGCACTTCTCTCGGAAAAATATAAGGGGAAGATGGTTTACATAATTAATGAGGAGGAAGTTAAGCACTTGGATGTGGATCATTCACATGGAACACATGAAGTGTTAACTAGTGTGGATGTAGATGCGTGTGCATATCATGAACCTATGAAGACAAAAAGGTCAATATAGGCACGAAAGCTGAACCTAAGGAGATGATAATAGGGGATTACTAGTTCGAATCGAGGTAGCAAAGATCATAGAGTTACTTCGAGACTATGAGGACTTATTCCCAAGAGGATACCATGAACTTAAAGGCGTGCATATATCACTCAGAGAAATGAAGATAAATCTCAAGGAAGGTGTGTGCCCTGTTAGGAAGTGACCATATCGGATGAATCCCAATTTGCGTGAGAAAGTAAAGGAGGAGATTGACAAGATGTTGAAATCTAGGATCATTCGACCATTAGATGAATCAAAATGGGTCAGTCCTATGGTGATAAGCATCAAAAAGGATGGTAGGATTTAGATTTGTGTTGATTATAGAGAGTTGAATGCAGCATGTGTTACAGATCCCTTTCCTATACCATTCACAGAGGAAATATTAGGAGTGGTGGGCATGAGATATATTCATTTATAGATGGGTTTTTAGGGTATCATCAGGTTAGGATTGCCCCGAGAAGATTAAGAGAAGACCACCTTCACTACTGAATGGGGAAGCTTTGCCTATACTGTGATGCCCTTTGGATTAAAGAATGCACCTGTTGTATTTTCAAGGATAGTGGTACAAGCCTTCAAGGATTTTATTCATAACTTTTTACAGGTCTATCTTGATGATTGGACTGTTTATGGGCTAATTAAGGATCATTGTGACAATCTACACTTAATGTTTGAAAGATGTTGATAGTTGAGTATCTCATTGAACATCAAGAAGTGCATCTTTGCTACTCCCTTTGGCACACTTTTAGGACACATTATCTGTAAGGAAGGGTTGTTGGTTGACCCAGCTAAAGTTGCAATCATCATAGGCTTGAAAGTACCAGCCAGTCAGCGTGAGGTGCATGGATTTTTGGGTCATACAGGGTATTACAGGAAGTTTATAAAAGGGTATGTAAAATTTTCTGCGCCTTTGAAATAATTTCTCAGGGGAAAAGGTACATTCTCTTGGAGGAGTCATAGCAGCGCGTGTTTAAGATATTGAAGGAGAAACTTACTATCGCACCTATCTTGCACTTTCCTTCATGGGATAAACCTTTTCATGTTCATGTGGATGCCTCTGGCATAGCCATTGGTGCCATCTTAGCTCAACCAGGAGAAGGTATTGTGGATCATCCCATTTTCTTTGCTAGTAGGAAGTTGACCCCTGTAGAATAGAATTATACCACTACAGAGCATGAGGCCTTGTCCATGATCTATGCCTTGCAAAAATTTTGTTAGTATTTGTTGGCTACACCATTTGTGTTTTATATAGATCACATGGCATTAAAGTATTTGGTGAACAAGCCTATTTTACAGGGGCGCATATGCCGATGGATACTCTTATTTCAAGAGTTTGACTTTATAGTTATGGTAAAACTAGGTAAAAGCAATTCTGGACTTGGATCACTTGTCTAGAATTCAATCAAGAGAAGAGGCACAAAAAATAGAAGAGACCATGCACTGATGCACGGTATATAGGTTACAACGCATGCCATCGGTGGAGGACATTGATGTCTTTCTAAAGACTAGTATGGCACCGAAGACATGAAAGATTTCGAGAAGAAGCAACTTGATATTCACGTGACACCATTCATGTTAATCAGTGGTGATTTATACAAATTAGGTAAAGATGAGGTGTTACGCCATTTTGTATTAGAGCATGAGCGAAAGGATATAATGGAAGAAGCACATGGTGGTATTGCAGGTGGCCACTATGCATGTGATGTAATAGCACACAAGATCCTACTTGTTGGTTTATGGTGGGAAACGTTGTACAAGGATTATAAAGAGTATTGTAAGACATGTGACCATTGTCAATGTCTTGGTCGACCAAGAAAAATGGATGTGATGCCTCTTTGACCAATTACAAGTGCAGAACCCTTTGAGAAATGGGAAATTGACTTTATAGGGCCTATTTCAC
This sequence comes from Taxus wallichiana var. yunnanensis, assembly GCA_018340775.1. NCBI lineage: Eukaryota > Viridiplantae > Streptophyta > Pinopsida > Cupressales > Taxaceae > Taxus > Taxus wallichiana. Next base: position 113,526,714 of record CM031242.1, on the reverse strand, counting down.
CGGTCACGTGCGGGGGCTGGATCATACTATATCATCACTTATACATTATCTTACCCAATGGGTAGAAGTAGCACCTACAAAGGATTTGCATGCGGTGGCTACAGCAGAGGTTCTTATGGGAGAATGTTCTTACAAGGTATGGTTGTTCTTTAAGTTTAACAAGTGATAGGGGAACACAATTTTTAAATGAGACAATATGAATTCTTTTAGACGAGTTTATGGCTGCCCGCCATAAGACTACACACTATCACCCTCGGGAAATGGGACTTCGAGGCTTTTAACAAGATTTTAAGCCACACATTGACCAAGATTTGTGATGTTGGAAGGAAATATTGGGATGATAAAGTATCTGTTGTTCTTTGGGCTTATAGAACAACATACTAAAGATTGAACAAAGCCACACCTTTTTAATTGGTGTTTGGCATGAAAGTTGTTCTTCTTATAGAATTTATGTTACCTTCTTTGCACATTGCATGCGCTGGAGGTCTAGCTAATGAGTAAGCCTTGGAAGAATGGATTGTGAAGATGGTTCAACTAGATGAGTGCTGAGCCATCACACGCTAGAGTCAAAAACAGGAGAAAGCACACCAAAAGGCATGGCATGATCGACACATCAGGGATAAGAAACTTGCGGTGGGACAAATGGTACTTTTGTATGACTCCAAGTTTTTGCGCCATCCAGAAAGCTCAAGGTGCATTGGTTGGGGCCATATGTTATCACTCATATACTTGAGTTAGGTGCTTGCTAGTTAGAAACAATTGATGGCACAAGGTTTCCCGGTTACTTTAACGGGAGTAGGTTGAAGCCCTACTATAAATAAGTCTTCTTGGTGTTTGTAATAAGGTAGTATTACCAGATAAATTAGGTTTCCCTTTATGCATTTCCTTAATGTATTTCTTTCATCGTCGCTATGATTTTTCAATTTAGCTCTTGTTTGTGTAATAAGCACGCTTGTGCGCATGAAGCTAACTACAATATGAAACATGTTGATGCACAGAGGACTACACATCCTTTTCATGTGGGGTGGATTGTTGGTGACTCTCAGGTGTATGTTGCGAAGATGTCATGTTGCGGGTGTTGAGAAAGAAGGTTGGTAAGGGTAACTAACAAAAGATTGCTTCTCAAGATAATAAAGGATGAAGATGGATGACAGAACGTATAACGTGAGGTAAGCGATGGCCATGGTAACTACCAGGAGATGATGCAGTGATGAGGTACTCGGGTGCTAGGGTGCACGCTGAAGAGAAGTCTATGACAAAGGGTAAAAGGGTGTGCTAGAAGGATATAGCGTTTGGCGCAAAGGTATACCAAATGATAAAAATGGGTCATAAATGAGGAGAATTTGGTAGGTGGAGGAGTAATTAATGCAGTGAAAAGTAGAAATCTATATAAGGATGGGATGCGATTTCATTTTTACCCTTGTGACTATGAGAATTCGACAAAGAACCTACATGCGAAGTGCTAAAGTAAAGTGATTCAAAGTACAAAGCAAGCGAACTAGGCGCGAGAAGACAGATCTATTTATTGGAAGGGATTGAATCCCCTAGGAAAAGGGTTTGAACAAAGTAGAGTAATGGAACAGAGCTAGGGTGTGTGATTTCATGATTACAAATTAGGGCATGGTTGAATCAAGTTAGGGTTTGAACCAAAATACTCAAAACACACAAAGAATCGGTTTGGAAAATAAAACCTACAAAGAAGAATGACATCAAAGAAGAAAGAAGCAAGCACCAGAAAGGAAAAAAAAAGAAGGTGGTGGTGGAAGAAGAAGAAGAGATGGCCCTAGAAAGTAATTTTTCTGAAATGCAGTACCCTGAGGAAGTTATTGTGGGCCAGGAATGGGATACCCACATCATATAGAGTAAGATAAGTGAATATAATCACCGGACCAATGAAAACCAAAAGAAACTAGATGACCTGCTTACTTCTTGAATGAACAGGCAAATTGAGGATGGCATGCCAATATATGATGATGCTGGGGAAAAGCTACTAAAAGGGAACGGTGTCTACTAGCTATATGAGCTCCCATACTTTGGAAAGTATGCACCATTGTATAGATGGCTGATGAGCCGAGTCCATGAGGACTTTTTCTACTTTGTAGGATGGAGGGTAAGATTGACACCCATTTTGATTGCCATAGTAACTGGATTAAGGGCAACAGTGAAGATATTAAGACTGACCTAACTGACAAAAGTGCCATCTTGGAGACACGAAAAGCACTAGGCTATCAGAAAGGACTACGTAGAATGGACATTGACAAGTGAAAACTTATCCAAAGAGTATAGGCGGTAGCCCACCTGGTCACAAAATTGAATGACCAAGAATGTTGGTCACAAGTTAATTCTATGTGGTTACATGTGGCAAAGTGCATGTCAGAAGGAGCCACTTATAACATTCCCGGATTCATTGCAGAGAAGATAGTAGAGGAAGCGCACGCAGGAAATAAGATAAGTTTTGGCTGTATCTTACTAAGTTTAGTCTTCATGGAGATTGGAGTACCAAATGGCCCAAAAAAGAACATATGGGAATACCCCATGAATCATAAGTCTCCATCTGAATGATTTAGCAAGTATCTTTGCAAGGGGTCAATGACGAAGGAGGTGAAGGAGCACACAGATATGTGGTATGATAGGCTCCACACGGCGTTTGGAGAGGAATGACGCATACCCAAGGATTTTCCTTCGGTCCTTAGGAAGAAGGTACAGTTTGTAGTATACCAAAATTTCTATATTACATGCTTTCCAATGGTAGATGGGTCATGGAGCCCTTGGTGTAAACTACCTTACACATTTCCCGCGCAATATTTCCAAGCTGTAGTTTATTGGTTCACAAACACACGGAGGTTAGTGTTTAACGCAAACAAGGTGGACTATGAATACCACACCCTACGGAAGATGTATGGATATCCGGGAAGGAATGCATACAAGGATAACAATATCTCAGAGATTCTGAGCATTAAGCCAGAAAGACTGGCCATTGTGGATATTGGGGCCGTGCTAATATATCTCCAACTGAAGCCCAAAATGGAGAATAACAAGTCTGTGGAAAATGAGTTCACACTTCCAGGGCCACCAAAGGGGAAGCATACCATGGAGAACATTCTAGCACCTAGGCCCTCTGAACCCAAGCAAGATGATGAGGAAGAGGATGAAGAACATGAGGATAGTGGTGGCTTGGTGTGAAGGAGGAAGTAGCCATCGGCCAAGAGAAGGAGCGTGCGATAACTTCCCTAAGGAGAAGGAGTTACGGGGGAGGATCAGGGTGACCAAAGATTTAAAAAGGTATTTATGTGCACAAGGGTGCAAGAAGAAACCTGCGCGATTGAAGGATCCAGAGGAGAAGAAAATAAGAAAACTTAGGCTAAGTGAGGAAACAGGAGAATTTGAGGAGAAGGCACCTTCATATCTAGCGAGAAGAAGGGCCTCAACATAAGGAGGAGAGAATGGAAGGAGAAGAAGGGGAACAATCAGAGGCTACACAAGAAAAGGTGGGGATACATCTAGTATTCACAACCTTGATGCAGCCATTGCCAAGAGCACCATCGAGTAAAAGGATTTATTCGGATGGGCACTCATGGACGAGGACAAGGTGACTCTGTGCAAAAGGAAGCATCTGTCATGGTCTATGCACATGCATATGGACGAGCCCGACTTTGATGTTGGTGAAGAATCATGTGCATCAAGATGGTTGAAGAAGGCACCTGAAATGTGCCACATGACGATTAAGCCAATGGTGATGTCAGACGAGCAGGTGAGCAATGCTCTAGTAAAGGTATCTTCTGAAGTAGCAAGAAGAAACATTGATAAATCTGCTACCATTAAGGCGCTGATGGAGAAATTGAAAGCTAAGGATGTGGAGATAGCGTGCCTAGTACAAGAAAAGGACTTGATCAAAAGAAAATATGACACTTTTGTTAATATGGTAGAGGAAATTGGAGATGATGTTCTAAAGGTATGCCCACATTTGGAATCCCAGGTACCAAAAGAATTTCCTTCTGCGATGCACTATGTGAAAACAATGATAACATTAGTGTTGGAGGATGAAAAGGTGTGTGTATCAACATAGTCCAAGGACCCTAGGGAAAAGTCAGAGAAAGTGCAGGCTACAGTAGCAAGGAAGATTGCTACGTATGAAGGCCTACTGCAAGCCACCCATGATGAACTAAAGAAAGCCGATCATGCACTAACAATATGCACAACCCCAGATGCGTTGATCATGGTGAAAACATTGGAGGAGGAAAATGAGGTCCACAAGGCTATGAAGGATGCTACCCTAGGCCGTCTTTGAACAACTAGTCGTGGTGAAGCAAAAGCATGAGCAACTAGGCTGTGGCATAGGCACTACATAAGGAGAGGTTAGAGGAGCTTGGAAATCTCATTTCTCAAAAGATGGATGTATTGGAAGGGGTGCAAACCTCTATGTCAAGCGTAATTCTTGTGATACAAAATGAGAAAGGGAAACTCATTATGGAAGAGCTGTAGTATATCATTACGAGACGTGCACGAGATGGCGGGAGTGGTGTTAATAGCATGGGAGAACACAGGCGAGATATCAAAGAAGAATATCCAGAGTTCTTTGCTTCGGGATGAAACAGAGGGCTGAGGCTTGAACAGTTTTTAGTTGTGTATACCTTATTCAAAATTTATCCATTCTTTATGTAAGTTTTGGACATTTCCATTGTCGGGGTGATAATGAGATTAGTGTGGGGTAATGTTTATTAGAAAACACTTAGTTGAACTTGCACACGAGTCCACACGAAAGAACAACACAAGAGCAAATGCACAAAGGTAATGGAAGGCATCACGTGTGGAGTTGTAGAGTCAAACTTTCGATACTTAGCTGATTTTGGAGATCGGGTCTATTCTTAGAGATTGGCATGTGGAGCACATGAATCGATCTTTGAGACTTGCACACCACTCTTCGTGGAGATTTTTGAAGAACATGTCAAATCACTCTTACATGGGCATAAGCTAAGGATATATCCACCACTATAGTTAACTATCAATGATCTATAGATAACATACTTGCATGTATGGCTATAGTTGTAAAAGGCACGTGATTGTTATTAGCATGCAACCTATTTCTGTAGAGTTAAGTGGTGAAGGGCTAGTTCCCCACCCTATATATATGTAATGAATTACTTAGTAAAAGATATACAGAGACACATGCTTTGAAGGATGAGAGATATATGAGTACATGAGACTAGATGATTGTAACAGATCCATGCATGCATGTCTGGTATTGTATGAAGCTTTTGTACTATTGGTATGATGAATATATAAAGAATATTTGCCGAACAACATTGACTGATATGTTTTGTCAATGTATATTGTTGTTATCATGATGATTTAAATTTAAGCACTTACAGATCCAGTTCAGTATAATGATGAATAGATGGATTAGTTACTAAAAATATATGTTTACTACTTTATCATGCTACCATTCTACTACTAGTAACTCTTAAGAGGGACCCGGTACCTTTACGCACTTCGGGTGAGTGCTCAGCCTAGGCTGAGTGATGTGCTAGCATGACTAGGTGTTAACTAAGAATTCTAGGCTGCATCACTTGTCTACTAACAAAATACATGTCGTGGGATTCACATGTGTAGTTTGTGTACACATTTCTTCTACCCTCCTTGAAATGGTCTATTATGGTTTTCCCTCAACTCAAAATATAGTAAAAAATAACTATGGAGTCTTCATATCAAAATTCAAAAAATATAATACACTTGATCCCTCTAAGGAAATCTATTCAAATATCAAAATCGTATTGTAAAAAATAAAAGTAGACTGATCCCTCGAAGGAATACTACTAGTCAAATCATAGGTTATTCCCTCGAAGGACAACTATTTGTATAAGTTAAAAATTAAATATGTAGAAAACTCCCTCAAAGGATGGCTACCTATGTAAAAATGCTTCCTGCATCGATCAACTTTTTCATCCAATCAAACTTCCCACATCAATCAGTTTGCATCAAAAATCAAAATATGTATAGCTAGGGCATTTCTCTATGAAACTGTTAAAAAGGAGAACCCTCTTTCCCACATGACCTATACATGTCAAACCCCTTTCATGTCCTAGGAAGGTACATCTAATCACTTCATCTCTATAATTGAGGTCCCATGTATCACTACCCACTGATAGTCTTGTGTTAACATTATTAAAGGATAAAAGTGCAAGTGCTTTCACATTTCTATACCCATCATGTATGTATCAAATCCATATTAAAATCAATCATTCCATTTTTTACTCCTACTTCAAAAATATAGAACACATTTTGATTAACCTTTTGATCACATATTAAAGTCACAATCATCCAAATCACATTTTCCATATTTAAAAACTCATAGACACATCAATTAAAGAAAACATTAAAACACATGTATCAACACATATATCATAATCAATGCATATAAATCAAATAGGGGAAATCACAACCACATCCTCACACACACACACACACACACACACACACACACACACACACACACACACACACACACACACACACACACACACACACACACACACACATCAAAGTCCCAAATACATCATCAAAAATTCTATGTCCATCATATACATAAAAGGCTTCATAAATATCCATATACACATAAAAATCCACAATCCAAATACAAATAATCACTCTACAGTAAACTGGACATCTCCTAGGAACTCACTGACATGGATAACACTCCCATACCCTCACTGAGGACCCCCACCACCGCCAACTCCACCATCTGGCCCACAAGTTGGCTAGCCTACACTCCACTGTACTTGTACTACGCACTACCCCTCACTGTGCTAGATGATCTATATATAATAAAACATTGGGCAAGTCATGTATAACCATATCCTTATAGTATGCCAACTCTGTATGTAAGGAATGATAGATAGCAATACTAATCATACTTGGTGATCCCATCTAATTGCAAGCTTAAGCATGAGCTACCAAATCTACACTTGATATAGAAGGCCTTGTAGTGCTTAGGTCCTTCCTCAAGGTATTATGCTACTTATGATCTTGATCTTGATCAATTATCACCTATGCCAACCGTGCTCGAGTCCATCTCGCTTAGTAATGACACTATCTATCTCTCCAATAAATGTATCCCCCAACCAAATAATATCTCTCTCCTCAAATTATCCCTCTCACCTCCATTGTGGTCTTCTTGGTCATTAGCTATGTCATTACGGATGACAAGTCCCCTCATCCTCATCATCATCACCATCATCACTAACAGTCACCACCTCTTGTGCCCCATATACCCACACATGCACCATCTTCCCCTTTGAATCAATCATGTCCTCTTGAACTCATCATATGCCATCAAAAACCACTTTGAATGTAGTTAGAAGTCACCCTGGCATCATCAATAAGAACTAATTACCCATCCTCATCTAGACTTATAGCCCCTGCTCCTCTACTATCACAAATGGATGACCTATAACTACCTTGGGAGTCTCTAAATCTCCCTCCTCTTGTCTATAAGGTATTGGATCCTCGGTACATTGTTTATCAAACCAAATTATCATCCGACATTCCTAAATCTAACCATCTCATACTACCCTCCCTTCCTAGCACTTGTACCCATATATATATTTGTGTCCCAAAGAAGCTCGTCCTCATATCCCTAGGAAACTCGGAAACTCCAAATAAGGCCTCCATATCATATCACCCACTTGTAATCCTATCAAAATATCTCTATATTATCTCACCTTCCTTGTCCTCCATGTCTGACACTTATCTTCTCTCCATCTCATAAAACCAGGATACCTTTCACTCACTCCACCCCATGGCAAACCTCATGGAAGAGCAATGGCTACATTCTCATATGCCCAACAATGTAACAAGAATGCCACATCAATACCAAACCTCTTATGGAATTTCCAATCCCAAAACTCTCTATATGTCTTTGTTAGTAGTGTCAATTCCCACTCAAAGACAATTTTATACTCCATAGTCTCAACCACTACTCCTGTCATCATCCATGGGAACCTACCTCCTCCAGAATCAGGGAGGGAAAACATGAAATAGCCATCATCATCATTGTCATACATGTGCACCCCTCTCTTGATGGAAAATATAAAGACTGATAAGTAAAATCTCCTGAAACATCCTCCACTATAATAATAATCTCTTGTGTCAATAACCAAAAAGTACAGTGGCGGGATTTCACCTCTCCATCAATTCCAACAATAAACCCCGACATCTATCAATTTTCATATAATTCCTCATCCCCACAAAACCCACTACCTCTACATGGGCCTAATCATCATCTGTTATGTCTACCCGCACCTCCTCTAAAATCAATGGTATCCTATCTCATAGGGTCAACTTTTCATCCACCTACACACAAAAACCCACATTAGAATACATTTTATCATCACAAACATCCAAAAACTTTATCCAAAACATGGGTCGCCAACAAAAAACCCCAATTTTAGCTAAATAAGACCAATCACCAATGAATCACTCAAATCATTGTTGATTCCTTAAATCACCGAAATTCCAGTGATTTCAAAATAAAGACCTCCATACACTATAAAATGACAAACAAAGCAAAAAAATAACAAAAATTCATCAAAAACAACAAAATTGAGGACTCATCTCTACCTCGGTGGGCCTCCTATGTCTTCTCAAAGATGCCATCACTTTTAATCACCACTTTTAGCTCAATCACTCTCTTAAATTGCATAAATCGGTTCACAAAAAGGACTATTCACCACCGAACTTGAATTTTATAGCCCCCAAAAAACTTGTGTAGTAATTGCTTGACGATTCCTTGAATCACCGGTGATTCATCCCAATCACTGTGCAATTTCCCAAATTGCTAGTGATTCACCCCATTTTTCACATTCATCTATACTATGTCAAAATCAACATCAATTTGTCCCATTTTTCAAACACATTGTCTCATTTAAAAGGACCCCAATCCTCGAAATATTACATATTGGAAAAATAAATTATCTCGGATATGATATATGTTTAAGGGATGTGATCCCTTTGGTTCCACATCACTTGACTTCCCCATCCTTACCTCCTACCTTTACAAATCATATGTCCATAGGTAACGGACCCTTTGGTTCCCCCTATCACTTGATTCCATGGTAGCACTCCTCATTTTAGTACCTTGAACTAGGGAAACTTTTAATGAAATGCATGTCAAACTTATCTAACCAACATATAAAACTAGTGTTCCTTACATTACACTACAGTCACCCCATTTTGAGGGGGATCACCCATACAAATTAATTTATCATTGTTTTTGTCTAGAACTTTTCCTACACAAAAACTAATTAACAAAAAGGGGAAAATGTAGACACTCAAAATTCATACTCATCATTCTCCTTCATCACTTACATTATCTTCACTATTACATTAATCAAAATCACTATCTCATTCATATATTCCCTATCTTAAGTCTAAACATCCTCTATCATATTTTACCTCCATAAATATTATCTACAACTATAAAATCAAGCTTTACCCCCAAAACTATCTAAAACCACTCGAAAGCAAAATAATAATAAGACAAACCAAATTAAAAAATATTATAACCATTTCAACCCCTTTACCTCATCATTCAAAACCCCCTTAACCATTTATCTGAACCCCAAAACAAAAAACCTCAATTAGAAGGGGTTTTCACTAATTTAGCACCTATTATATAGAAAAATATGGATCGTCGGTGATTCATTAAATCTCCAGCGATTATAAATATGAGCTTTTAGCTCTCCCTCTAGTATATTAAACTTTGGAATTTTTGAGCCTGAATTTTTCAATCTTCATTTAGCATCTTGTATCTTGTTGTTATACATTAGACATTATCAGACATCAACAAGCACCATCAAGTTTTCATCAAGCATTTTCAAGCATCTGGGGATCAATTTTTCATTACAACATACACAATATTCTCAGATCTTTTCCATTCAAGGTTTGAGGCATCTTTTAGCTTCAAAACATTTCAAGGTACTTCTCTTATCCTTGTTTATCTTTTATCAATCATAATCAGTCAGAAACATCATTTTGTAGCTTCAATATTTCATTTTTATTAAACTGTCAAAAATCACAATAATCACTAGTGATTCACCTAATCGTCGATGATTTACCTAAATCACTCGATTTGATTCCTATAAAATTTACCATTTTATTAATTTATTTGATTTCTATAAGATTTTATCAAATCCTCTATATTTAACATTATTGTTTCCAAGCATGGCTCTCTATTAGATGGAAGTTCTTATCCAATCACATCGATTACCAATATTTATAGCCTTCTAATAGTTTGACATCCATTCTTCTAGGAACAATACAAATTTTTTCACAAACTCACACTTTGCGTAATCCATTTTGTTGATATTGATCAAGACATTGAGGATCAATTTGAATTCCTTCATGAGATTGAACAAGAGACCGATGATTTTTGGTATGACTACTTTGAACGTGTCTAAATTACATCTACCCTTACTTGGGCCACTTTTGAAGCTACTTAGTATTAACCATTCATCTAGATTTTAGATCTTCTCATCTTCTATATACATATCTACGTTGATTTTATATCTTTATCTTCATCCATATCATTACTTTTTCAATATACTTAATTATCTAAAAGTGAGATGAAATCCTCCAAGGAAGTCCCTTTGGATGCTTGGAATCGCCTTTGCCGAATATTTTACCTATCCATTTATATAATCCTTTATATTTAGTGTCTTTGAGCACAGTTACTTTGTAGGACATGGGGACTTACATTCATCTGGACTTGATTACCTTTCAATCAAACATCAACTTCAACATCCATCTCTACGGGTATTAGTAAACCCCACATCTTCTGAGGTTAGTTTTGTTTTTATTATTTCATTTCATTAATTTAAAGTATAAGAGTAAAAAATTATCTCGAACACATTCTTCCTTTTGATTCCTTGGGCATAGGCCATGCTCTTGGAATCGCTACTCTTCCGACTGATGGATTTGAAGATATTTACATGGTTGAGGTTTCAGAAGTCAAAGAGGAATATTCCATGAATGATCAAGATTCCATCTTCACAAATGACTCGCTGGACTCTCAACTACAACAAAGTGCAAAGTGCCTCTTTGGCATTGGGGCTAGGGTTATCCTCACTTTTTTGAGGGAGGGTCATGCCTTTTTCCTTCAAGATGAAATTTGAGTGTAAAAATAACACAACTGAGTAAGAAAATTTATTTCTTGGTATTATCATAACCAAGAGGATGGGTGTGAACGATGTTAGAAAACTTATTTCACTAAATTAGGATTTATTCTAGTCGAGCAAATAAAAATATAGCCAATATTGGAATTTGAAATTTCCATTTTTGGATTCCAAAATGTTAAATATTGGAATTATTCACATTCCAAAATCGCACATATTGGATTCCAAAATTGCACATATTGGATTCCAATATCGCATATATTGGAATCCAGAATCACATATATTGGAATCCAAAATCACCTATATTGGAATTATATGTACTCCAAAGTCCCATATATTGGAATCTAGAAAATCAAATATTGGAATCCATTATACGGGCTAGCATCCGCTAGGCATTATTTATGATTTTTATGTACAGAACATGTTTATGTTTTATAAGGGATAATGGTTGCCAGCCATTATTTATGCTATGTTATAAGGGCTAGTGGCCATCAACCATTATTTATGCTATGTTATAAGGGCTAGCGACCTCCAACCATTATTTATGCTATGTTATTTATTATACTATGCTATATAGTCTAGCTGATGCTAGGCATTATTTATGACATGTTATGTATAGAACATGTTTATGATTTATATGGGATAACGAACATATTCTCTTGTCCTTCAATGGTTGTAACAAAGGCCATAACGTGGTGTTAAATTTGACACTGTTTAGACATATTTTATCATTTTTATATAGGATAGCGTCTGCTAGGCTAATAAATTTCAAGAGATGTGAGACACTTCCAAGTTAATTTACTATGATGTGATTGAACCTCACTGTAACTAGAGAATGGTTGAAGATATTCTAAAGAACTAGCACAGGGAATCGATCCAGACTATGAGAATATAATTAAATGTAATCCATCTTTTGATGCATATGGTAGCGGTGTGAACCACCATCTTCTTCGTCCAACCCGATGATATTTGGAAGTGGCGGAAAAATTCCATATCTTCATTATCCTCCTATTCAAGCTCCCGCATCTCAATTTGTCGACGCCATCATCATCACCCCTAACTCAATAAAAAAGAAAATTCAAGAAATCCTCACACATCCGGAGTAAATATTAAGGGTTTGTAGACACTCAAATCTCCCTACAAATAAAAATAAACAAACGTCACCATGAGAAAAATGTCAAAATGAATTTTAAAAATCAAGATTTGATAGCTTTGTTGTAGTGAAATCAAATAAATCATTATAGTAAATGAGGCAAGTCAAAAGAAAAGGAGAATCGTTAAATTTAAGTGAAACACAACTCATCCTATCAATACTAAAAACCCTACAAATTCTTAACTGAAAATAATTAAAGGACTCCATATAAAGATATTCAACGATCTTCTTCATCCATCCCGATGATATTCGGTGGTGGGAGAAGAAATTTTAGATCTTCATTACCCTCCTATTCAAGCTCCCCACATCTCACTTTATTTGATGCCATCACTATCATCCTTAGCTCAAGAAAAGGGAAAATAAGTTAAATTCTCACGTGTTTGAAGCAAATTTATTGCTAGTTTATAGACACTCAAATTGTTGTTTATCACAATAAAACCCTACAAATAAAAATAATAATACTTATGTTTGCGTAAAATTATTGTCAAGGTTTTCAAGTTTATGGTTTGAGGGGTCTGAGGGCTCTCGATTATCTTTACCATAAATCTTAATCAATTTATGGTTACGGTCCCGTCAACTCTTCATATTTTATTTAGATTTAAGTGAATTTAAATAGTAAATTACTATTATAAATAAAATTAAACAAATGTGTTCGTTAAAGTGGATACTGTTAAACGTAATCAACAATGGATAATCTTGTTTGAGAGCGACGATGTATGACATTGTAGGGGAAGTCAATATTTGCGTGCATGTTTAGAAAGGAACTCTTATGAGAACATGTTTCTTAGAAAAAATAAAGATACCAACTCAAGTCCTTTATAGTGCATCTATGTATCTTGTTGCATATTTTGGTACAACTTAATTTTAAAAGCTAGTTATTTTATTATGGCATCATTATTATTGGGGGAACCATATTATAACTCATAGAATAGGTAAATATCCTTCCATGTCACAGTCCTTCAAGAATCATATATCTAAAACTTGCACTACTCACCATAGAGAGAAAATCAAATAATAATTGACTTTATAGTACTTGTTGCTTTCACATGATTTGATAAGAAGCATGTTAGATCCAAAGCAATTTTGGTCTACATTGAAGAAATATTGAACTAAATGTGAGATAAACTCTTTATGTTAAGTGGAAATAAGTAAAATACTCCATAAAAAGAAGGAAAGATGTTTACTTTTAAGTCTTCCTTGCTTCAATTTAAAAAAAAGTTTGCCTTGGAGTGGACCATTCCACTCAAAGAGTAAGATTTTTTTTTGACATTAGGTAAAAGAGGGTTGAGGGGACCCTACCCCATACATAATGAAGATCCTAAATAGAGTAGATATTCAATACCAAACCATACAAAAATATAGTCTGACCCAAAAAGAATCAAAACTAACAACCAATATAATAAACTAATAAAAATAAAAACACATAACTAATAACACTAAACAACAACCTAACAACAACCACTAATTTTTCATTTTCTCCAAGTTGGCCACTAGAGTGGCCCATTCCTTAGCCAGTGATTCAATGTTAGTGCCTAGAGTGGTTACATCAGCTTCAGATAGTTCCATTTTCCTCTTCTTTGATGTCCCCTGCTCTTCACATTTTATGTAGGAATTAGCTAGTTGTCACGAGAGTTTGAAGGTGTTGTAAAGTGCACTTGATAGTGAGAATACTCCACTTAGTGAAGTTCTGAAGCATAGCCTTAAGCTGATCCAAATCATTGTTTAAATTCTTACACTTTTCTTGTAGAACCTCCATACTACCACCCTTTATGACTTGAGCCACATCCTTAACTTTCATCTTCATTGCATGTCAGTCGTTGAGGATAAATTGGATAGTAATTTTAGTAAGTAATCGAGTGTCATATTTAATGTTTTCAAGGTCTACAACCGATTGAGCAAGATTAACTCATGTTCCACACTACCTTTTCTAAGAACTTCCATTTGGGTCTTTTAAGGTGTCAACTAAAACCTACCTCCCTGTTTTGACTTGGTTCCCCTTTTTCAGCCTTCTTAATAGCTGCCACCTTCACATCATCTTGTTTTAGGTCTTAGAGGCCCTATATTGCTTCAACTTCAAACACAATTTAATCATCCCCTTCACTCAAATCGGGGATATGCTAGACTCCTCATTATCAGAATTAGTTTCATCTTCCACAACATAATCTTTAAGGGATTTTGACAGGACACTATCCCCATTAACCATTTTATCCATATCCAAGATTGATCTCTTCACAATGGCCATAATAAAACCCTGATGCAAGGGAATACTTATTTTTCCTTTTTGTAGTGGTCCAGGGTAGCACATAGAGAACGAAGTATATAGTATGGAAAGCTAAAAATATGCCCATGTCTAAGGAAATTGATCATGGGAAGATGGTAAGCATAGATAAATTTGTGGCCTTCCTCACTTGTGACAAAATTTATTAAGTTCAGGACCACTTCATTGAATGGGGGAGGTAAGGAATTCCTAAGAAAGCCCCGCAAAATGAGGGGTGAGTTTTTCCTTACCTCATAGAAATAGCTTCATTTCATCTGCTGAATCCTTTTTGGGTTTGTAGAATTTGTGTCCTTCGTGGGCATGCCCATAACATAAGCCACCGTGTTGATTGATAATTCAATATTTACTCCCCACAGCACCATATTTTCCCTTGTCCATTTCTTAGCATGTTGTCATGACGATCCAAAATCCTTATCCGAAATTTGCTTGTTGTACCCCTAAAAATATTTAAGAAAGGGTACAACCCCATTCATTAAAATACCTCCATAGCCTTAGATTTAACATCATTGAGATCCCAAGGCTCAAGCATGAATAAAATCTTCCCCATATTCCTATTAACAAGAACATTAACATCCCCTTAATAATTATAAACCCGGATTACAAGAACATTAACATCCCCTTAATAGTTATAAATGTGTGATGAAATTCATCATTAACCCCCCATGTCACCTTCTACCATCTTTGCGTACCTCAAAAGAAGGGACATGAAATCACTACAGAAATTTTCCTCCCACACTTGACACTTTAAATAATAATTAAAAATTTCTTACTCCCATGTCAAGAGAATATATTTTCGTAATTAAATATAGATATGAAATAAATTAAAACTCCTTTTCTAAAGGTAGAATTATGGTAAATAATTTTAATAATTATTTGAATTTCATTGTAAAAGAGGGTTGAGGTGATCCTACCCCATACATAATGAAGATCCTAAATAGAGTAGATATTCATACCAAACCATACAAAAATATAGTATGACCCAAAAAGAATCAAAACTAACGTACCAATATAATAAACTAACAACAATAAAAACACATAACTAACAACACTAAACAACAACCTAACATCAACCACTAAATTTTCATTTTCTCCAAGTTGGCCACTAGAGTGGCCCATTCCTTAGCCAGTGATTCAATGTTAGTGCCTAGAGTGGTTACATCAACTTCAAATAGCTCCATTTTCCTCTTCTTTGATGTCCCTTGCTCTTCACATTTTATGTAGGCATTAGCTAGTTGTCTGAGAGTTTGAAGGTGTTGTAAAGTGCACTTGACAGTGAGAATACTCGCTTAGTTAAGTTCTGAAGCATAGCCTTAAGCTGATCCACATCATTGTTTAAATTCTTACACTTTTCTTGTAGAACCTCCATACTACCACCCTTTATGACTTGAGCCACATCCTCAACTTTCATCTTCATTGCATGTCAATCGTTGAGGATAAAATGGATAGTGATTTTAGTAAGCTGAGTGTCACATTTCATGTTTTCAAGGTCTACAACTGATTGAGCAAGATTAACTCCATGTTCCACACTACCTTTTCTAAGAACTTCCATTTGGGTCTTTTTCTCGGTGTCAACTAAAACCTACCTCTGTTTTGACTTGGTTCCCCTTTTTCAGCCTTCTTAATAGCTGCCACCTTCACATCATCTTGTTTTAGGTCTTAGAGGCCCTATATTGCTTCAACTTCAACCACAATTTAATCATCCCCTTCACTCAACTCAGGGGATTTGCTAGACTCCTCATTATCATAATTAGTTTCATCTTCCACAACACAATCTTTAAGGGATTTTGACATGACACTATCCATTAACCATTTTATCCATATACAAGATTGATCTCTTCACAATGGCCAAAATAAAATCCCGATGCAAGGGAATACTTGATTTTTCCTTTTTGTAGTGGTCCAGGGTAGCACATAGAGAACGAAGTATATAGTATGGAAAACTAAAACTATGCCCATGTCTGAGGAAATTGAGCATGGGAAGATGGTAATCATAGATAAATTTGTGGCCTTCCTCACTTGTGAAAAAAATTTATTAAGTTAAGGACCGCTTCATTGAATGGGGGAGGTAAGGAATTCCTAAGAAAGCCCCGCAAAATAAGGGGTGAGTTTTTCCTTACCTCATAGAAATAGCTTCATTTCATCTGCTGAATCCTTTTTGGGTTTGTAGAATTTGTGTCCTTCTGTGGGCATGCCCATAACATAAGCCACCGTGTTGATTGATAATTCAATATTTACTCCCATGCAGCACCATATTTTCCCTTGTCCATTTCTTAGCATGTTGTCATGACGATCCAAAATCCTTATTGAGCCGCTTGTTGTACCCTAAAAATATTTAAGAAAGGGGACAATCCCATTCAGTTAAACACCTCCATAGCCTTAGATTTAACATCATTGAGATCCCAAGGCTCGGTAACGAATAAAATCTTCCCCATATTCCTATTAACAAGAACATTAACATCCCCTTAATAATTATAAACCCGGATTACAATAACATTAACATCCCCTTAATAGTTATAAATGTGCGATGAAATTCATCATTAACCCCCCACGTCACCTTCTACCATCCTTGCGTACCTCAAAAGAAGGGACATGAAATCATTACGAACATTTTCCTCCCACACTTGACACTTTAAATGAAAATTAAAATTATCTTACTCCCCTTGTCAAGAGGATATATTTTCGTAATTAAATATAGATATGAAATAAATTAAAACTCCTTTTCTAAATGTAGAATTTTGGTAAATCATTTTAAGAATTATTTGGATTTCATTGTAAAAGAGGGTTGAGGTGATCCTACCCCATACATAATGAAGATCCTAAATAGAGAAGATATTCAATACCAAACCATAAAAAAATATAGTATGATCCAAAAAGAATCAAAACTAACGTACCAATATAATAAACTAACAACAATAAAAACACAAAACTAACAACACTAAATAACAACCTAACAATAACCACTAAATTTTCATTTTATCCAAGTTGGCCACTAGAGTGGCCCATTCCTTAGCCAGTGATTCAATGTTAGTGCCTAGAGTGGTTACATCAGCATCAGATAGCTCCATTTTCCTCTTCTTCGATGTCCCTGCTCTTCACATTTTATGTAGGAATTAGCTAGTTGTCGAGAGTTTGAAGGTGTTGTAAAGTGCACTTGAAAGTGAGAATATACTCGCTTAGTTAAGTTCAAAGCATAGCCTTAAGATGATCCATATCAGTGTTTAAATTCTTACACTTTTCTTGTAGAACCTCCATACTACCACCCTTTATGACTTGAGCCAAATCCTCAACTTTCATCTTCATTGCATGTCAGGTCGTTGAGGATAAAATGTATAGTAATTTTAGTAAGCTGAGTGTCATATTTAATGTTTTCAAGGTCTACAACTGATTGAGCAAGATTAACTCCATGTTCCACACTACCTTTTCTAAGAACTTCCATTTGGGTCTTTTTCTCTCGTGTCAACTAAAACCTACCTCCTGTTTGACTTGGTTCCCCTTTTTCAGCCTTCTTAATAGCTGCCACCTTCACATCATCTTGTTTTAGGTCTTAGAGGCCCTATATTGCTTCAACTTCAAACACAATTTAATCATCCCCTTCACTCAAATCAGGGATATGCTAGACTCCTCATTATCATAATTAGTTTCATCTTCCACAACACAATCTTTAAGGGATTTTGACATGACACTATCCATTAACCATTTTATCCATATACAAGATTGATCTCTTCACAATGGCCAAAATAAAATCCCGATGCAAGGGAATACTGATTTTTCCTTTTTTGTAGTGGTCCATGGTAGCACATAGAGATCGAAGTATATATTATGGAAAACTAAAAATATGCCCATGTCTAAGGAAATTGATCATGGGAAGATGGTAAGCATAGATAAATTTGTGGCCTTCCTCACTTGTGACAAAATTTATTAAGTTAAGGACCGCTTCATTGAATGGGGGAGGTAAGGAATTCCTAAGAAAGCCCCGCAAAATAAGGGGTTAGTTTTTCCTTACCTCATAGAAATAGATTCATTTCATCTGCTGAATCCTTTTTGGGTTTGTAGAATTTGCGTCCTTCGTGGGCATGCCCATAACATAAGCCACCGTGTTGATTGATAATTCAATATTTACTCCCCAGCACCATATTTTCCTTGTCCATTTCTTAGCATGTTGTCATGACGATCCAAAATCCTTACTTGAGAAAGTGCATTGTTGTACCCTAAAAATCTTTAAGAAAGGGGAAAATCCCATTCATTCAAACACCTCCATAGCCTTAGATTTAACATCATTGAGATCCCAAGGCTCGGTGTGAACAAAATCTTCCCCCATATTCCTATTAACAAGAACATTAACATCCCCTTAATAATTATAAACCCGGATTACAAGAACATTAACATCCCCTTAATAGTTATAAATGTGCGATGAAATTCATCATTAACCCCCCATGTCACCTTCTACCATCCTTGCGTACCTCAAAACAAGGGACATGAAATCATTACAGACATTTTCCTCCCACACTTGACACTTTAAATAATAATTAAAAATTTCTTACTCCCCATGTCAAGAGAATATATTTTCGTAATTAAATATAGATATGAAATAAATTAAAACTCCTTTTCTAAATGTAGAATTATGGTAAATAATTTTAATAATTATTTGAATTTCATTGTAAAAGAGGGTTGAGGTGATCCTACCCCATACATAATGAAGATCCTAAATAGAGTAGATATTCAATACCAAACCATACAAAAATATAGTATGACCCAAAAAGAATCAAAACTAACAGCCAATATAATAAACTAATAAAAATAAAAACACATAACTAATAACACTAAATAACAACCTAACAATAACCACTAAATTTTCATTTTATCCAAGTTGGCCACTAGAGTGGCCCATTCCTTAGCCAGTGATTCAATGTTAGTGCCTAGAGTGGTTACATCAGCATCAGATAGCTCCATTTTCCTCTTATTTGATGTCCCCTGCTCTTCACATTTTATGTAGGAATTAGCTAGTTGTCTGAGAGTTTGAAGGTGTTGTAAAGTGCACTTGAAAGTGAGAATACTCTGCTTAGTTAAGTTCTGAAGCATAGCCTTAAGCTGATCCAAATCATTGTTTAAATTCTTACACTTTTCTTAGAGAATCTCTATACTGCCACCCTTTATGACTTGAGCCACATCCTCAACTTTCATCTTCATTGCATGTCAGTTGTTGAGGATAAAATGGAGAGTGATTTTAGTAAGGCGAGTGTCAGATTTAATGTTTTCAAGGTCTACAACTGATTGAGCAAGATTAACTCCATGTTCCACACTACCTTTCTAAGAACTTCCATTTGGGTCTTTTTCGGTGTCAACTAAAACCTACCTCCTCTATTGACTTGGTTCCCCTTTTTCAGCCTTCTTAACAACCACCACCTTCATGTCATCTTGTTTTAGGTCTTAGAGGCCCTGTACTGCTTCAACTTCAACCACATTTTGATCATCCCCTTCACTCAAATCAGGGATATGCTAGACTCCTCATTCTCATAATTAGTTTCATCTTCCACAACATAATCTT
The DNA here is from genome assembly GCA_018340775.1 of Taxus wallichiana var. yunnanensis. NCBI lineage: Eukaryota > Viridiplantae > Streptophyta > Pinopsida > Cupressales > Taxaceae > Taxus > Taxus wallichiana. Next base: position 113,506,570 of record CM031242.1, on the reverse strand, counting down.
CAAGGGATTTTGACATGACACTATCCCCATTAACCATTTTATCCATATCCAAGATTGATCTCTTCACAATGGCCATAATAAAACCCTGATGCAAGGGAATACTGATTTTTCCTTTTTTGTAGTGGTCCAGGGTAGCACATAGAGAACGAAGTATATATTATGGAAAACTAAAACTATGCCCATGTCTAAGGAAATTGAGCATGGGAAGATGGTAATCATAGATAAATTTGTGGCCTTCCTCACTTGTGAAAAATTTATTAAGTTAAGGACCGCTTCATTGAATGGGGAGGTAAGGAATTCCTAAGAAAGCCCACAAAATGAGGGGTGAGTTTTTCCTTACCTCATAGAAATAGCTTCATTTCATCTGCTGAATCCTTTTTGGGTTTGTAGACTTTGTGTCCTTCTCGTGGGCATGCCCATAACATAAGCCACTGTGTTGATTGATAATTCAATATTTACTCCCCGCAAAGCACCATATTTTCCCTTGTCCATTTCTTAGCATGTTGTCATGACGATCCAAAATCCTTACTTGAGCCGCTTGTTGTACCCTAAAAATATTTAAGAAACGGTACAATCCCATTCATTAAAATACCTCCATAGCCTTAGATTTAACATCATTGAGATCCCAAGGCTCAGTCATGAATAAAATCTTCCCCATATTCCTATTAACAAGAACATTAACATCCCCTTAATAATTATAAACCGGATTACAAGAACATTAACATCCCCTTAATAGTTATAAATGTGCGATGTCATTCATCATTAACCCCCACGTCACCTTCCACCATCCTTGCGTACCTCAAAAGAAGGGACATGAAATCACTACAGACATTTTCCTCCCACACTTGACACTTTAAATAATAATTAAAAATTTCTTACTCCCATGTCAAGAGAATATATTTTCGTAATTAAATATAGATATGAAATAAATTAAAACTCCTTTTCTAAAGGTAGAATTATGGTAAATCATTTTAATAATTATTTGAATTTCATTGTAAAAGAGGGTTGAGGTGATCCTACCCCATACATAATGAAGATCCTAAATAGAGTAGATATTCAATACCAAACCATACAAAAATATAGTATGACCCAAAAGAATCAAAACTAACAGTACCAATATAATAAACTAATAAAAATAAAAACACATAACTAATAACACTAAATAACAACCTAACAATAACCACTAAATTTTCATTTTATCCAAGTTGGCCACTAGAGTGGCCCATTCCTTAACTTGATGATTCAATGTTAGTGCCTAGAGTGGTTACATCAAGCATCGTATAGCTCCATTTTCCTCTTTTTCGATGTCCCCTGCTCTTCACATTTTATGTAGGAATTAGCTAGTTGTCGAGAGTTTGAAGGTGTTGTAAAGTGCACTTGACAGTGAGAATACTCTGCTTAGTTAAGTTCTGAAGCATAGCCTTAAGCTGATCCAAATCATTGTTTAAATTCTTACACTTTTCTTGTAGAACCTCCATACTACCACCCTTTATGACTTGAGCCAAATCCTCAACTTTCATCTTCATTGCATGTCAGTCGTTGAGGATAAAATGTATAGTAATTTTAGTAAGCTGAGTGTCATATTTAATGTTTTCAAGGTCTACAACTGATTGAGCAAGATTAACTCCATGTTCCACACTACCTTTTCTAAGAACTTCCATTTGGGTCTTTTTCTGGGTGTCAACTAAAACCTACCTCCTGTTTTGACTTGGTTCCCCTTTTTCAGCCTTCTTAATAGCTGCCACCTTCACATCATCTTGTTTTAGGTCTTAGAGGCCCTATACTGCTTCAACTTCAACCACATTTTAATCATCCCCTTCACTCAAATCGGGATATGCTAGACTCCTCATTATCATAATTAGTTTCATCTTCCACAACACAATCTTTAAGGGATTTTGACATGACACTATCCATTAACCATTTTATCCATATACAAGATTGATCTCTTCACAATGGCCAAAATAAAATCCCGATGCAAGGGAATACCGATTTTCCTTTTTGTAGTGGTCCATGGTAGCACATAGAGATCAAGTATATATTATGGAAAACTAAAAATATGCCCATGTCTAAGGAAATTGATCATGGGAAGATGGTAAGCATAGATAAATTTGTGGCCTTCCTCACTTGTGACAAAATTTATTAAGTTAAGGGCCACTTCATTGAATGGGGGAGGTAAGGAATTCCTAAGAAAGCCCATAAAATGAGGGGTGAGTTTTTCCTTACCTCACAGAAATAGCTTCATTTCATCCGCTGAATCCTTTTTGGGTTTGTAGAATTTGCATCCTTCCATGGGCATGCCCATAACATAAGCCACCATGTTGATTGATAATTCAATATTTACTCCCCCATGACACCATATTTTCCCTTGTCCATTTCTTAGCATGTTGTCATGCCGATCCAAAATCCTTATTGAGCTGCTTGTTGTACCCCTCAAAAATATTTAAGAAAGGGGACAATCCCATTCATTCAAACACCTCCATAGCCTCAAATTTAACATCATTGAGATCCCAAGGCTCGGTCATGAATAAAATCTTCCCCATATTCCTATTAACAAGAACATTAACATCCCCTTAATAATTATAAACCCGGATTACAAGAACATTAACATCCCTTAATAGTTATAAATGTGCGATGAAATTCATCATTAACCCCCATGTCACCTTCTACCATCCTTGCGTACCTCAAAAGAAGGGACATGAAATCATTACAGACATTTTCCTCCCACACTTGACACTTTAAATAATAATTAAAAATTTCTTACTCCCATGTCAAGAGAATATATTTTCGTAATTAAATATAGATATGAAATAAATTAAAACTCCTTTTCTAAATGTAGAATTATGGTAAATAATTTTAATAATTATTTGAATTTCATTGTAAAAGAGGGTTGAGGGGATCCTACCCCATACATAACGAAGCTCCTAAATAGAGTAGATATTCAATACCAAACCATACAAAAATATAGTCTGACCCAAAAAGAATCAAAACTAACAACCAATATAGTAAACTAACAAAAATAAAAACACATAACTAACAACACTAAACAACAACCTAACATCAACCACTAATTTTTCATTTTCTCCAAGTTGGCCACCAGAGTGGCCCATTCCTTAGCCAGTGATTCAATGTTAGTGCCTGAGTGGTTACATCAAAGACATCGAGATAGCTCCATTTTCCTCTTATTTGATGTCCCTGCTCTTCACATTTTATGTAGGAATTAGCTAGTTGTCGAGAGTTTGAAGGTGTTGTAAAGTGCACTTGAAAGTGAGAATACTCGCTTAGTTAAGTTCTCAAGCATAGCCTTAAGCTGATCCAAATCATTGTTTAAATTCTTACACTTTTCTTGTAGAACCTCCATACTACCACACCTTTATGACTTGAGCCAAATCCTCAACTTTCATCTTCATTGCATGTCACGTTGAGGATAAAATGTATAGTAATTTTAGTAAGTGAGTGTCATATTTAATGTTTTCAAGGTCTACAACTGATTGAGCAAGATTAACTCCATGTTCCACACTACCTTTTCCAAGAACTTCCATTTGGGTCTTTCTCTTGGTGTCAACTGAAACCTACCTCCTGTTTTGACTTGGTTCCCCTTTTTCAGCCTTCTTAATAGCTGCCACCTTCACATCATCTTGTTTTAGGTCTTAGAGGCCCTATATTGCTTCAACTTCAAACACAATTTAATCATCCCCTTCACTCAAATCAGGGGATATGCTAGACTCCTCATTATCATAATTAGTTTCATCTTCCACAACACAATCTTTAAGGGATTTTGACATGACACTATCCATTAACCATTTTATCCATATACAAGATTGATCTCTTCACAATGGCCAAAATAAAATCCCGATGCAAGGGAATACTGATTTTCCTTTTTGTAGTGGTCCATGGTAGCACATAGAGATCAAGTATATATTATGGAAAACTAAAAATATGCCCATGTCTAAGGAAATTGATCATGGGAAGATGGTAAGCATAGATAAATTTGTGGCCTTCCTCACTTGTGACAAAATTTATTAAGTTAAGGACCGCTTCATTGAATGGGGAGGTAAGGAATTCCTAAGAAAGCCCCTGAAAATAAGGGGTTAGTTTTTCCTTACCTCATAGAAATAGCTTCATTTCATCTGCTGAATCCTTTTTGGGTTTGTAGAATTTGTGTCCTTCGTGGGCATGCCCATAACATAAGCCACCGTGTTGATTGATAATTCAATATTTACTCCCCGCATGACACCATATTTTCCCTTGTCCATTTCTTAGCATGTTGTCATGACGATCCAAAATCCTTACTCGAGCTGCTTGTTGTACCCTAAAAATATTTAAGAAAGGGTACAATCCCATTCATTAAAATACCTCCATAGCCTTAGATTTAACATCATTGAGATCCCAAGGCTCAAGTCGAATAAAATCTTCCCCATATTCCTATTAACAAGAACATTAACATCCCCTTAATAATTATAAACCCGGATTACAAGAACATTAACATCCCCTTAATAGTTATAAATGTGCGACAAAATTCATCATTAACCCCCATGTCACCTTCTACCATCCTTGCGTACCTCAAAACAAGGGACATGAAATCATTACGACATTTTCCTCCCACACTTGACACTTTAAATAATAATTAAAAATTTCTTACTCCCATGTCAAGAGAATATATTTTCGTAATTAAATATAGATATGAAATAAATTAAAACTCCTTTTCTAAATGTAGAATTATGGTAAATAATTTTAATAATTATTTGAATTTCATTGTAAAGAGGGTTGAGGTGATCCTACCCCATACATAATGAAGATCCTAAATAGAGTAGATATTCAATACCAAACCATACAAAAATATAGTATGACCCAAAAGAATCAAAACTAACAGTACCAATATAATAAACTAATAAAAATAAAAACACATAACTAATAACACTAAACAAAAACCTAATAACAACCACTAATTTTTCATTTTATCCAAGTTGGCCACTAGAGTGGCCCATTCCTTAGCCAATGATTCAATGTTAGTGCCCAAAGTGGTTACATCAACTTCAGATAGTTCCATTTTCCTCTTCTTTGATGTCCCCTGCTCTTCACATTTTATGTAGGAATTAGCTAGTTGTCCGAGAGTTTGAAGGTGTTGTAAAGTGCACTTGATAGTGAGAATACTCCACTTAGTGAAGTTCTGAAGCATAGCCTTAAGCTGATCCACATCATTGTTTAAATTCTTACACTTTTCTTGTAGAACCTCCATACTACCACCCTTTATGACTTGAGCCACATCCTCAACTTTCATCTTCATTACATGTCAGTCATTGAGGATAAAATGGATAGTGATTTTAGTAAGTGAGTGTCATATTTAATGTTTTCAAGGTCTACAACTGATTGAGCAAGATTAACTCCATGTTCCACACTACCTTTTCTAAGAACTTCCATTTGGGTCTTTTTCTGGTGTCAACTAAAACCTACCTCCTGTTTTGACTTGGTTCCCCTTTTTCAGCCTTCTTAATAGCCACCACCTTCACATCATCTTGTTTTAGGTCTTGGAGGCCCTATACTGCTTCAACTTCAACCACATTTTGATCATCCCCTTCACTCAACTCAGGGATATGCTAGACTCCTCATTCTCAGAATTAGTTTCATCTTCCACAACATAATCTTTAAGGGATTTTGACAGGACACTATCCATTAACCATTTTATCCATATCCAAGATTGATCTCTTCACAATGGCCATAATAAAACCCTGATGCAAGGGAATACTGATTTTTCCTTTTTTGTAGTGGTCCATGGTAGCACATAGAGAACGAAGTATATAGTATGGAAAACTAAAACTATGCCCATGTCTGAGGAAATTGAGCATGGGAAGATGGTAAGCATAGATAAATTTGTGGCCTTCCTCACTTGTGACAAAATTTATTAAGTTAAGGACCGCTTCATTGAATGGGGAGGTAAGGAATTCCTAAGAAAGCCCCGCAAAATAAGGGGTTAGTTTTTCTTACCTCATAGAAATAGCTTCATTTCATCTGCTGAATCCTTTTTGGGTTTGTAGACTTCATGTCCTTCTTAGTGGGCATGCCCATAACATAAGCCACCATGTTGATTGATAATTCAATATTTACTCCCCATGCAGCACCATATTTTCCTTGTCCATTTCTTAGCATGTTGTCATGACGATCCAAAATCCTTACTGAGCTGCTTGTTGTACCCCTAAAAAATATTTAAGAAAGGGGATAATCCCATTCATTAAAATACCTCCATAGCCTTAGATTTAACATCATTGAGATCCCAAGGCTCAGTGTGAATAAAATCTTCCCCATATTCCTATTAACAAGAACATTAACATCCCCTTAATAATTATAAACCCGATTACAAGAACATTAACATCCTTAATAGTTATAAATGTGCGATGAAATTCATCATTAACCCCCATGTCACCTTCTACCATCCTTGCGTACCTCAAAACAAGGGACATGAAATCATTACAGACATTTTCCTCCCACACTTGACACTTTAAATAATAATTAAAAATTTCTTACTCCCCATGTCAAGAGAATATATTTTAAGTAATTAAATATAGATATGAAATAAATTAAAACTCCTTTTCTAAATGTAGAATTATGGTAAATAATTTTAATAATTATTTGAATTTCATTGTAAAGAGGGTTGAGGGGACCCTACCCCATACATAATGAAGCTCCTAAATAGAGTAGATATTCAATACCAAACCATACAAAAATATAGTCTGACCCAAAAAGAATCAAAACTAACAACCAATACAATAAACTAATAACAATAAAAACACATAACTAACAACACTAAACAACAACCTAACAACAACCACTAATTTTTCATTTTCTCCAAGTTGGCCACTAGAGTGGCCCATTCCTTAGCCAATGATTCAATGTTAGTGCCTAGAGTGGTTACATCAAGCTTCAGATAGTTCCATTTTCCTCTTCTTTGATGTCCCCGCTCTTCACATTTTCTGTAGGCATTAGCCAGTTGTCTGAGAGTTTGAAGGTGTTGTAAAGTGCACTTGATAGTGAGAATACTCCACTTAGTGAAGTTCTGAAGCATAGCCTTAAGCTGATCCACATCATTGTTTAAATTCTTACACTTTTCTTGTAGAACCTCCATACTGCCACCCTTTATGACTTGAGCCACATCCTCAACTTTCATCTTCATTGCATGTCAGTCGTTGAGGATAAACTGGATAGTGATTTTAGTAAGCGAGTGTCACATTTCATGTTTTCAAGGTCTACAACCAATTTAGCAAGATCAACTCCCTCTTCCACACCACCTTTTCTAAGCACTTCCATTTGGGTCTTTTCTTGGGTGTCAACTAAAACCTACCTCCTCTGTTGACTTGGTTCCCCTTTTTCAGCCTTCTTAATAGCCACCACCTTCACATCATCTTGTTTTAGGTCTTGGAGGCCCTATACTACTTCAACTTCAACCACATTTTTATCATCCCCTTCACTCAAATCGGGGATATGCTAGACTCCTCATTCTCATAATTAGTTTCATCTTCCACAACATAATCTTTAAGGGATTTTGACAAGACACTATCCCCATTAACCATTTTATCCATATCCAAGATTGATCTCTTCACAATGGCCATAATAAAACCCTGATGCAAGGGAATACTGATTTTTCCTTTTTGTAGTGGTCCAGGGTAGCACATAGAGAACGAAGTATATATTATGGAAAACTAAAAATATGCCCATGTCTAAGGAAATTGATCATGGGAAGATGGTAAGCATAGATAAATTTGTGGCCTTCCTCACTTGTGACAAAATTTATTAAGTTAAGGACCGCTTCATTGAATGGGGAGGTAAGGAATTCCTAAGAAAGCCCCATGCAAAATAAGGGGTTAGTTTTCCTTACCTCATAGAAATAGATTCATTTCATCTGCTGAATCCTTTTTGGGTTTGTAGAATTTGTGTCCTTCTGTGGGCATGCCCATAACATAAGCCACTGTGTTGATTGATAATTCAATATTTACTCCCCGCAGCACCATATTTTCCCTTGTCCATTTCTTAGCATGTTGTCATGACGATCCAAAATCCTTACTGAGCTGCTTGTTGTACCCCTAAAAAATATTTAAGAAAGGGTACAATCCCATTCATTAAAATACCTCCATAGCCTTAGATTTAACATCATTGAGATCCCAAGGCTCAGTGCGAATAAAATCTTCCCCCATATTCCTATTAACAAGAACATTAACATCCCCTTAATAATTATAAACCCGGATTACAAGAACATTAACATCCCCTTAATAGTTATAAATGTGCGATGAAATTCATCATTAACCCCCCATGTCACCTTCTACCATCCTTGCGTACCTCAAAACAAGGGACATGAAATCATTACTGAGACATTTTCCTCCCACACTTGACACTTTAAATAATAATTAAAAATTTCCTACTCCCATGTCAAGAGGATATATTTTCGTAATTAAATATAGATATGAAATAAATTAAAACTCCTTTTCTAAATGTAGAATTATGGTAAATAATTTTAATAATTATTTGAATTTCATTGTAATACTATTTGTCATGCTGGAATCCCAAATTCACAGAATAATTCATTGCAAACTAAAATTGTTTTCACAATATCTATGAACAAACTGATTGTTAAAGTTCCTGACAATTTTTCAATTCTTTATATACCTTAAACCGATGTGAACAATTTTTGCAGTGGATAATTTGAAGTTGAGAGGATAATATGACCTTTAAAAATAAAAGTAAGATATTTAATACTAAACACTTACTAGTTAATGCCAATGTAGCTTATTGGGGTAAATTAACATTAATCGATAAAAATTCACCAAAAATAAAAATGTTAAGTACTCTTTTTATTTATTAAGATATCAATTATCATTTAAATCCTTTACTTTATTATAAATTTCCTAAATATTTTCACACATATTATACATATAAACATTAATAAGATAGTCATCCACATTATACAAAAACTTGTTAAATAAATTTAGGGACAAATTACATAATTTTGTTTTTAGATAGTTCAACACTTTTGACAAGACTTATGAACCGAAGGGTTGATGGGTCCCCACCCTACAAGTATCCCAAATTTTGACTGATGAAAGGCTACACACAAAAACTAAAAATGAGTTAGAAATATAATGAGGCCCACGTGTAATATGAATAACCAGACACTGTAAAAACATAGAGTCGTGAATAAAAAAGAGTGGGAATGATAGAGAAACCCTAGAATTTGACCCATCCAAGCATTGTAATAATCTTGAGAAAGGAAAATGACATGCCAACAAAATACTTCAAGTACACCATGTGATCAGGAAGGTGTGGGGTAGGTTTTGTGAGCATGACTAGGTCTAGGATGGCACGCTGGAGATAGACACCCCATCGGATCAATAGATTCTTTGAACAGAGTCAAAAAATTGAAGTAGGAACCAAATTTTCAATTCCAGGGCATCAAAAATCCTATTTTCAACCCAAAAAGGTGATGGACAAGGATACAACTTTGTAAAGAGATAAGGAAGGCATACTTCGGAAAATATTCAACCAAGCCCACACAATGTTCTAGGTAAATGAAATGGGATGTGACCGCCATGACCACTAATTTATCTATACATAACATATAGTAATTTTACACCCACCAAAGAATAAGAGAATCCCATGTGTCTCGGCCTATCACCTAGTGGGCATTGGGTGCTCACCCGAGGCATGTGAGGGCACCGAGTCTCTCTTTATGTGAATTGAGAGGGAAACCATCATCTATGATCCAAACTTAAAGAAAGTGAGTGGAAATTAGACATGAAAGCATCATAGAGCTCAGAATGGATTCTAGATCAATGCAATCATTCCAGATTAAAAGTACTAAACATATCAAGAATCGAACCAAAAAGAAAGGGAAATGCACAAGGATTCAGACTCATTCCATAAACATGCATAAAATAGAACCATGAAGATATGTAAATGCACCGGAATCATTACTGATCATATTCTTATAAACTGGTAACCTCATTACATTCGTTAGATTCATTAAAAAACATCACAAAAAGGCAGACCAAAGTCATGCATCATAACTGGATCCATATCATTTAGCTCTCAAAAGAAATTTTAAACCTCCAAACCCTTGATACATCCTTCTCCTACATTTTATCTACCCAACCCAAACCGAGTTCCTTACAACGTTTCTACAGAGCTCCTCTCTCTATTATATTTTATCCTCCTATTTTATTTTGTGGGCGCTTATATATAGGCATCCCGAAGTGCCAAATCATCCTTCTACGGCCTCAAATCCACTGTCAAGTGTTTGAATGTGGTCCTCCATGGTAGAATGCTCCTTTGAGCCTGAGCTATCCACTCTTTTCCATGATGGTCTTCTAGAAGCTTCCATTGTAGGGCATATTCCTTCCTATGCTAACCTGTCACCAGGATGGCACCTAATCCACTCCACATGCATAGTCAGGTTATGATTTTCACGTGTCCTTCCTGATATGCCAAATATAGCTAAGTCCTGAGACCTTGTCCATGTGGGCACGCAACATGACCATTCTCAAACCCTTCCTTGTGCGCCTTCTTCTTACGAACCCATCCTTTAACCTAGGCCTTGTGCGTCCATGCACCTTGGTGCACTTAATCAATATTTCGGGGGTCCAACATCACCCCACACTATGCCTATTCTCCACCCATGGGAAAACTTCTCCAATGAATAAAATAATAATAAAATACTTATCATCTTGAGAAAAGAATAAGGGGATGAATAATTTGGGAAAGAAGAAAGAATGGGAAGTGATGACATTACTACAATAAGCTAGGAAAATAATTTTGCAAGTCATCCTCCAACTTGTTCCAGGCATCAACTTCATTTTGCGCTCTTTGGCGAGAGGTCACCAACTAAGGTTCTTACCTCCCAAAACTTAGTCCATCTCCTTGATCACTCATAGTGTCAACATTTTTCTCTAACTCCTTTCCCATGTCCTCAAGTGCATCCATCCTTCTACTAATCAGTGGTTATAGCTCCTTTAGTCTGGTTCTTGATTATACCCCTTAGGGCCTCAATAGCTTCTAACTTATTTTCAACCTTGGTAAGGATTCTATCCCACTCTCCGCTCAGTTTCCTTTGTTCTTTTCTTGGAACTCCTTAAGCTCTCGCTTCATAGTTGCGACTGAATAACTACCACTTTATCTCCGATCGCGCAGCTTATCATGTGTGGCCTCGGTAGTATGGGAAACAATCTTTACATCAGCAAGGACTTTGCTATATTCAGCCATGATTGCTACTACCTTCAATTTATCCTCCTTCTCTAGGCATGCTGCTACTTCTTCTCGTGGATTCTAAAGCTAGAGGTTGTCTCTCCATGGTGAGGATGCACGTTAAGTCTTCAAGGCACTCAAGGGAAGATCCATAATTTTTATGGGTGGTGCCAGGTCCGGATGCTTCAAAACAATGACATATGTGATGGATTCTACTTTCTTATGTACTTTGCGTACCCTTTCCTTTTCTTCCCTAAGTTCATGTTTTAGATGCATGCTAATGAACTCCTCCTACTTCAAATCCTTGGCCTTTTCTTCTAGCTCTTCCTCCTTTCCTAGTTCTTCTTCCTTCTTTTCTAGTTCTGATTCTATAAATCTTATCTTGTCATTCCATCCAAAGAGTCTATCCTCAACCTCAACTGAGACCTTGTTGAGCATGTTGCATAACTGCTCATCTGAAAGTTGCTAAGCATTTACCAAGGGGTTGTCTCCTTTTGACTCTGGTATTTTCATTAGTGCCCCCTAGCTTACCTCAAACTCTGGCTCATCGATGTGGGACTCAATTTCCCAAGAGAGAATCTTCCTCGTCCAAGGGTATGCACCTTCTTCATCAAATGACTTCATTTCCATGATTTGATCTCGATGGGAATGTGATTTGAAAGTGCATGCAAAACACCTTGCTAGGATCATCAATGTAGCTGATTCCTTGCCTCTGGATCTCCATGTGCTTTCCCCTTGTGCATGTGCCCTTAGGAAAATTTACCCATAGACTGGGGCCTCCTGTGCTTGTTTTATCTTTCCCTACACTTTCTTCCTTGTCTTCTTCCATCACTAAATAAGCATTGCACTCTAACTCTTGTTCTACCAAGGCCTCGATGATTTTTGTTGCTTCTCTTTCTTCCACCTCATTTATTTACTCCTACGTGAGACTTGGAGTTTTTATCCTGTGCGCCAACCTCTTCGCTTCTTCCCATGTCTTGGGAACCTTCCCCCTTCTGGCTACCCTTGTGCCACATGAAAAGGAACTCATGTTCTTCTTCTCCACCCTCTTCTTCTGAATCGTGCATGCTGAAAACAAGTGGTCCTTCGTCTCCTTTAGGATCAGTTTCTTCATCATCATCCCTCTCACCTATGTATTTATCAAATCTATCCATCTCCTCTAAATCAACTTCCTCCTTCACCTTCTGCTTTCTTCCTAATCGGGATTCTAGTATAGGGTACTCTACTTTCTCTTCCTCTTCCTTTGGTGATTTCTCCTCCATGATAAGCTTTTTCTTGCTCGCACCTTCTCTTTGGTAGGTACATCTTCCCCGCACACGTAAGTACTTGTCCTAGCGCTTGTTCTCGGGGTGCCTATTTCTTGCATATCTTGGGCACTTGGTGCATTTTTCTTTATCTCCTCCGTTTCCTTCTTCCTACACGTTAGGTCTTCGTATAGATATCTCATTTTCAAGATAAGCATCCTTCTCCAACTTGGGCCTTATCTCGAAGGTATATATGCATTGCGAACTTCTTTGCAATAGTGTGAGTAAGGGGTTTCCCCATTTGGAATTCATGCGAAAAGTATTTTTCCACATATGCATGTTTTTGGGGTAGACCAATGTCTCGCACATTTCCCTATGATCCCAGGTCAAACTTCCAAGGTCAAGCTTTAACTTCTTGGACTCCTTGAACCTATTAACTCCCACCTAGAAGTATTGAGCTATGAAGGCAAATGGGAGCTTGCACCATGGGCTCATGGTTTCATCAGTCAATTTGAACCTACCAATACAAAAGTGTTGGTATACAGTGAACTCAACTTCTCCTACTGTAAGCACTGGCAGTTGTTCCGGTATTCTCCATTCTACCCCGAACACATTCCTTAAGCACATATACCATTTTTCAAGATGTGCCTTATGAATGAGTGTCATGCTATCACAAGTGTATTTCTCAAATATTTTTGTAGATGAGGTTACTTCCTCTCGGGTACTCCCAAATGAACTTGTCTGCTTCATCTAGTACTTCGATCTCTGAGAACACAATGGTTAAGAGGGCATTACCAAAGATAATCTTGTCTCCTTCTTGTGCGCTGGTGATAATTTCATCTGTAATGTATGTGAACAGATTGTAGATGGTGCCCTATGATATTTTTCTACATATATTCAACCATGTTTACATGTGTCCATATTTCTTATGCGTTGAGTTTTATAACCAAGCGCACGACCATTCTCATCACTGGGTCTTGGATATCCCTGATATCAAAATACCTTGACCCTTTCTTATACGCATACACAACCACTATATCCTTAATTTCTTCCTTATCGCATAGGTCATCCTCTATACTATCTCCTTCACAAATAAGGCCTATGAATATTGAAATTAGTTGAGGGGTTATGCACATTTTGTGCCCCATGAAGTGAAAGTGGTCTTCATGTCCGCACGACATCAGCCACTGATAAAGGCACTTTGGCTTTCCAAAGTAGGGCAACTCATAGAGTTACAATAAACCCACCTTCTCTAACTTCACCTTTACTTCATCGCTATAAATTGGTAACCCCTCAGGTGTTCTATGGTTTTTTCGGGTGCACTAAATCCAACTCTATTTCCTTTTCAATCATGTTTGTGTGACAATTGTAGTCACTTACTATAATTTTCCTCAAGTGGGATTCCCTTTCCATCTTGAGAAAAACCACATATGGGTACTGCATTTATACATACCATTCCTCGTTGGTACATGTGGTGGTTTCTTGTTGTTTTCTCTTGCCCTTTCCCTTTTTAGGTGTTACTGCTAGTTTCTTGGGTTCCATTGTGTAGGTTTTCTCTGCACTTCAACTTCTCTTCCTAGCTATGCTCTTCTATCTTTTCCAAGTTCAAATCTCCAACCTGCGAAAGAATATTTTTCTCTAACCCATGCCCTAGGTGCCAAACCCTAATTAGAATGTCCCCTTCACCAGACGATGCTTCTCCACAATTCTCTCTATTCCCATGAACTATTTCCCTCCTGGTTTGTAGATCCAAACTGGTCACTCACAGTTAAATTTCTCCAATTTTCTTCATATGGATCAACTCTGGAAACCCTAGTTCACAAAATCTCTTCCTTCTTCATAAACGCAAAGTAAATAATGAAGTTCCCAACCTTCTATTTATAGTTTTTCCCAATTTTAGCATTAAATTCCACTTCACCTACCACCGTACTTTAACACTTAATGTGGATTTTTCAAACAAACCCATCTTTAGCACCTTAACTCATGTGCCCAACCTTATGTGGACAATTCTCCAACCTTCTGATGTGTAACCAATCCATCTTGAGAGGAGACTCTTTCATGCACGTAACTAGTGCCAAAGGAACTTCTTATGTCATGATTTTTTTACTCCCACCTACCTTGTGTTACTTTTGCACTTCTTTCTCTCTTATACATGGATCTACAATGTAGCCTTATCCTGGCACCAACCATCCTTTTTAACCTTTCCTCTCATGTAATTCATTCACAAGGCCATTCAACCAGGATTTCCAACGCAATCCTTTCTGGTGCTTCACATTTCAATTTATTCCACCCCACACTAAAATGATGCATGGTCCTCTCGCATTCTGACAACATTCTAAAAGTAATGAGATTACTCGGTGCCCAAGGTGAAAAACAAAAAAACAATGAAAAAGGGAAAGACAAGAAAAGAAAATGCATTAAGGGAAATCCTAAACTAGCTGGCAATACTACCTTATTTACAAACACCAAGAAGACTTATTTATAATAGGGATTCAACCTACTCCCATTGAAGTGTCCTACCAATCTCATCCCATCCAACGCTTGTAATTGGAACTCACCCAAATCAAGGATGTACGAGATGATGTAGGGACCCAACCAATGGACTTTTAACTTCTCAAGATAGCACAAAAATTAGAATCATACATTAGCGCCATCTACTTAACCTCAAACTTCTTGTTCTTAATGTGACAATTATGTCATGCCTTTTGTTTTTCTTTTTCTGTCTTCTAGCTCCACCTAGCTAATGATTTTCTCTCATCAAATTGCATTAAATTGTCAATTCTCTCTTCTAGCGCTTGTTCATCAGCCAATCCTCCTGCGCGTTATACTCAAAGAAGGTAACATGAATTCAACCAAAATTACAACTTCCATGCTAAACAATAGTTGAAATGGTAATGCCTTGTTCAACCTCTTGTAGGTTGTCCGATATGCCCAAAGAATGGCTAATACTTTGTCATCCCAATCATGTCTACCAACATCATAGATCTTAGTCAATGTGTGGCTAAGTATTTTGTTAAATGCCTCAATAGTTCCATTTTCTTGAGGGTGATAGGGATTAGTTTTGTGATGGGCCACCATGAATTCTGATAATAGAATCTTGACCATCTCATTGAGGAAGTGTGTACCTCTATCACTTGTCAAAATCAATGGGCATCCATACCTACTAATTATGTTTTCCCATAAAAATATAGTAGTGGTAGCCTTTGTCACCGATCCTTTTGTAAGCCGCCTCTTCCACCTTTTCAAATAATCATTGAATCGAGGATATACCGCGAACCAATCCTTCATGCCGCTGATGATATTGGTATGAAAAAGTCAATAGCCCACTTCTCAAATGGTTCCATGCTGGCTATTGGTTGCAAGGGCATTTCATCCCTTTTTCAAGGTTTTCCAAGGCACTTGGAAATGGTCATAGGCCTTGCAAAACTTGATGCAATCTTCATTAATTGTTTCCCACCAAATCCCTACAAGTAGAATCTTCCACATGGTTGCATTTCCCACATATTGTCATCTTGCAATCCCACCATGCACCTCTTCCATAATTTCAATGCGCTCATGTTCTAACACGCATCGACGTAAAACCTCGTCATGACCCATTTTGTGCAGATCTTCACTAATTAGCATGTAGGGTGTGGCGCGTATGGCCAACTTCTTCTTCTCCAAGGCCTTCATTTTATCTAGCACCACACCTATCTTAAGGAATACCACAATGTCCTCCAAATCCAAGGGTGCATGTCGTAACCTAAATAGTTATGCATCTGGCATAGTCTCTTCAATGCTCTATGCGTCCTCCCCGAATCAATACTAGACAAATGATTACGTTTGGAATTACTTTTTCCTGGTTTAACAACCACTCATGAACTCAAATTCTTGGAACAATAATACCCACCAACATATGCACCCTTGTAAAATGGGATTGTTCACTAAGTATTTCATTTCCATATGGTTAGTGAAAAATATAAAAAAGGTTACCAACAAATACTATGTAAATTTATGAAGCATGTAGATCATTAGCAATGCATTGCGCTCTCGACGTAGTGTAATTTTGTTATGATGGTGTCAATTTCCTACTTGCAATCATAAAGGATTATCAATAATCCCTTCACGAGGATGTGTGAGTACTTCTCAATGGCGGTTCCCCAAGAAGGGAAATGTAGGATGGGTGCGGTGAAAAGCCTATATTTCAAATATTCAAATGCCTTGTGTTGTGCCTCTCCCTAATGAAAGGAACTTTTATGTCTAAGCAACTCTTCTAAAGGCATGGTGATCTTAGCATATCCCTTGATGAACTTCCTATAGTACCCCGTATGCCCAAGAAATCCATGCATTGCGCTTTGACTAGTAGGCTCCCTCAATCCCACAATTACTGCAACTTTTGTGGGATCTACTAGTAGGCCCTCCTTACATATGATGTGCCCCAATAATGTTCCAAATGGGGTAGAAAAGACACATTTCTTAATGTTGAGGGATATCCTCAACTGCCGACACCTTTCAAACATCAACCTTAAGTTGTCACAATGGTCCTTCACTAACCCATATACTATCCAATCATCTAGGTAGACTTGAAGGAATTTATGGATGAAGTCCTAGAAAGCTTGTACCACAATGCACAAGAACACAATAGGTGCATTATTCAATCCAAAAGGCATGACCGTATAGGAAAAAACTTCCCCACTCCATGGTGAAATTTATCTTCCTTTGGTCCTCCTTTGCGATCCTTACTTGGTGATAGCTCGAGAATCCATCTGTGAAAGAATATACCTCGTGCCCTACCACTCCCTCTAAGATTTATTCAATAAAAGGGGTTGGGAAAGGATCAATGATACACACTACATTTGGGTCCCTGTAATCAACACAGAACTTTATCCTTCCATCCTTCTTGATGTTAATTACCATTAGACTTATCCATTCTGACTCTTCAATAGCTTCAATAATGCCCGATGCTATCATCTTATCTATTTCTTCCTTGACCTTCACGCGCAGGTTAGGATTCATTCGGTATGGTCTCTTTTGGACCGGGTGTGCACCCTCCTTCAACTTAATTCTCATTTCCCCCAAGGAATGGTGAACACCTTTGAGCTCATGATACTTGTGTGGGAATAAATCCTCAAGCTCACATAAAAGATCAAAGACCTTAGAGACTTTCTTCTCTGACCAATAGTCTCCGATGATAGCCTCTTTAGGCTCTTCTTTTGAGCCGATGTTAACATTCTTTGTCTTTAAAGGCTCATGATAGGCACGTGCTCATTCATCAACACTATCTACCACCTTGCACGTCCCTACAGAATGGTCAACATCCAAGTTTTCCACTTCTTCCCCATCAATAACATACACCAACTTCCCTTTTTCTTTTTCCAAACACACACGCTCAAGTTGTATCTCTTTTGTTTCTTCTTCCTCAAAGCACACCTCCAGGCCAGGTTCACCTAACAAGTCTAATAGCCTATCTTCTTCCATGGTGCTATCTCCAATTATAAGCTTCTTTATAACCTAGAATAACTTATCCACCAAGGGTTTTGTACTCCAATACTCAAATGTTTGAATGAGATCAGCCGTTAACTCTTGCCAATTCCTGTCTGGCAAGTATGTCTCAAAATGAATGTACCATGTGTGCGCATAACCTTGCAATGTAGAATATAGTTTGTGTGCCCATAGGGATGGTGGTAAAGCCTCCACTCCTTCTCTCCGCACCTTCTCACAATCTGTATATGGAAAGAGGTTGGTTCCTTACCATGATAATATTTGATGGTGGTGGGTGCATTGCTTCTAGAGAGCCAGATAGAGAGGGAACTTCTCACCTCGTACCATTCCAAGAGGCTCTTCGATGTGTATCCCACCACCATACCACTATGCTTTGAGTAGGACATAAACTAACATTTCCCTTCATTCATTTTCCTCCTTCCACCGAACTTCCATCTCCTGTAAAAATATCTCAGGGAAGGCCCCTCCTGAATACTTAGTTAGCTCCTTTCCCCCTGACGCCTTGAGACTATTCTCACCTTTGTCACCTTTTTTATTGATCCTCTCAAATGTTGTCTAATCAACTCATAGGTTCAATGCACCCAATTATCACATGCTATGCTGGTGGCATCACCTAGGGACCGAGCATCCTTAAATAGGATAACTCCTTCGGGGATGAATTGTCTCTAGATCCCTAATTGAGAGCACATATATTCTATCCAAGACCTCTTCTCCCAAAGGTTCGGATAGGATGTTGATTTTCCATCAGCTAGGGGTATGATGACTTGTTCTTCCTTATTCTCAAAGCTTATGTATCCCTTGTTGAACTCAAGATCCACATTGTTATTATAGCACCATGGGTGCCCAAGTAATCTTTGGAAATTTTCTTTCATTGAGCACCAAGAATTTGAAGTCCCTAGTAAAGCTTAGCTCTGAATGGTGATGGTTGCATCCTTTAAGACACCGATAGGCATTGCCTTCATTTTCTTTTCCATTTATAGCACATTTGAGGATGGCTCTAATGCAAGTCTCCCCATCCGATGTAATGCATCCAAAGTGATAACATTGACCTCACGGGCTGTGTCAATGAGGATATTACTAAGGAGCCATCCATCCACAACTGCATCTAATGTGATCTCCTTATCATAGTCAATCTTTGAGGGGGAAGGATTGCATGCAGAATTTCCTCTCTCATACTATCCTCCAGTAGCATGGTAACTTTTCTCTCAACCATGATCCTAGCAAGGAAATAATATTCTCTTTCCTTAGCATTTTATAGACTTCCTTGACCTCATCTAGGTCATCCTTTGGCACCTCGACCTTCCTTCTTTACTCCTCCCTCCTGGACTTCTCCTTTAGACACTAGATTTCTCCTTATAAACTTTGAATGACACCCATGGTATCTTAATATACCTCCTTCTGATGCATAGGGTCTGGGTACCTCCCATGTACCACTTCTTCCCTTAAAACCAAGTTCTTCTACCTTGGTATTTCCTTTGCGTGCATGGCCTCTACTCTTGTTTTTACCATAACAGGTTCCAATCCTACATCACATGTCACCCGTGGCATCCATTGTGTGTCATTTTTTAATGCTTACAATTGTAGAGCGCCCTTGCCTTTTTGGTGCTATTGATTCATTTACTCAAACAACTCAGGGCACTCCTCATACTTATGCTTCTTCCCGCACTAGGAGCACTACAATAATTATGGGAAATTGTGCTTGTAGTGGTCTATAGACCCACAATTAAAATAGGTTCCATGTAGGAACTCACTTCTTCCTCCCCCATGGTTACCACAACCAAAGAATCCCTCGTGAAATCACCTTCCTGTGTGTGCCTCATCTGCGCACTCCTCATATCGAAATCATCACCCTTAGAACCACTTGCAAGGCTAGTTTGGCATACACCAAGATCAATGGCCTCATAGATATGATCAATAATCCTACAATCCTTAGTATTATGGGTTATAGAGGTGTAGATCTTACAGTAGCAAGACACATTCTTCTACATTGCACATTGTATAGGGAAATCTACTCACATCATGGTCCCCATGAAAAATCTCATAATCTATTGCTACGGAACGTACTATCTTCTGGGGGAAACTATCCTTGACATGCCCCTCTACTTCACAATCTGTACACCATATACCACCGTAAGTCTCATGGGCTGAGTTCACAGACATAACTTCTCTAGCTTCTTAGCCATAGTAGCAATTTGAGCTTCCAGGAATAGGCTAACACTAGTATTAACACTTTCAATAGCTTTGGCACGTGAGAGCGATTCTAACGCCTCGTGCAGATCTCAGAAAGTCTTATGAGATAAATATCTTCTAAAAGGTGTTATCAACCCCCAAAAAACCATTGAGCATGTTGTGAAGGGTGAATGTCATATGAAAATTTTGACAGGAGAGTCTTAAACCACGCATCATACTCCCGCACACTCTCTGCCATTCCTTGTTGAATCTCCTTCAGGGAACTGATGCTCTTTTGTTCAAACTTAGGAATGTGGAATTCTACCAAGAAGGCATTCTTTAAAGCAGTATAATCCACCACCATTTGATGAGGGTCATATTTCCTATACCAGCTATGCACGTGCCATAATAACTCACACTTTTTAACATGTTACGCAACATATTTAATACCTTTGTAATCTAGAAAATGTAAAGACATCTCAAAGAAGACTTGAGGAGGTGGTTGGGGCCCATTTCCTCCTGAGCCAGAGCCTTGGTTTCCTCTAGTGTTTCCTCCACTGCTAAATCCACCAGATCCACCAGGTCATGTGCCTCCTAACCCACCAGACCCACTAGATCCACTAGATCCCCAGATCCTCCTAATCCCCGTGATCCAACAGTCCACCAGTGTCATGTTCCTCCTAACTCACCAAATCCATCGATCCACTGTGTCATGTAGTATTCGTGCTAAGGGTCCCCAGCCCACTAAACTACATGTTAATGGTCTGTGATAATGCCCCACTACCAATAGTGTACCTCGTGCCACTCCCAGACATGAGACCGAAAGCTTACATATCTATACCTTTCTTGAAAATTCCTCCTAACACTGGAATGGTATGTGTAGCCATAGAAGTCCCAAACAAGAAATTATATCTCCTGGGTGCAGATCGGTCACTTCCATCGATACCAACTGGGCTAACAATATTCTCCCTTGATCTAGAAAACCAAGCACCATGGTTTGGTCACTAGGTGGGTTCAGATGCACACCAATGACTCTTCTCTCTCCATGTGAAAAACTCTCATCAGAAGCCGAAGGGGTCTCTCTTATGCACTTACCAAGATGGGGTAGCACAAAATACTTAGGTTCCACATCCTCTGCATGAACCTCAAATCTTTTCTCGTAATGTCTTCCTCCATATATCCATCACACCTACAACCTCGCATTGTCTAGCAATCTCCCTTTCACATGCTTCACTATACTTGATTCATCTCTCCTCCCTTTCTTTCTTCTTCGCAATAGCTACCATCTTCCTCCACCCTAGCTTCTCGCCCAAAGACTCGAATGGTTTAGTCGACCATTAGAAATGCCTCTAAATTCAAGGTAACAATCAAGATCTTCATTACTAGAGGAATAACACATAAAAATGATCCTATGGGAGCCCATAGAAACTCAAACTTTGAAAATTATAGACAAGAATATGTAGAAATGGTGTACTCTAGAGTGTAGCTAGCTAGTACTCCTTTCCACCAATGATCCACAACACAAGTCCATGTTAGATCTACATCTTGTAGCCTTTGGTATTCTTCTTGGGTCCATGCATGTGATCTATAATACCATATTGATCTAGATGCATATGCCAAGATCCATTCATACAACTCTACTAGGAAGCAACAAAAAAAATTCATACAACTCATGGTAGAGGTTCTCTTCTACCCATCTACGTGCATCAAACTTAGGTCTAGTGTTGAATCTCTAAGAAAATTCATCCTCCATGCTTTTAAACCATGTTTCAACACTTTCCAAGGTTAAATGCTTTGTCATCACTCATTGCATAGATCATGATGTATGCCATTTCCCACTACAACTTTGAAAAGATGTCCTAGCAATGAAACCAAGATGTAGTCATTTTTACACCCACCAAAGAACAAGGGAATCCCATGTGTGTTGGCCTATCACCCAACGGGTGTTGGGTGCTCACCCGAGGCACGCGAGGGTACCGAGTCTCTCTTTTATGTGAGTTGAGAGGGAAAAATCATCTATGATCCAAAATCAAATAAATTTAGTGGAAATTAGACATGCAAGCATCATAGAGCTCAGAATGATTCTAGATCAATGCAGTCATTCTAGATAGAAAAGTACTTAACAGATCAAGAACTGAACCAAAATAGAAAGGGAAATGTGCAAGGATTCAGACTCATTCCATAAACATGCATAAAATAGAACCATGAAGATATGTAAATGCACTAGAATCATTACTGATCATATTCATATAAACTGGTAACCTCATTACATTCATTAGATTCATTACAGAGCATCGTAGAAAGGTAGACCAAAGTCATGCATCATAACTGGATCCATATCATTTAGCTCTCAAAAGATATTTTAAACCTCTAAACCCTTAATACATCCTTCTCCTATGTTTTATCTACCCAACCAAAACAGAGTTCCTTATAACATTTTTGCAGAGCTCCGCTCTCTATTAATCCTCCTATTTTCTTTTGTGGGAACTTGTATATATAGGCATCTTGAAGTGCCAACTCATCCTTCTATAGCCTCAGATCCAGCACCAAGTGTTTGAATGTGGTCCTCCATGGGAGCATGCTCCTTCGATTGAGCTCTCCACTTGTGTCCATGATGGTCTTCTAGAAGCTTCCATCGCATGGCATATTCCTTCCTAGGCCAACCTGTCACTAGGATAGCACCTTATCCACTCCACATGCATAGTCAGGTTATGATTTTCATGTGTCCTACCCGATACGCCAAATACGGCTAAGTCCTAAGACCTTATCCTGTGGGTGCGCAACATGGCCCTTCTCAAACCCTTCCTTGCATACCTTCTTCTTACATGCCCATCCTTCAACCTAGGCCTTGCGCGCCCATGCGCCTTGGTGCACTTAGTCAATATTTTAGGGGCCCAACATAACACCAAGAAATTAAACAAAAAGACACCTAAAATCTTAGAGTTTACATGATCTCTCTCGGTGCTCTGGAGATAATCCACACCTAGGACATTCACAATCATAGTCATAACATCTCATGGATTCTATGCGAAAGACATTGTGAAGATGACTATCAAACACAATAGAGAGGAAATTTGTTTCCCACTTCTTGTTGTGTAAGAGGATGAATGGAACATAGGTAGATGCCATGAGAGGGAATGGGAAAACAATATACAAAAACATGAGAAAATGAGTGAGGACATGCAAAATCACAACCCAATTAAATAGTCCCTTGACTCATGTGAGGAAGGTCAACGCAATAAAAAATGGATGGTGTCATCAACATTTTCCCATGCATTGGCTAGATTATTTGATGAAAAGGATATTATATTATATTAAATGCAACATGATACAAGATTCTCTCAAAAAAATAAGTGGGTGGTATGAGAGAAAGCCCCAAAGCCACAAGCACACTAGGCCAAGCCTAGAAAACAAAAAAGCAACAACTATAAGGGGGTTTGAGGAACACCAAAAACAAAGGCTAGATTATGAATAAAGGCTACCCCTGATTGATAAACACACATTATACAAAATTACATTACTAGAGATAGTCACACACATTATACGAAAGGTGTTATCAATTAAATCTATGGAAAAATTACATAATTGTAATTGGGTTATTGATTTAATGACATCGTGTACGTCTCCACATCGTCTTCCACATCCTTCAATAGTTACATTATAGGCCACAATTCATCTATCAAGTACAATTGTAATATGCATTATAGGCCACAATTCTTCCTTCAATAGGTATATTTTTACAATTGTAATATGCATTACACTTGTAAACAGTGCTAAGTTTTTTGAGAAATATGTTTTGATTCCTGAGATCTTTGGATAAATGAAACATTTGATCATGATGCAATCTTCCACACAAATAAAAACAAAAACTTTAAAATAACGATTTGCAAAACAATAAACAGAAAATGTTCAGATTCTATACGTGCTTTGGCTGCTAGGATTTATTTTTTATTTGGAACAAGGTTTTATCATTTTCAAAATGTCATTAAGGTTAACATATCAAGATCTAGTAAAAATCATTAAGGTTAACATATCCAGATCTAGTAAAAAATCATTTTATGATTTCAAGGAAGCCTCCATGGATCTGTAAATCAATAAGCATAACATATTTCTATTTTATACGGTCTAGCGACTACTAGGTTTATTTTTTTCTTGCGAATAAGGTTCCTATCAATTTTAAAATGTCTTTAAGATTAAACTGAGCATAACCAGAGAATTTTTTATTTTATTTCAGAGAATCCAACATTTATGTGTGAAATGATAAAGATTTTATGTTTCCATTTTTTACGTACTAGTGGCCAATAGGCTTAATTTTTGATTGGGAATAATGGTCTTACTAATTTGTTTTAGTTTAAACTATGTAGATATGAGAAAATGCATTCTATTATTGGTCCATGATTCATAATTGTCTCTTCACCCAAGTTAGAAAAACATGTTTTTCTTGCCCAAAAAAAGAATCAAAACAAATGATTGTGCACTATGAATCTTAAGGTAGTTATTTTATTCCATAAAAATACATAATGCATTGTTGGATTTGGAATCAAAGTATATAATTCAAACACCAATGGTGCTTTTGAATGTTTTCAATTATCTACAAATGTTTTTTGTTCTCCTGCATGTTTCAACCATGCACATAATTCAATGTAAATTTTCAAATCAGTCTTATAGTTTCAATCAAATATCCATTGTGTTGGGGTTTCAAGAGTAATTTCTTCTTTAACCTTAGGTGACAAGAATTGTGCATCATCAGTCAAAAGTATATTTTTTTCACCATATACATTACCATAAATATCTATTATCTGTTGGCTTGTATTTGTTTTGAAATTACATTGTTGGCATTCCCAAATGAACCTGAAGTGGGTTTATCACAGCCAACTAATTTTTTTGATGAACATGTAATTCATCATTGTTGAATCCATAAATAAAGACCATACTTATTAAGTTAGCACTAAACTCTCGTTCAAAGTATTCAATATTCCCGGATCTAAAATCTGGAACCATATTACAAGGTATTTTATTGCCAATACCATAAATTCTAAACAACAAACCTTTAACTCCCAAAACTAGTAATTTCGAGGCTTCCCAATATGATCTATAAAAACAACTCAGAATTAATGTAAGCTTCCAAAAGTGATTAAAAACAAGGCATCAAAGTATTTAATCACAACTCAAAAATAACTTATAAAACTATAATATCATAGCAATCATAGTGAGGATATAAATACTGCCAACTTTTAAATTTTTAATCTCAACATATAAAATAAAGAGTGACCATATGATTGTATGAATGAATATCATTGTAAAAAAACATTTTGAAATAATTAATAGTTATATATTTTTTGTTTGCTGCAATTTTTGGATGCCCTCTCGTAACACTCAAACCCTGACACAGTATGTGTTATGTTTATGTACAAATCAGTCATCAACCAATTATCTTTGAAACAATTTTCTTCATTGGATTTCTTCCCCACCATAAAATTTTCCGGAGGGTTTCCCTTTGGGCCCATTGTAATACACAATGTGTCTCTAAGGCTGAAAACAATACCATCTCTACTCCAAATATTTTGGAGATCTTTTACTGTAATTTTGTCTTCTACACAACAATGTTCTTTACCCAAAATAATAAATGGTTTGAATTCAAACGCTATTTTTTTTTCAAATCCTTAATCAAATTTTCAACTTCGGTGCAAGAGAGATAGCTAGACCAAAATCCCACTTCACATTTTGCTGCCAGTATCTTTAAAAATTCCTTGATCCCACCTCACAAGTTGAGAGTCTCCTTACCGAACTTGATTGTCAACTCTTTGTAGGATTGGTTTTTCTCATAGAGAAAACCCTCCAAATCTAAAATAATTAAATAATCCTTTGGCCAACTTGCACAGAAGTAATTTTTTCTCAATTGTCCACAATTTGATATTAACCAATTCAAATAATCAAAATTTCAGTATGTTAACACTTACTAATTGAGACTTTGTCTTGGATTCCCTCGCACTCCCCCTCTGTAGGTTCTTGTGATGCTTGTTCTATTTAAAAAAAGTAATCAATTCAAAATAAATTTTAAGTCAATGTAAAAATATGTGATATAACTTGCTTTTATACAATATTGCATATATGTAGTTATATATTAGCGATCAATAGGTGTAAACCATTAATGCCTGGACTATGTTTGGGTTGATAGTTTATGATGGGCTTAACAACTACTAATAGCCAATCGTACGAAGTTTTTTTCAATTGTCTCGTGATATAATATTAACCAATAAACCAAAAATTTACTCAATTCAAAATAAATCTAATTAAAAGATGTATGTTAGAACCATTAGGGTAAAACATATTACAAATAAATACTTCAATATAATTTCCTTCAATTATGAGGGTCTTATAAATGGTTTTCTTTATAATTTTATATGACTATGATACCATTTTCCATCTGCGAGTTCATGCATGACGTGCCAACAACCTCCCCATTTGGCATCAAATCTGATTTTTTTTTTTAAGTTTTTATTAAAAATATGTAAACAATGACAATTGAAAACATCTTGTAGTAATAAATTTATAAAACGAGTATTTCCCACTCACCTTTTATAGATTCATTAGATGGATGGTCAACGACATCTAGGGAACAAGTTGAATTGGTTATGACATACTAAGATCGACATCATATTCTTTGTTTTTATGTGGAGAGGAAGAGACAGTTTCTTCCTCTATTGTTTGGTTATCTGCATAAATATTGTATGTATCAGTTCAAATGCATTAAACTAATAAAATTGTTTAAAGTGATCTTAATCAATGTACCTTTTTCAAATGAAAATAGTAATGTTGTAAAAACATTTCTTGATCATGTGATTCAATAATAAAACTGAGATAGACCTAAGTCAACCAAAGCATGCACTGCAACACTACCTCTGTACAACACTATAACCAGAGAATTATCGAAGCGATTCGAGTGAACATATGAGACCAAAACCCATAAGATCTCTCATAAATAAAATGATGTGTCTTTCCTCATAGGAAATTTTTTTTTTAGTCACAATTTTCTGTGGAAGTTGATCCATCCAATCCATGGTGATTTTTGTTATATCCCCATCATCAACATCACAATTGTGCACATCAGTTATTGTGTACATAAGACACAAGCTCTTAAATTTTCCACTGTTGTCATAAAATTTGTAACAACCTTCCACAATTGATTCCCCCTTGTCTTTGACTTTTTGCATGTATTTTTATCGTCTCTCTTAATATTTTTGAAGAAGCAATAGGTAAGAGCACAATAATTACACAATTTAGTAGACTAGATCCGACAATTGTAAGTAGGTCCATTATTGCATCGGAAGTGAGTACACTAGACAAATTACAGAAATCTGTGATCACACATTTTACATTGAATGGATTAGTTGATGGAATAGAAGATATTGTTGACTAGAGCTAGAAGGGATATGCACATTGACAGGTAAAGTATTTGGTGTCTTCCATCCTTGCTAGAATATTTTCTTCCATTGCAATCATGTAGTTGTCTATAATTGTTTGAGCTACCACTGGGAGAACCTCTGCCACTTCAACATCAATTTTTTATTTTTTCTAATTTTTCACTTCCTCCAAATCAAATTTTCTTTTTCCTTTATTCTCTTCTCCCAAGAGTACACACAACTGGTGGTAGTGAGAATCATGTAGACCAAATTTTTCAACAATATTTTTTTAGTGCATTCTACCAATACACTATTACCTGGATATTTACTTTTCATATATTTTAGAAATTTTTCTCTCATCCTTCTATCATATTTTACTCTTTGGTAGTAAGTATCTAAAGTCTCTGTTATGACATCTGCCTTCAATAGAGTGAGTTAGTCATACTTTCCCTGCTTGCACTTTATCTAGTAGAATTGATATCTCCTCATCATTCATTCCTCTTGTAGACTGAAGTAATTCACCATGAACCTTGCTAATGAATTTGGTTGAAATTTAGGTTGGTTATCCTTAAAAGGAGAACAAGCCAACCCACTTGATTTAAATAACTCAATGGTTGTTGTCAATTTTTTCCATATGTCCTCAGGTAAAAATAGAAATGTCATTTTTTCAGAAAGGCTCTCAGCCTTAGCCACTTTGAAAATAACAAGACATTGCATCTCGAAACATTGCATTGAAAGAGGAAATAGTATATTTACTTTTTGCATATTAAAAAATTAAATTTTAAGAACAAATGTGTTAAAATTAAGTTTCGTTACCTTCAAATTGTCGACTTTGAGTTTCTCACTTCAAGCCTTTGAGGACATCCTAGGGATCTCCAAATCATTCGAGCCTTGCAGAGTACATCAATAAAATTAGTATCAATCCAATTTTTGTTTACATCATTTTGCTACTAGAAAATTTTAACAATGACTCCACCAAGAGCGTGTGAAGACATAATGTGAGCCTTTCTAAACTACATATTAGTATGTAATTACTTGTATTTGCTTACAAAACAAAAAAACATTATGGTCATAAATGGTATGTTGGCCATCAAGAATTTATATTTTCACTTCATCCCTTTTTAGGTCATTTGGATCCTTGAGTTTCACAAGTTCCTTTGTAGAATGTAAAAGGGAAGAAAAAATCCATCCTCGTGTACAAATAACATTAATCAACATTGAATAAAAAAGAAGGTAAATATTCTCATCATGCATAGGACATAATTGATATTCTTGAGGTGCCAAATGACACCTAGAAACTTCAATTGGAAAAACATCACCATTGAACAAAAATAATTTTAATTGTTCAGCATTTGAAGTTTCTATTTTCTCAAATATATTGGTCACTTTCTTCAACAACACAAATGTTGATTTTTTATTCTTTTTAAGCCCTTGCAACTTTTACTTATATGGATCTATCTCTAATTTAGACAAATAATATCTCCTCAACATGTAAATAGCTTTGCATGTTTTGGTGGAGAAAGAAAATTTTTTCTATTCAAATAATGACAAATAGAAGAGGTATCCTCGCTTCTATACAATTTTTTAAATACCAAATTCATGTTATTATGAAATTCAAGGGAATTTTCTAGCCTATTTTGTTTGACTGCATGAACTTCCCCAAATTCCAACCATATTTAAAACAAGAGCATGTCATATTTTTCTAGAAGCCTTCATTTCCAGTTTCTTAAACAATGAAACTTCCAACTCCATGTCAAGAATAAGGCACTTATTCATTACAACATCAATGCATTCAACCTGAATACACAATGTTTTCTCATCAATAAATTTTGAATTTAGTACCATATCAACTTCACTGACAACATCCTCATCAACAAAAATAACCATAGATCACCGTGGTAATTTTCCGGGGAATGCATTTCTACAAACCAGTCATCATCTCTCTTTTTCCAATCCTCTACTCCTTCAATCAAAGGAATTTGCATGAATGGAGTGCGCCAATGGAAGACATATTACCTGAAAAAGGAATTAAACAAATTAATATTTTGTAAGTAATTGGAAAGGACAAATATTGTTTCTCAACAATGCAATAACAATGAGATGTCGTATCTTGATGTCATTATTTTCATAGAGTAAAATTCAATAGGAATAAATATTTATAGCATAGTGGTCGCCAAGCATACTTAAACCCTCCTTTAGTTATAAAAACAAGAAAGCATTAATTAAAAAATTGTTATGTGTTACACTAAGAAATTTAAACAATTAGTCGCTATTAAATTTGGTTTGTTTCAAGTAGTGAATTTTTTTCTAGAAGTGAAGACTAGCAGCCGCTAGCATCTATATATTCCCATCACTATAAAAAAACATATTTGAGTTACACTACATCATTGTGAAAACTTGGAATCCAACATGGGTGATAAGGGTTGAGAATTGAATATTTAATAATAAAAAATATTACATGTCGTGATGTGTTTGGGTGTTGTAATTAGGTGCCTTTTATAGTTCTCATAATATATATCATGTATATCACATAATTGAAATCGACTAGTATAAAGGAAAATGTCTAGCAACCACTAGGTTTAATTAGTAATCGAAAGTAATGGTTTCCTGGTATCAAGCCTTAATAGTTTCTTATTTTAAAATTAGTGATTGAATAACAAACAAATCATGGAAAACCATAGCATTTGCTAGGATCCTTGTGGTGGCTAATCTACCTAACGGGTGCTAGGCTTAAGACCACTTCTATTCGAAAAAGTCATAAATATTTTTCTTGTCTTGGAGTATTTGTTGTCTTCTCTTGTCTTGGAACATCAAAGAAATGTAGTAAGCATCCTCCTTAGTGGTCACTAGTCTTGTAAAATTTAAATACAATAATGGAACATAGTTAGTTTTCAGTGAGTCATTACTACTTGTCCCGTATAAAAGACAAAAATATCCTAGCGGCCACCAACATCAAGATAATATGTTAGGCTAGGAATAACATGTAATAGACTTCAAATATTCTTGTATTAATTACGTGTATTTAGAAAAGTGGTAAATATTTTTAATTACGTGTATTCAAGAAAGTGGTAAATATATTTCTTGTCTTTGAATATTTTTGTCTTCTCTTGTCTTAGAACATCAAAGAAAGGAAAATTCTTGGCGACTGCTAAGTTTCTTGACTTCCCTTAGGTAGTTTCCTCTACATTGACTTCCCTTAGGATAAGGCATTATGTATTACTAGTTCATATCAATGAAAAGTTTAGTGACCGCTAAGCCACATCAATGAAAAATTCATTGTCTACATTATCAACAAATATAAGTGTTAGAGCATAATAATATAAGTACATATTTTAAACTTGAAGATGTATCTTGTTCATCTTGGCCCTGCATATTTTTAGAAATTACCTGTTAAACAAAATAGTCTATAACAATTTACTAAACATTGAGGGAAAATATGTACACGAACCTTTCTTAGGAATAAAGGATCAGAGGCTATGAAGAGAAATGCTTGTTTTATGTTTACTAATTATTCGTTGATGAGAAGGCTAGCAGCTGCTAGCCTCTACAATGTCGTGGAATCCATTTTAATGATGCAAAAAACAATCTCAATAGCTTTGTTGTCATTGTTTGTAATTATTTTATATTAGTTGGACTATCCCTGGTAGAGCCAAGTCCTTGAATACATACCTTCAAGAAGGTTGATGCCTTATGTAGTTCTCATTTGATATTTTTTGCATAAAACATAATCCATATATTTTCATATAAAAAAAATGCTTTGCAATCGGTAAGCGTCATTAGTTAATGAAAGGTAAGTGTCGTTAGTTAAGGCTAGTAATAAAGATAGACACATAGTTAGGCAAGGTTAGATCATAGTAGAGGAAATGAGCTAGTTATTGTGAATCCTAATGTAAGAGGTTGCTAGAGCCACTTAACAATCATAATTTTTTTAAATACCCTTTAATAGATCATGATTTTTTTAATATGCATATTTTATTTTACACATTTAAATTATGTGGAGAACATATTTTTAAGGGATTTAAAATAAGTAATTTTGAATACAAAATAATTTAAGGCAACCCATTACTTGAGAATAAAATCACCTTTTATGGGTTGTCTATGTGTCACCATTTCATTGGATAATTTATTGATGAGACTTGATGTGACTTACTTTATTGGCTAGTTTTTATTTAATTTTTAACTTGAATTCAAACAACTAATGGTACTTTATTTCACATACCCACTCATAGTCATTGACCCATGCATGGTCATTGGATCCTTTCCCCTAGCACAAGTAGATCATAGTAGAAGAAGTATCCTCGAAGCTTGTATGGTGTGGTAGCCACAAAAAATAATGGGTGACTAATGACTAGAAATTTAGTAAAATATTAAATGTATAAATCAGTAATTTTAAGCATTGGAACGTTATTTTTCCTTGGCTAATGACTCGAATAGTAATGAATTAATTATTGGAGGTGACTCCCATATTATTGCTAATGCCATCATTAAAAATAAGACCTTGTCAGGGAAATCAATCTTGTGTGATTAAAATTCCCTTTGTATGCTCTCACTAACTCCAGATTGGACCTTAAATCTTATCTATTAAGATAACTACTAAATAGGTATATTTTGTGAAAAATTGAGGGACTCACCGATTTTTGTGATAATATTTGCAATAAATATGTTGATTGGCTAGAATCATCACCTTTTCCAATAAATGTTGATATTAAATCCGTTGGCAAGCTTGTATTAATTTCAAACATGTGATGACATATTCACTCCATATATTTATCTAATCCCACCTTATTTTCACACCTTTCGGGTTTCTTTTGAGGGAGTTATTGGAGATGATTATCTTTCTCTATAGAGGGACGTCTGAGGGTAAATGTGGAAGTTTCTTTGACATTTGTTTTTCATCTTCTTATCATACATCCGGTGAAGGATTGGGCTTTGGAGATGGGTCGTCACTGGATCAAGCCAACGTATAGGGTTGACATGGAAGTAGAAATGGACAAAACCTTGAGTGCATTGTGGCCCTTACTTTCTGATGCTCACTATAAACATGAAGGTTTGGTGCATGTGGATCTTTTTCAATGTCACACAAACAGTTTCAAGTCATAAATCATTTCTTTTATGAAGTGGAAAAATTGGACAAGACATCATTAATGGGAGGTAAGTCACTCCACTTTCCTAACTTAGATTTTATGTATGCTCTACTATAACATGAACCAACACATTGAGATATTCTTCACCGAAAATGTTGTGAGGCATATGATTGGTTAAAGAGTTGGGCTACTGCTGGAAAAGAGCATCTTTTTTTGGAACTTCTAACGAAAAACTGTTTTCATTCCCGTTAAGGTGGAGGTTACGGAGATGTCATCTGATTCAAATAAATAATTGGTTCTAAAATATGTTAGGATATATCTTTATTTTTGTTTTTATATAGTGTTATCAGTTCCATTGTTATCAATTCATAGTATCTGTAGCTTATTGGTCTAGGGTTTTTGTATTCCTAACCACTTGTGTTTTTTGGCAATTTCCCTTGCATTTTTCACCAAAGTATTTCTAGATCATTCGAGTTTTTAGACTGATCCTCTCATTGTATCTGTAATGTAAAGGAAAGGGACCCTTCAACCCTCCTTTAATTATAAAATACAAGAAATCATTAATAGAAGTTTATGTTATGTGTTGCACTAAGAAATTTAAACAATTACTCGCTATTAAATTTGGTTTGTTTCAAGTTGTCAATTTGTTGGTAGAAGTGAAGACTAGTAGCTACTAGCATCTATATATTATAGGATATCTTTCTGTCAATGTAAAAAAAAATCTTTATAGATTTAGGTTAGAGGGGCCTTAATGCAAGAAAAGAATTATCCTAACAGCCGCTAATCTCAAGATTGTGTTATGTTACACCAACGCCATGAAATAATCTATGACCTTAGTGCCTGCTATCCTTTGAATATCATGTGGTGGAATTTGAATAACATATTGAACTCAACAGATGCTAGGCTGAAAATTTATTTTTGGAATATG
The DNA here is from genome assembly GCA_018340775.1 of Taxus wallichiana var. yunnanensis. NCBI lineage: Eukaryota > Viridiplantae > Streptophyta > Pinopsida > Cupressales > Taxaceae > Taxus > Taxus wallichiana. The sequence continues at coordinate 113,473,038 of CM031242.1, read as the reverse complement.
TGTAATCACGAAATTCATTAAAATTTGTTATGTTACACGAAGGGAGTATAATAAGCTTTGATCTTAGGGGTTACGTGTACTGAAAATCATTGATATCTATCATGTCTTCAAATATTTCTTTCTTATTTGTGTATTTTAATATCCAAGAAATGACGTAAACATCCACCCTAGTGGTCGCTAGTCTTGGAACATCATTTTCTAAATTCTAAATATAATAATGGAGCTTAGTGCATTTTTCCATCAAGTCATTACTAATTGTCTTGTATGCAAGACAACAACTATCCTAACAACTGCTAACCTCAAGCCTCTGTGATGTTGCAACAATGCTAATTTGAATAACATATTAAACCCAACCGCTAGGCTTAAAATTTCATTTGGAATTCATGCGATAGACTTCAAATATACTATTGAGCTCAGCGGCCACTAGGCTTAAATTTTCATTTGGAATCATGAGTATTCAGAAAGAAATGTAGTGAGAAACCACCCTAGCAGTCCAGTCATTGAAAATAGTCTTTTAAAATTTAAATATAATTGTGGGGAGCATAGTTAGATTTTCAATCGATTCATTACAAATTATCCTGAATGCAAGACAAAAATATCCTAGTGGTCGCTAACCTCAAGTCTTTGTGATTTTCCTGTAGTGCTATGTAATTATCTTTGACCATAGTAGACACTAGGAATATCATGTAATAAACTTTGAATAGCATGTTGTACTCAGAGGCCACCTGGATAAACAATTGGTGTTGGAGTTTAGTTCAGTTTTGAGTTTTTAGTCGGGTTGTTAATCAATATCTTGAATGCAAGACAAGAATTATCCTAATGACCACTAATATTAAGTCTTTATTATGTTACACCAACACAGTGGAATAATCTATGACCTTAGTGGTTGCTAGGCTTCAATATCATGTGATAGACTTTGAATAACATATTGAACTCAACGGCCACAATGCAGAAAATTTCATTTTGGAATATGTGTATTCGGAAAATTGTTTAAATTAATCTTGTCTTTGAATATTTGTTTTCTTGGAACATCAAATAAAGAAAGTAAACATCCACCCTAGTGGTCGCTAGTCTTAGAAGGTAGTATTGTAACATCTAAATATAATAAAGGATCTTAGTTAGTTTTTTAGTCGGGTCGTTACTAATTGTCATGTATGCAAGGAAACAAATATCCTAGCAGCCGCTAATCTCAAGTCTTTGTTATGTTGCACCAATTCTATTTAATAATATTTGACATTAGCAGATGCTAGGCTTCAAATATCATGGTAGGATTCTGATAAATTAATAAGGAAATATAATTTTTTTATTAGAGGTAAAAAAGGGTTAAGGGGACCCTACCCCATAAAAAATGTTGCCAGTTCCTTACAAAGAGGCCAAGGGAATACCATTGAATCCCAACCAAAACCCAAAGCAACACAAGACAAACAACAAAGAGATACAACCATAAAGGAAAGTATCCAAACAATAGATAAACAGTGAAATAACTAACAGTAGTAATACCAAGAAACTAACAAAACAACATAGAACTAAAAGCAAACCAATATCCCATTTTCTTCATCACTCTTTTATTAGGTCCCCCATAGATTTCATACATTCATTCCATTCTTTGACAAGGGAGTCGATGGTAGCTTTCCAATACTTATAGTTAGGCTCAGGGATCTCCACTTTGGGGCCTTTTCCTTTTTTTTCTTTCCTTAGCAAGTTCCATGGAATGAATCATCTTAGCTAATAGCTTGAGATGGTGGATGGTGCTCTTAACATTGAGGAGATGGACATCACAAATCTGGAAAACAACTTCTTTCATCTTCAACGCATATCCTTAGCCATCTCCAGGCTTCTCTCATTGGCATTCTTGAGTTGTTCACTAAGGACCAAAGAAGATAAATTTTCCACTTTATCAGTCAGATCCTTCAGGTCCATGGAAACCATACTAATCCTATGTCTGTTAATATCTGTATCAAGCCTGCAATGCTCAAATTCCCACATGAAAGTATGAGACTTGACAACAGAGTCCTGGGCAGTAAACAATTTAGTTTGGGCAGTTTTAAGAGCATGCAGGCTCTCAATGGCCTCCTCTCGAGTTCTTGGAGCGCTTATCATCCTGGAGAGTCTTAAGATTTCTCGTAAACCACCTCATCACTAAGTTATCTCCTTAAGTAGCTTCCTTGTCCTTACTAGAAACCGACAATTCTAGATTCCCATCTTGGTTCTCACCCGAATCTAAAATCTCCACTTCCTTAATTGACTTAGGATCCTCCTCTTCCCTGCTACGTTTGTTAATGACACCATGACTTAGGTTGGATCTTGTTCATTTAGCCACTAATTTTCCAAACAAATCTTCACTAAAACTTTCTTCCTTAGGCACTGACATTCAACGGTAGAAGCCCCAAATTTATCATTTTTCCCCAAAAGGGGAGTTCCCAGCCTAAGAAGGGATTTAATGAGGCCCTGGTGTAGAGGTAAGGGGAAGGTACCTTTCTTGACCATTCCAATAGATTTTTCAAGGGAAGTATACAGGAAGAAAGGGAAATTATAGGGCTTAGCATTACAGACGTGGTTTAGCATGGGGAAGTGGTAACCATATATCACTTTATACCATCCTTCTAAGGTAATGTATGACATAAACAACTGAGAAATTTCATCAAAAGGATGGGGAAAATTTCCCTGAGCATAACCATTATGAAGAGAGATAGGCACTCCCTTACCTTGCATAAAGCATTCAATCTCCAGGTTGTAGTCTGACTTAGGTTTGTAGATGCATCTTGCCTTCCAAAGCTAAACACGAGACTTTGGAAATAAGCTTAGGGGAAATGGTGAAGGAGAAATTGCTGACCCGAACATGGCCTTCATTCCATGTTTTCACCACAACTTCACTCAAATTTTCATCATAGCCATCAAATATATTGAAAAATGGTAACATACCCACCTTTTCAAGCAGGGTCTCGGCCACTATGGACATCTCTTGCCTCTTGCTAGGTTCAGTTCTTACTAAGTCACCCCCATGCTTCTGACCCTGTTCTTCTTTCTGTTCTACAAATAGTTACCTTCCTTGATCCTATCGTCCCACTTCCAGAAAACAAAGATATCTGGCCTGCCCCTTCGAGGATTAGAAAGGAGATTTTGCACGAGTTTAGGAATCATGAAAAAGAGATGTCACGAGTCTAAAAATTAATGCCTCCTCATTTGTAGGAGTATTATAAGTTATACCTTCCCTTTTCATGATTTCAATAAATTTTGCTTGCATCAAATTAGGATCCTCTACCACCTTAAGACCCCTAGCATTCACCCCCAAATTGGCCATAAAATCTGCTAGAGAGTTTCCTTCATGATACACATGATGAAAGGATATGGCCTAAAAAGAGGATGCTAAAAGCTTCATTTTATTTATAAATTCCTTGAAAGAAATAGATGGTTGAAATTTTCCTTTCAAACATGAAATGATATATAAAGAGTCCCCTTCCACTTCAAGGTGTTTTAATCCTTTCTCCTTGGCTAACTTCACCCCCCAAAACATCACAGCTGCCTCAACAACATTGTTAGATTGGAGGCCCAGGTCAAAGAAGTAGGCAAGAAGAGAACTTCCTTAGGGGTCCTGAAGAACACCTCCTCCCCCTACTTTCCTAGGATTACCTTTCACTGCACCATCAAATTCGAGTTTAAAGAAACCTTCCCTAGGTGAAATCCACTTAATCCCCAAATGAGGATTACTTCTTTTGGGTTTTGGGTTACCTATAATGTTCCATTTCTTAAATAAGTGATGTTCATTGTCAAGAATTTCCAATTCATTTTTCCTTAGGATAGAAAAATTGTTTCTAACAGCCTCTAGGAGTGTGTTTATAGTCATCCTAATGGGAAGTTTCTTATTTTTGAAAATCCTTCTATTTCTTTCTTTCCATAATTCCCACCAGAGGTGACCCAAACTCATGACCCAGAGATTTTTAAGCCCTCGACTGAAGAAAGGATAGTTCCATTGATTCTAGGCATCCTTGATTTCTTTAGGAATTACCCAGTAAACTGAGAAGCAACCCAAAATAGAAGAAAACATTAGATGGGCAAAGGGACATTCTAGGAGAAGATGATTTACAGTTTCCATATTCGCTTCACATAGAACACATCTATTGGCCATCTGGAAACCTCTTTTAGCAAGATTATCAACAATAAGAATTTTATTTATTACTGAAAGCCAACTAAAAACATTAACCTTTGGGGTTATGTTCTTGTTCCATATCTTACCAACGCATTTAAATATTCTTCTCTAGTTTCTCCCTAAAAAAGGGAATAGGCTGATTTGACAGAGAAATTACCACTTTGTTCTTTGTCCCAGACTATTCTATCTTGGTCCTTGCTATTAGAAGAAACATAATTTTTTAGGAAATCATTAAGCTTGCTCAAGTGTTCATTGGGTTCCTGTCTATCCAGTTCCATGAGTTTCCATGTCTGAAAGTTGTCTTCATCAGCCATATAGTTATTGATTTTTTCCCATATTTATCTTCAAGCTAACTAGCAATTTGGGGGAATTGATCTTTAAGGATAAAATTCCCAACCCATTTATCTTTCCAGAAGCTTATCTCATTTCCTTTTCCTATTTTCCACCTGTTACCCCTAGCCACAATTTCTTTTTCCCAATTAATAGCTTTCCATATGCATGAACCATTGAAGGATGCCTATTTAAAAATCCATCTCTTGTCATTAACATCCATCCAATATTTTTTCTTTAGAATTCTGGTCCAAACTCCATTTTCTTTAGTTAACCTCCATCCAATTTTTACAAGAAGGGATTTATTCATTTTAGTCCAGTCTCTGAGACCAAGTCCCCCAATATTTTTAGGTTTATAAACTCTATCCCAGGCCACTAGAGGGATTCTTTTTTTTGCTTTTAGTGCCACTCCATAAGAAGCATTTTTGAATTTTTTCTAGTTTGTCCCCAACACCACCAGGAAGTTGGTAGAGGGACATGGCATACATCTGGTAGACTCTAAAGAGAACTAATGAGAAGGGTAATATTGTCGGCCTGGGATAACACATTAGCTTTCCATCTAGCAAGTTTGCTTTCAAACCTTTAAATTAAGAAGTTCTAATCAGAACAAGAAGGTCTCTTGTCCCCAAGAGGGATACCTAAATAAAATGTAGGGAAATATTTATAGTCACATTCCAAAATTTTAGCTATCTTCTTACAACGGCTATCCATTATAAATATAATAATGGTTCTTAGATCGGGCCAGGTGAGCTATCCTAATTGTATCATATGCGAGTTAACTTGAATCTTAGTCACCGCTAGTATCCGTTCTTGTTTGAAAAATGTATTCAGGAAACTCTTTAATATTTGGCGTGTCTTGGAATATTTGTCTTATCTTGGAATATTTATTGCCTTGTGTTGTCTTGTAATAACTAGGCAATGTCGTAAACATAGACCTTAGTAGCCTTTAGTCTTCTAATATGTTATTTTAGAATGTAATAATCATTACTTTGTATTGGCTCATTTATCAAGTAAGTCATTACTAACTGTAAATGAAATATATGTTTGTAAATAGAATGATTAACATTTATATTTAATAATATTTATGAGTACATATAATGTGCTTACCTTTTACTAAACATAAAAAAATTGTAAAGACAATGCATTTAATTATTTCTACGTGGAAAACAAATATTAAAAACTATATATATCAACGCAAAGAATCAAGTGAGAATCAAATATTGAATAATTAGTCACGAATATTTCTTTCATATTAAAAAAATAATTAAAGGAAGTCAAAATGATTACCTAAACTATAAAAAATCAAACCATTACGATTTATAAAAAAAGAATATGTTGTTGGTTTGTGTTATTTTCCACATCATTAGGTGATTTATCTCACTTAGGTGAGATCGTAGGTCTATGTGTCATTTAGGGGTCATTATGAGATTCTCTTATGCGTGAGTGTGTTAGCGCGTCAGTGCGTCATATGCGTCATTGGGAGTTACACTTATATTCTCGGGAATGTAACTCCCCTCTACTCGATTTGTCATGATTGCAAAGGGGGTTACTCAACACCTCCTATATGTACAACCCTTTAGATCTATGAGATAGAGGAGAGTTTTATGGCTTAACCAGGTTCTTCCCATGTTTCAAATATTTGCATGCACATTCGGAACTTAATTAATGCTTGCTCCTCCCGAGATCTCTTAAAGCCGCATGCATCGCATAGCGTCTGTTGATGTGCATGTCATCCTCGTGATCCTCACTATGCGGGGTTTAAACCCTCTTTCATGCTATCAGAGCTACACGACTTGCCGTCACACCAAAAGCTCGAACTGATGGTGGAGAGGGATCTCATCATGTTAAACAGCTACTATGCTAACACCCTCTTACACGATGGAGCCGGGTATACACCCAATCAGGCCCAATAGCATTAGGAGGTAGTGACACTAGAAATTTCTCAGGAGGTCACCCATCTCAAGTGCTACTCTAGGGCTGGCGTGCTTAATTGCCTAGTATCGAGATGCAAGACTTTTCAATACACCAAAAGCTCAAACTGATGGTGGAGAGGGATCTCATTGTGTTAATAATCTGCTACGCCAACACACCCCCACACAATGAAGCCGGATGCAACCATGTGAGCTCTGGGCCCACCATGTATACACCCAATTAGGCCCAACGACATTAGGAGGTAGTGTGCTAGGGAATTTCTGGGAGGTCACCTATCCCAACACTACTCTAGGGCTGGCGCACTTAACTACCTGGCTCTGATACCAAATGACTTACCATCACACCACAAGCTAGAACTAATGGTGGAGAGGGATCTCATCGTGTTAATCAGCTACTATGCCAACACACCCCCACACGATGAAGCCAAATGCAACCACATGAGCTCTGGGCCCACCGCGTATACACCCAATTAGGCCCAATGGCATTAGGAGGCAGTGACACCAGGAATTTCCCAGGAGGTCACCCATCCTAGCACTACTCTAGGGCTGGCGTACTTAACTACTTCATATCGAGATGCACGACTTGCTGTCACACCAAAATCTCAAACTGATGGTGGAGAGGGATCTCATCATGTTAATCAGCCTTCTATGCCAACAACCCTCTTTCATAGAGTATCGAGCTACACGACTTACGGTCACACCAAAAGCTCAAACTGATGGTGGAGAGGGATCTCATTGTGTTAAACAACTACTATGCCAACATATGCGACTTATGTTTTAAATTTTAGAGATAGATGCTAAGCACTTATGGGAAAAAATAAATGCAGAAATAAGAATGAAAAATCAACAAAAAATTAACCAGAGAGATAGATAGAAGGACTAAAAGGGAACCCATTATCTTGAGCTACGATTGAACATAAAAATGGGTTTTCAGAAGGAGTAAATATTTTAAAAGGGATTACAAAATATTCGGTCATGGGCGAGACAAAAAGTGGTTTTAGACAAGTAACACATTTTGACAAGATGGAATGGAACTGTAAAGGTGCCAAAGGGAAAGGTAGGGATAGATTGTGGTGTAAAACACAAGAACTAGGTGAATACAAAGTGGCTGCAAGTGCCCACCATCAACTATGGTACACATACAATAACATAGATTCTTTTGATAAATACCTATTTTAGTTGTATCTAATATTTTGACGTACTTGATAATGTCTATTAAAGCTCCGTATTCTCTCTAAAACATAGTATCAATGAGATTCTATCTACAACCTGTTTTTCTTATCTCTTTTGATTATGTCCTTTGTGGGCCTCTTGATCTACACTTGCACCCATGATCTATCCACAATCATTGTTTTCTATCTTGTTTGTGCGCCCCCAAATGTGATTATGATCGTTGCCTCAACTTACCATTCAAAAGAACATCCAAGAATCGAGCACTCGACTAGTAAATTAGTGTCTACGCGTGTTGTATTTTGATTTCAAAATCTCTTTTTCTATGATTACAAAATAAAAAAGAAACCCTAATATATATTTCTTTGGTTTATTTAGTTTTTCCAAATACATTTAGTAAAATAAATTCTGAAAACTTAAAAAATGGGAATAGGAAATTTCAAAATTTTAATTTCCCCTTCTTAAAGCAAAAGAACGAGATTTTGATATTTCAAATATTGGAATTTAATGTGGGGGATTTCACATATCGTACTTTGAATTAACCCATCATTAATATTTACATTTAATTCATGGCATATCGTGGGATACTAGGAAATCAAATTGATTAATTTTACCTACTTTAGAAACAAGTGGGATACATGCACAAATTTTTTTATGTGAACACTCCCTTGTACGCGTGACAAAAAATATAATGCACATTAATTTGCGAATGTATAGTGTGGGATTCGGGAAATCAAATTTATTAATACTACCTAATTTAGAAACAAGTGGGACAACGACAAAATTTTCTTTGTGGACTCGTGAGAAAATGACAATTATTAATTTCAACATAATAAAAAACCATTTAGAAAACAAAAGTGAACATTAGGAAACAAAAAATTTAAATTTTAAGAGAGTGATATATGCCTCGTTAATTATTAATTTTTATCTAGGGGAAATTTGGTATTTTATAAATATAATTCACATTAATTCGAGGAATAATGTGGGATATGGGGAAATCAAATTTATTAATACTACCTACTTTAGAAACTGTTGGGACAACATCAAAATTTTCTTTGTGAACTCGTGGGAAAATGACAAATATTAATTTAAGCATAATAAAAAACCATTTAGAAAATAGAAGTGAACATTACGAAACAAAAATTTAAATTTTAAGAGAGCAATATATGCCTCGTTTATTATTAATTTTTATCGAGTGCGAAATTCAATATTTTTAGCTATCATCCGCATTAATTAAAAAAATCCAATAAAATGTGGCATCTTGCAAGTTTGAACTAGTTAATTACACAATTATATAATTGACACATTTATTAAGAAATTTTTAATTAGCGATAAAATTAACAAATATTTTTACCTATAAAAATCTGCATTATTAAGTTATAACTATAATCCATTAAAATGTTGCCATGTGGCATGAAATTTCTAATATATCTCATGATCGACTCATATTTTGGAGTTATTTATGCTTTACTCTAGAAAAACTAAAACATAATTTTACGCTTCACCAAAATTTGAGAGTACCTTATAGATAGGAAAGAAAATAGCGACCGCTAAGCTCCATTAGAATGATATTTTTGCAACACCGAATTCAAAATAATAAATACTTAGATTTTATAGGGGATCGGGTATTCTCTTCAACACATGTGTTAATGAACAACTCTGCATGTCATATGTTGTTTGTCTATTTGTTGAGCAGAAGCCTAGTGGTCGCTAGCCTCTACAACTCCTAGGTTTCATTTCTAGCAATGTAAATAAATATCTTTACAATTTTTGATCACTAGTATTTTCATTAACTATAATATTATCTTATTGACTATACATTCCTTCCACAACCAAGTGTGGCACTACATACCATTGAAATATATCTCAACTTCTATATTACTCATAAGTTATTTTATGTCTAACACATAATTTATATTGGTTTGTATCAAGTAAAATACTTAGCGACCACTAAGCTCCATTACTTGAACAAGATCAATCAAACAATGGTGTGTGAAAGAAAATTCTTAACAATCACTAAGCTTTAATACTTACCAAAAGGAATGATTATGCGGAAAATAGGATAAACAATTTCTTGATAACATAGATGCTTTATGAACAAATCATAGTAATAGATATTAGCGGTCGCTAGGCATTTTCCATAATATATTTTGATGACAGATATGTGAGATATGGACAATTTTTATTGTTGAAAGCTATGGAGGTATTTGCATAGTCAAGAAGAAAGATGGTTACTAAAAATGTTTTCAGGGTACTCATATAACATCATAGGACTGTTAGGGACACACCTTTGCATCTTTTCTTTTTTACACATTGGTGTGCATCAATGAAAATGATTAATGACCGATAAGCTCCGCTACTTGTCAGGAGGAGTAGATTAGCGGCCACTAGGATCAACTAATTTTTATTTTGAATATAGAGATCAAACAATAGTTCATATTAAATCAAATTCTTAGTGACTGCTAAGCTCGAATAATTACAGAAGGAATGATTTGCCGACAACTAGGCTAAACAATATATTATTTTAAACATAGCACTCTAATAATAGATCATAATAATAGATATTATTGGGCGCTAGACATTTTTGTGAAATTTTTAGATGTAAAATATGTGAGATATAAAAATTGTTTACTATCAAAATCTACAAGGTCTTTTGAGAAAGTAATAGATTAGCATCCTCAAGGCTAAACTATTTATTAATTTCAAAAATAGAGATAAAAAATAGTTTGTATAAAAGAAATTCCTAGTGACCACTAAGCTTGAATACTTACGAACATAGCGCTCTCTCTACACTTATTGTTTATTGTTAAATGAGAAAGGAATAGATTAGCGGCCTCTAGGATAAATTGTTTCTTAATTAAGAAAATAGAAATTAAAAAAAGTTCATATTACAAAAATCTTAATGACCGCTAAGCTACGATACTTATAGAACATAACACTCGATAATAGATCATATGAATGGATGAAATGGCATTGTAAGGAATTTTTCATGTTGTTTTGTATCAAAGAAAATTCATAGCGACCACTAAGCTACATTACTTATTGAAAGGAGTGGCTTGGTGCTCACTAGGCTCTATTGTTTCTATTTTTTTAAAATATCGACCTAATAAAAATCACTATCTATCTTAGACAAAAGATAAGATTTAGAGCATAATAATAGTACATATTTTAAATGTGAAGACGTATCCTAATCATCTTGGCCATGCATATTTCCAGAAATAACCCGTTAAACAAAATAGTCCTAAACATTTTACTAAAAATGGAGGGAAAATATGAACATGGGTCTTGCTCAAGAATGAATGATCCAAGACCGTGAAGATCAATGCATGTTTTATGTTTTCCAATTATTCATTAATGAGAAGGCTATCGGATGCTATCCTCTATATTGTCGATGAATATATTTTAACAATGTAAAAAACAATATCAACAGGTTTGAATTCATTATTTGTAATTATATTATATTCGATGGACTATCTTTGGTAAAGCCAAGTCTTGAATACAAACCTTCGAGAAGGATGACTAATGACTATAATTTTTGCAACCGATAAGCATCATTAGTTAGTGAAAGGGAAGGCTTTGTTATTGCTATGATCGACAATTTCTTGTAATTAACATAGCCACATAGTATGGAAATGTTAGATCATTATAAAATATGTACATCATTTAAACCTGAAGACATGTTATATCTATCTTGGCCTTGCATATTTTCTTAAAATCATCCTTCAAAGAAAATATACCTAAAGGATCAACCACATACACAGGGCGAAGGTGAACAAGATTCTCGTGTAGTATTAAATGACAGACTTCTATTGCATTGATCAAATATTTTTGATATAGTATGCCCAATGGTGTGTTTGATAAAATAAACAAACTTTTGTTGGCCTAGGAAAATCAAAAATCTAGGTCTAAGTGTTATATGTGCATGTCAAACTCTCTCCAATCCTCGAAGCTAGTTTGGAAAGATAGCCACGAAAAAAGGGTGACCTTCTTCCATATGCTAATTGCATAATTAATAACATGACTAACGACTAGAATTTTTGTTGGAATGTGTTTGTTGGATTGATAGAAGTTGATAATGTTGATTGATGTAAGAGAAGTGTGGTTGTGTAGATATGTAGTAAATTTTGAGAAGTCATTTCACAAATGCGGAAGGTGTTATTACAAAGAATGCTGAAGAGGGTATTGAGAAAAGAATGTTAGTGGAAAGCATGTTGTGTATAATTTGTGTAGAAGGAATTGTCTATAACCAACCCTATCAATACAATATTGTATCGATCAATTTTTTTCCAATATAGTGGTTCGTATTGCCCAACTATATGATTTGTATCATGAAACAAGATGCAATATGGAATTTTTAGACTATTTTCATTAAATTTTAAGTAATGAGTTTTTTTGTTCAAGACCACACCGATATTTTTATTTCAAAGGAAAACAACATAAGGGAATTGTCTATCCTCGAGACTTGTCTAGATCTTGATGGCATGATCAAGATCTACGCCTTCTATAGTCAATAATTCATAGTTGGCTTAACTTTTTTTTTTTATGTCTTGTGATGTTTTGTAATCGGATGTACTCCTAGGATTTTTGTCTTCCTAGTTTGAACTCGTGGATTTGGGGCGTGCTTCCATACCACCCAATTTTTTTGGTGAATATTCTTATATAATTTTACTTATTAATATAATATAAAATGTTATTCATAAATAAAACACACCATCAATCCTAAATTAGTAAATTAAAAGTATATGTAAAAATTATTGAGATTACTCGAAGGACCAAATATAGAATTTTTATTTTTTAATGATTATTAATAGTTTGAAGATTAAATTGTGTAGTATCATGATATTGATTACCAAGGTTGTCCCCGACTATAGATTACGGACCTTGTTCCCACCCAATGTAAATTAATAAATGTATGAATCAATAAATTAAAGTGTTGGAACATTTTTGGTCCATTGCTATTGACTTTAATAGTAATGAATTAATTATTGAGAGGAGACTCTCATATTATTGCTAACTTTGCCATCAAAAAATTGTGTGAATAAAATTCTTTTTTTATGCTTTCATTGATTATAGATTAGACCTTAAATATTATATATCAAGAAGCTACTAAAAAGGTGGATTTTATAGAAAATCGTGGGCTTTGTCAAAGTGTTTTGTGATAAGATTGGAAATAAATATGTTAATCACCTAGACTCATCACCTTTCCAATAAATGTTGATATTAAATCCCCTAGAAGCTTGTATTAATTACAAGCATATGATGGCATAGTCACTCCATATATTTACCAATCCAATCTTCCTTATTTTCACACATTTCAGGTTTATTTCACTGGATTTCATTTCATTTGTTATGGCCTTTCTAATGTTTCCTTTCATGTAATTTTCCATGTCGGTGCGTGAAATGGAATTTTATACCAAAATTTCACGTCACCATTTGAAATCCATTTTTTGAATTGAAACAGAGCAAGACCTAGTTTCTATTGAGGGAGTTCTTGAAGATGATTATCTTTCTCTAGAGGGACGTTCAAGGGTAAATGTGGAAGTTTCTTTGATGTTCATTTTTCATCTTCTTATAATACACCCGGTGAAGGATTGGGCTTTAGAGATGGATCGTCAATGGATCAAGCCAACATATAGGGTTGGAATGGAAGCGAAATAGACAAAACCATGAGTGCATCATGGCCCTTTCTATCTAAGGCTCGTTATAAATAGGAAGGTTTGGTGGACGTGGCCATTTTTTCGAGTTGTAAAAATGGTTTGACGTCCTAATGTGATTCATGTTTGGTGTGTCCAAATGGGGTGAGACACCGAGGGCGGGACATAGTTCACTCCCCTTTCCTAACTTGGATGATATGTTTTCTCCACTACAATAGGAAATGACATGTTGGGATATTATTTTCTAGGTAAGGTTGTGAGGCATACATTGGTTAAAGAGTTAGGATGTTGTTGGAAAAGAGTATCTTTTTTTAAAACCGCCTGTGGAAACCATTTTCATCCCCATTAAATTAGAGGTTATGAAGGTTTCATCTAATTCAAATAAATAATTGCTTCTAAAATATGTCAGGCTATAACTTTGTTTTGGTTGTTATATATCCTTGCCAGTTGCATTGTTACCAAATCATCTTGTTTGTCTTACTGGTCTGGGTTTTTTTTGTATTCCCAACCACTTGTGTTTTTGGCATAGGCCCTTAAAAAAATTTCACCAAAGTATTTTTGGATCATTTGGGTTTTTAGACGGATCCTCTCATTATATCTGTAATGTAAAGGGAAAGGGACCTTTTAACCTCCTTCGATTATAAAAATCAAGAAATCATTAATAAATTTTTTTGTTGTGTGTTGCACTATGTAATTTCAACAATTAATTGCTATTAAATTTGGTTTGTTTGAAGATGTCAATTTATTGCTAGAAGTGAAGACTAGCAGCCACTAACATCAATATATTATAGAATATATTTTCGTCAATGTAAAAAATAATGTATATAACTTTAGGATAGAGGATCTAATAGTGGATTGATGGCTATCTTCCCATCACTTTTTAAAAAATGAGTTACACTACATCATTGTGGAAACTTGGAGGTATTCACTTTCAAAATATATGGAGGTCTTTGAGAAAGGAATAAATTTAATTATCTTTCCCTAATAATAGAAGATACTATAAATGGATCTATTTATTTTACAGAAACCTCTCCTATAACAATCTGTCTGGGAAATTCTTGTCATTAAAAACTTTTCATGTTTTCCTCCATACAGTTGTAGATATAAACAAAACATTTCTCTACGTACCAATTCAGTTTTGTTTCTTATGGTTTTTGGATATCACCAATTAACTAATGCAAGAAATAGTAGCTATCTTTTAAATATCTTGGGTTCTAGAGACATTATTCTATTATTATAAAAAATTTGGCAAACTTGGATATGTATGATGTTGTCTAACAAAATTATGGCCCAATGCAATGAACAACATCCATCTCAAAACTAGAAATTGTTTGCATCTGTTAGGGTTCAATACTACTATTGTGCATAATTATAGCTTTGTACTATTCAAATCATCCAAAGGTATTTACAAAAGGCTCTGCAAACAACATGGAGCAAGGTGTTAAAACTAACATGGAAAGACATGATTTCATATTGTATAGATTATCAGATGACAAATCAAAAAGCAATATCATATTACAATTTCTTTATTGACACATCTATTTGTTACATTTAGGTTCTCCAAGGTTGGTCATACTTGCACATGAACATGGCTCTTTACATGTACGAAAACATAATGACAATAAAAAAATCTTAAAGAGAAATATGTAATTGGCTATGGTGCTACAAGAAATCTTTATAAATGTGATCTAAATAATTCTAATCCAATTGCTATAAAGAGAATGTATAGTCGCTACCCACTAAGCTTGCTTGCATTTGAAACTGATGTGGAAATAGTTGGAAGCATCAAGCATTAGAATCTTGAGAGTCTGCATGGATGTTCACTTTCTCCACTTGGAAACCTAATGTTTTATGATTACATGGTAAATGGAAGTTTATGGGACATCCTACATGGTGATTAAAATGATTATGTTATGAAGAAAAATGAATTTGTACATTGTAGATTCAATTTTTGAAATAGAAGTATCCAATCAACCTCTAACCTTCATATTAAAATGGATATTTGGAAAATCTAACAAGTGTTTTATTAATTTTTATTTTCGTATAGGATCATCAAAGAATATTAATCTAGAATAGAATAATCGGCTAAATATTTCTCATGGTGCTTTGAAGAAGGATAGCCATATCTTCATTATGACTGTAACCCACACATTATTTATAGGGATGTGAAGACTTCTAACATTCTTTTGGATTATAATTTTGATGCAAATTTGTCAGACTTTGGCATTGCCAAGTGCATTTCCTCGTCAAAACACCACACCTCTACCTATGTTATGGGTACCATTTGTTACATTGACCTAGAATATGCAAGAACATCAAGGCTGAATAAGAAATCTGATGTATACAGTTACGGGATTGCTCTTCTGGCGTTGTTGACGAGAAGGAAGTTGTGGCCAATAACTCAAATCTACCAAAGTTGGTAAGATTTATATTTGTTAATTTTCATTTGGAGCTTACATTGTATGCTATTTAAGTATTTTTAAGGTTTTTTGTTAGGAGAAATCAAATGTGGATGGAATTTTCTTTGACATTGGAAAGTGAACCTAGATTCTATCAAAAGAAAACTACAACACACTCATGGAAACTATTGATACAGAAGTTGCAGAAACCTGTAGGGATCTTGGGATTGTAAGAAAAACTTCCAGTTGGCCTTGCTTTGCACCAATAAATGGCCATCTGTTCGACCCACCATACATGACGTTGCCATATTTTTTTAAGTCGACGATGCCAGTGCCTGATCCTATGTAATTTCCTAGTATATAAATGAACCAACTAACCCCTAGTAATAATTATAGGAGGTATTTGGATGGATATGTAGATGGTAAGAACAATGATGTTATAAGGACCATAAGCTATGCTTCTGAAAGGAATTTGTTTTTGATATTTAGTGAGGTGATTTCACAAAACTCTTTTTAACTGGAATGAGACTTGGACGGTGTTTTGATGGGAAAAAAGCATCCCTTGGAGTCCTCTTTTTTTGAGGTCTATTTTTCAATGGCTAAGTCGATTTTCAAGTAAAAAATGACCAGTTTTACCTGTTACAGTCTATATTTTTTTCCATAATAATTCAAACCACTCCGAACCCTTAAAATAGATAAAAGTGTGCTCAAATTTCTTTTAGAAGGGGAAATATTGGGTTTTGGGAAATTTGTTCCTTTTCCACTTGCTGAATAGGATTGTTTTTGTCATAGATAAATCAATCCACTTCTAATACTAGTAGTAGTACACTCTTTTGTTGTTGCCTACTTGTAAATACTATTCTCTACTTTGATAGCACCTCCACTGCTACTTTACTCAACACTACTTGTATCCAAACCGAAAGTCCCATTCTAGAGGCAAATGTATTCATGTTTTGTGCAAATAAAATTGTCCACAAAATGCAACGACTCCTCGTATAAGATTTACAATTGTATATGTATGAATTTGTAATAATTTGAAATGTACAAGATAGAACCTTTCAATGTAAAGATGATGACAGATCAATTTTTTTATTTCTTGACTCACAAAGAATACAATTGTGGCACAATGAGTGTTTTGATTGATGTAAACTATAAAATAATGGTTCAATGTATCTTTGAGGGTGTAAGACAACATTTCTCACAAACATTTTGCTTGCATTGTTTAAGGATTATTTCATTTTCTTGCTCACAGAAGTGACTCATTGTTTATACGGAGAATGGAACAATTTACAAGCATAAATTCTACTATCTTTCAAAGTAATAGAATTTGTGATATACATAAACTCCAAACTATATTATTTTCTTTTAATGATTACTCGGAGATATAGTTTATAATAATAAACACTAGTGAACTTGTATAATCTAAAAAAATAATACTTGAGTTGTTACAAGGTATATTTCGGGGTGAGAATGTAATTTTATTGTGAGTTCCACCAGAATTCAAAATAACACCACTAGCATTTAAGGCTAGTGTCAAATTTAAGGATATGTGCATACTAAACATCTAAATTGCATGCCTCAAACTTTCAAACTTTGAGATTTGCACTCTGAAAGTGTGAGTGTGATACTTCACACTTTCAAGGTGCGAGTCTCAAACCTTGAAAGTGCGGGGCTTGCACTTTCAGAGTGCGAGGCTCAGACTTTCAGAGTGTGAGGCTCACACTTATAAATTATGGGGCTCTCAGAATTTTAAGAGTGTGGGGCTCACACTTCAAAACTGCCAAGCTCTCAGACTTTAAAAATGTAAGCCCCGCACTTTTAGAGTGCGGGATCAAACTTAAATACAACAGGATCATGACTTATAATAGTTACCAGAACTAACCTTACATCGAGGATTTTTCACTTTCATTTAATACAATGGGATCATGAATTATAATAGTTAGTGACCATTCACCTTAATACAACGGGCTCAACAAATAATAGTTAGCGTTTGCTCATGAATTTGAACTAGTTTTTACAGGAAGTTATTGTTAATTTTTTTATTAATCCAACGGGCTCACACCTTATAATAGTTAGATATTTCTATCCTTACATAATCTCAACATTGAAAATATATTAAAAAAGTGAAATTGGAATCCAATAATAGTGAAATTGGAACTAGAATAATTCTAATAATGACAATATTAGAATCCAATATTGCTACTAATGGATTCCAATAATAGTAATAATGGAATCAAATATAGACAAAAATGGAATCCAATATAAGTAAAAACATAGATGGATTTATTCCAATACTTGAAATCTTTAAATCCATATTTACTTGGAATATGTCCATATTTAGTGAAATAAGCATTTCGGGGTCTTGGGTGAATCTCGGCTCATTGCCAATAAACTCTCGAAATTCTATGAGAGTAGAAAGGAGCACCTAAAACTCCACAATTTTGATGTTTTATAACTTTGCAAGAGTTTTGACTTCATCTCTTTAAAATCTATCCCATGAGAGCAAAAAATTTTGGTCGATTCTATGGCTACTTCCTCCTCTCACTTTTGTCTAATCAAAGACTTGAAAGAAACCAATTTCATTATTTCAGTCTGATCCAAACCTCTAGTTCAAAATATGCCAACCAATGTAATTATTGCATATGTCGAGACTGAGAATGAGCCCATCACTTTGGACTATGTGGAGAAAGACGAGGCAATCCTAGGACACCTCAACACATATATTGATCTTCATCCCATGCACCATAAGAGGATTTTCTCTTATACCTCACCCTTTCTCCTACTTTGGAGATTGCATGATGGATCCTTCCTCATCAAAAGGTCTTGAGACATATGAGGTGGAGGAAGAAGAACTAGAATTAAATCCATCCTCACCTAAGTTTAAAGAGGTTAATACCTCTTTAATCTAAGGAATCATAGATATAAATATTGGAATGGAGGTGGATCCAAAAATCTAAAATCTTGGTTCTTATCTAACTCTAGAGGAGATAGGAGTACATAGGAAGTGTTATCCAATTTTAAACGTAGGGAAAAATTGGACAACGGGGTCCTACTTCGATCAAATCACAATGTTGTTCCTAGGGGCTCATTTCTGGTCATCACGGAGATAAAAATATTAAAATAATTAATGAACAAATAAGTTATCTCACCTAGCCCAACTCCAGCTCAACTCGGTGCCATTCGATGCATAGCTCATTGCTAACATGGGGTAAAGTTAATAGAACTCTATGTCAAATGAGATCTATGTGTCAAATGCAAAATATAGCTCGTTGAAACCTAAAAAATGAAGGGAACTATGCGATGAGCTTGACATAGCTTGATGCAAAGAGACACAAGAATCTGAGTCACATTGGTGTAGGTACAAGTTAAGGGAGCAGGTAGTGGTTAGCTCAACTTGACAAGTGTTGCAATGAGCTACTCAAATTTGAACATTGTTAAGTTGCATCAAAGGTGAGCTTGGGAAATTTTAGCCTATTGTAATTCAAGTGGGTAGAAAGAATGGATACTACCCACTGAGTCATGAGTCAGAGAGGTTTTGGGGAATTCTTGATCTATTTTTCCACCGAGTTGTCCAATTTCCGCCAAGATTTCATGTTTAAATCATCAATTGGGGAGTTACGGGAAGTGAAGCCATAGGGAAAAGTTGTTCAAATGACAATATAGCCTCTAAGTTCCATTTTTCCCCTTTTCAACTTATGTGTGGTAAATTCTATGTTGGTTTTGGAAGAATGGAAAGAAGATTCCACAAGTTTGGCAAGGCGACACCTAGTTTCCCATGACGAGGAGCTAGAGATCAAGCGAGAAATGATGTAAGGGCCGAGTCTTTCTCTGAGTCAAGTGGTGACCCTGAATCACTCGGCAGATAGGATGGAGAATGTGAGAGACCATTAGATAGAAATATGTGTTAAGTGGGTCGAACGTCAAACCATTAGCTAGGTAATTGGAAGCTGAGAACATAGAGCTACGATATAGATGGAGGGATCGCAGACAAGAATTCATTTTTCAGACGGAAGACATTATGGAGAGATAAGGCATGGTAAATCATAGAGCTTGACCTAGGAGAACAGGCTCAGTGATGGAGTTTAGGATGGTCGTGCCGGTTTATTTTGGAGCTCAACAAAGAGGATCTCGGATCAAAAATTTTGTAGTGAAGGGATCCTGATATGAGCCAAGCAATGGACAATACAAGGCTCATGAAGGTCAACTTGTTGTGGGCCATAGGAGTTTGAATTCAACAATGAGTTAAAAACAACAAGTTTACAAAGTTTAGAAAGCTTGGCGTAGAAGCTCACTCGGTACATAGCTCGTTGTGAATGAAGTTTGGATGGTAGGAGAGCTCATGGGGAAAATAAGGGAACTTATTGAATGCAACACGCATGAGTAACTCATGGTCAAACACATCATGAGGTGGTAAAATGGATCCAAGTGAGAAGGGTGAGGTTACAGACATATAAGGTAAATCTCATAAGCCATGTCTAAGCTCGGTGGTCACGCACCAAGGAGCTAGGGTGGACTCAGATCAAGCCATAGGGACATATACACAGCCGGTGTGGGATTCAAATCCCCCATCGAGCTTAGGGGATTGATCAAAGATTTCACAGCTCAGTGTTGATGAAGAAAGATGGAATGGAGCCCATCAATCTAGGTGATGCATATGACTTAAAGGAAAGCTCATGCTAGGATCCCAGATAAATGAATCAACAAGGTGGGCTCGGAATCAATCTTAATATCCAACTCACGTGAAGTTAGTTCATTAGGACATGAAGAGGAGCTCAGTTGAGCTCACAAAATTAACTTGACGCATAATGAAAACTCTCATTAGAGGTGAGATTAAGCTTGGTGATTACATTACAGGTGATGCATGGGGTATCCCAAAATGCCAAGATATGTCACCCGATGGGCTCAGTAATGGGATGTCATCAAGATATCTAGTGATGACAATCCCATGGTGATGAAGTCAACATGGAGCTCAGGTGGTGGACCCGCAGTTGAATGATATCTAGTGAGGTTGGTTAGGTTAGAAGCTCGATGTACAAAGACCGAGAAAACTCATTGATGGTGGATTAGCTCGGTGAGCTGAGCTCAACACGAATAAGAATTGGTTGTGGCAAGCTTGCAAACATAGCTCATGGATTTGATCCATAACAAGGAATATGAAGAGACTTGGGATGAGCCAAGTTTAAACTAAATCACTCGGCGGTGAGATTGCAATCAGATCTCATAGAGGGATGTTGAGTTCCATCATTTGCATACGAGCTTGAAATATATGGCTTAAGCTTGCAGCGAGCTTAGCGTATGACATAAAGAGTTGAATGTAACTTTGCCAAGTTCAATGTTAGGAGCCCATCAATGAGTAACCTGAGAGCCAAGTTGTGGCATCACATCACCACAAAATATCATACTCACTTAGCTTGAGAGAAAAGTGGCTTGAGTCAGGATGAATTTTAGTGAATGAGTATGTCATACACTAAGTAATCCAGAGGAGAAGACTCGTTTGATTCAAAACACCATGAAGACTGGATCTTAGTGACATCAGCTTGT
Source organism: Taxus wallichiana var. yunnanensis (assembly GCA_018340775.1). Taxonomy (NCBI): domain Eukaryota; kingdom Viridiplantae; phylum Streptophyta; class Pinopsida; order Cupressales; family Taxaceae; genus Taxus; species Taxus wallichiana. The sequence continues at coordinate 113,451,866 of CM031242.1, read as the reverse complement.
AGTTGTGTGGAGAGCTCAGTAGATCCGTGAAGGATCTTACTCATGGAATGTGGCGACGACCCAAATCAACTTTGAATAATTGAAATTACCAACCTCTTGGCATAAGAACAAAGGATAAATCGATGCAAGTTTTTCATAGAGGAAACTATTGGTGCTTGGAAGAAAGCTCATAGATAGAGATGGCCTGGATGGTTAATGGGTATGTGGTGAGATATTCATAACAAGTCATGGCTAACCCACCTAACAATGAAAATGAGAAGAGCTCTACATCATGAACAAGAGAAAATGGCTTATAGAATCTCTACGTGGATGGAGCGTATACGAGCTAAACTCACCGAGTTGAACCTGATTCAGCCGATTCCATACCAAGGTTGGTGAAGACAGAGATGGGGAACCAAGGAAACTCAGTGGAAATTCTAAAAGATGTGACGAATGTAGAATGATCACATGATGGCTCTTGGAAAATCCAAACAGTGTTGACAAGCCCAACAAGTAGCTCAAAAACAAACCATAGAGATCGAAATCAAGAGTGTGGATGCGGGTGGTAGCTCGATATGAAATAGAGCTCGGCCTGAGGAACTTGGTGATTTGAGGATATTCAAAGCTCAACACAGAGCTCGGTGACTTTGGTAGGGTACTCGATCTAAGATATTGTCGAGTTATAGGTGTTGAGCTCGGTGGCGACCTCAATGCAAAGTTACGGCTCAAGATCGATCTTTGTGAGTGAGCTCGGTTCGGTGCTCAAATGAGAGATAGCTTGATGTATATCAAATAGAGATCATGAATAATAGCTCAATGAGGAATGGGAACTCATAGTTAGAGGACAATGGAGCTCGTGATTAATGTAGACACTAAAATTAGGCCACACTCCCCTTTTGTCCCTCGACATATAAGAAGCTTTTATTACATTTACCTAGCCATGACCCCACCTTCACCCCACTAATATTAATTTAATTAATTAAATTAAATTAATGCATTATCCTCACTATATTTATTATTTAAATATATTATTTGAATAATATCCCCACATACAGCTGATTCACTTAGACACCTCACCAAGCCAACTCAACCTAAAACCTATTCTTAGCAAGTGCCCATAACTAACTAAGACTTACCCAAACCTTGAAAATCAATGCCTACATTCCCTCTAACCACATTCCTGCATGCTCACAAGAAGATCCCGATAATCGTGGGATAACAACATGATATCTAAGGAAATTAGGAGGATATCCCTAGTTTAGTAAGCCTAGGAAATCCTACCTTGACCGACGTTGGTTACCCCTAACCGTAGTCGGTTAAGCTGTAACCGCCGTCAGTTACCCTTTTAACCCCAAAACAACCTTATTCTCAAGGTTGGAAGCAAAAAGTTGAAGGTTGGAAAACATTGGGAGAAATTTTACAAGCAAGAACCCATCTCGAGAGAGATAATGCATCTTCAGAGAGACAATTCCAATGAAAACTGACATCTAAGGAATGAGATTGAGCATCTTCTCCTACACAGCCATCCCCACCATGATCTGATCTATCCAAGCAAAGAGGAGTGTACATGCAGCCCATGCAGAAGATTTTATTTAGTTGGTTATCACTTACAACCTTCGAACCCATCATCAACACCTCCATCCCTAACACAGACATTCGGGAACAAAATCCAAGTAAGTACAACATCATACTTTCCTAGTTATTTCATTCCATCATCATTTTATCATCCATTGTTTATCTTGCTCTCTATTGACCCTCTCCACATTTCCACCTCCGTATACCCATTGAAACCTCACAAAAGCCTACTCCAGTCACCCAATACCTCGTCCCGACCAACCAAAGTCCTCTGTGTAATCACAAAGGAGACCCTAGCTTGTTTGTGACATTTCTAGATCTGGGAGTAATGCTAGTTACGCTAACCACCATCGGTCACCCCTCGACCGACAGCATTGGTCTCTATGTTTTCCCACACACCCTTAAACAAAGACCTCCCCACCTAATTTTATCTCACCGTCATTCACTCGTGATCTACCCGAGACCTTTATTATACCTGCAGAGACCCAGAACCAATCATTTGACCTTTGGATTCTATTCTAGCTTAGCCTATTATATTAAATATATTTCTTATTGTGTTTTTAAGTGAGATACCTAAATCATTTTAAAATAACAATAGGATTTAATTTGTTTACAACATTGAATTGCTTAAAATAGTGGACTGAAAGCCATCTAGGAAGTATTACACTTCCCGGATCTAGCTTACGCTAGGCAGTTCACTTCCCATATTGTTTAATTCCTTTTGGTGGTCTTGTTTTCATTACATGTAGTTCCTCCTAGCCAAAAGGAAGCTCTCATGATCAGCTGTGGATTTAGAATTCATACACACACAAAAACACATCAACCGACATTTGAGCAGTATTCCTCCTATTTCATTACCCTATCTGCTTGGCCAACACTTTAAAGAAACAATCTAAGAAAAAGGTAAAACATTTTGGCATGCCCGGTGGGACCCATTTGGGGTTCCTTGCATTTCATTCATTCCTAGAAAAAATTATGTTTTTTTTTCCCTTCTGAAAAGCGTACACACTAATTTTCTTCCCAAGTAATCCACCTCTCCTTTCTATTTGCTCTACAGAAACTTTTTTTGGGTGTAATTAAAAAGAATCATTTCTTCATGTTTTCTCGCATTGTAGTAAAAGAGCATCCCTCTTCCTCTTCATCTTATTGTGTCATCCAATCTCAAATTTTTTATTTGGGTTTAAAAACAAGTGCATTCCATTCTAATTTATTGCATTGGCTCACATTAATTGAGGGCAACCTATACTGTTTGGAAGTCATGACCAGCTGATGGTTGACAAACAAATTGTAGAAAATCACTTCTATCCTTTTCTCTTTCTTTGAGTCTTACCAAACCACACAAAAATTCAAAATACATACATTCTTAAACAACATCCTACCTAGAAGAAGCTGTAGGTGATCACATGATCATGGCACAAAGTGGGAACCTAGCTCACTTTGCTTTGTCGAGTCATACTTGAGCGAAGCCCACCCCCCACCATAACAAACCTGAAACCTCACCACCGTAGATATCCTTTTTGTAGGAAGCCATCCTCACTAAAAATCTATTTCACAATTCATGTGTCAATCCCTAAATAGCATAAGCTAAACAAACATAATAGAAAAGGCACTCCTAGGATTACATTTTCTTAGTGTTTTTGCTTGGCTTGCGTTTTTGAGGTGAGAGATCACGTTCATCACTTTTTTGTTCATCGTTGCACGCTCCTCATCATAGATGGTGTATTCAGCTTTACCTTAGTGTGTATGGGGCCATATCATCACCATTCCTAGAATTTTTGGTTTGATTCTACATTAGATTTTAATGCACAACCACTTTCTTTCATCATCATTTCAATTTCACAAGAACTACCTCGATCGCCATCGGTTATACCCAACCGACATCGGTTCCAAGTCCTTTTTCTAACCTACTCAAAAGGACATTTCACGATTCCATCCTTGTCATTATTCTCATTGATGTTTTAAACATCCTTAGATTTGGCATACCTATCATATTTTACCTTACGCTTGCTGCGGTTTACTCACTTTGTCCATTTTCTACGGTGACCATCAGTGATACCCCTAACCGATGTTAGTTTTCCCTAACTGACATTGGTTATTTTGTTTCACATTCTAGCCACTGGTTGGTACTTCATCCAACTTTTATCACCAGATTCACCTATTCTTGTTGTTCTCTATATCATTTATAGAGAAGTAGCCCTACCTGATTAGTACTAGTTCACATGGTGCTGACCCGAAGACAAGAAAACACCCTCATATTTCACGCCAGATTGTCAACCACTCCCACCTAGTCCTTCACCACCTTCTATTTTATCACCAGCCATGGATCCCATCCAACCTACTACTATCACTACCGAGAGATGAGGAGTTCACACAACTCCTTGACTAGAACCCTGTCACTTTGTAGTTTTACCTTCCCACTCATCCACTTGAGATGCCTCATGTCAGTTGATATACGGCATGCCCGTATCTATCCCCCGACTCTCGCACCCACTTCCACATTGGCCCCATCTAGCTCCGTGCTGCCTGCATCCACCTTACCCCCAGTCATTTCGCAGTTAGGTTCTATACCTACTATGACTGCCGCGCGTCTATTACCTCTGTGGCACCCATTACAGACCACCGGACCCTTGACAACTACCCTAAACACAACCTCATCCACCCCTAATGTCTCATACATACCTATAGCTACATTCCCACCTCCAGTGTCGGTGACCCCTACCCCATTTTAGAACATGGTTCTTTCCATTCCACAATCATTAGCCCCTATTGCCACTAGGGTTACCATGACCCTTCCATGCTCATATACATACTACCAACAACATCATGTTTCATCCATTATTCATTCTGGGTATGTACCCCCTATTTCATTTCCTTCTTCTTCACCACCCTACATGGTAACCCCATACACTAGATTTCCACCCCTGTTATACGCCCAAAACCAACCTCCTCACGCTACAGGAGGCATCTAATCATCACAACCCACCAATGACCTAATTAAATTGATGTTGGACAAGATGTAGACATTGGAGGCATCGGTTTCCAGCTCCCGCAACACTCTCACCTATGACAAGATTTGCAACGAGCCTATTCACCCATCCATTCCTATCCATTCATACCCTATGCATTGGGAAATGCCTAAATTCAATTGTTTCAATAGCAAAGAAGACCCACAACAACATTTGCGATCGTTCAAACATGGGTGTTATTTGATCGCTCATGATGATGCCTTGCTTTTGAGAACCTTTCCCATGTCCCTCACTAGGACTTGCATTAGATTGGTATAGTGGGTTACCTAAACACTCTATACTCTCATTCAATCAGGTAGCCCAAACCTTCTTGGATCATTTCTATATCAATATCATCAAGAAGGTTACCATGACCGATCTATATTCCACATGTCAGTATGAGGATGAATCTATCACAAATTTTTTCACTCACTGGCACAACCTGATCAATCAAATTACCTTCCAACTACCACAAAAATAACTCATCGATCTCTTCATAGGGATTGTGCTAGACATATCTCCCTGACCTTGTAGGTCCAAACCTTCCAAACATTTGATGAGGCATTCACTATGGCACAAAAGTTAGAGATTCGGGCCATCGAAGAGAAGAAAATCCAATTACGCAATAATAATTTGACATTCAAGTCGAATGATACCTCTTCCTCTTCCAAACCACAAACCACTTATTCAAAAGCTAAGGGTACCACTAACGCAATGGTACTCAAGGCCAACCCAACTCATCCATTGAATCAGGCTACACCCTCATCTAATCTCTCACCAGTCCAGACTTTTCAATTCAGATGAGAGTAGCAAAAATATACCCCTATTGGGGAACCTTACTATTCTGTCTTAGAAAATCTTATCAAAGTTGGAGCCATCACCCTTCTAACCATAAAACCACACATTGGTTTTGACCCTGCTCACCCCATGCCCACATGGTATAAAGAACATGATTGTTGTAACTATCATTGAGTAAAGGGTCATAGTGGAAAACTACATCACTTTCAAGAATATTGTCCAAGAAATGCTCGAGAAAGAAGAGTTAACTGTGGATAATCCCAACACCACCCCCAACCAAAATCTACAAATCTTCAAAAACCATTTCCCAACCATGCCCCTTCATCCAATCAAACCGGTGAGACATCAACTCACGATACCCATACCCGTGAGGTTCACGCTATCTTTAACAAGGTACCTATTGCCTCTCAATTACCTCACATCCCTTCCATAGAGGAAATCCTAGCCCAAAATCCTCCTTCCACATTGGAACCAACCTCCCTTATTCCTTCACCAACAGAGGAACACCTTTCATCTCCTTCATCACCTACGGAGGGGTCTTCCGCTAACATTGAGACCATCTCACCCCTGGCTTCTCCACTTAGAGAACCTTTACCTACAGTACCTCCTCCACCCATAGAGGAGCTCCCATTACCTCCTCCACCCATAGAGGAGCACCCATTATCTCCTCCACCTACAGAGGAGCACCCATTACCTCCTCCACCCACAGAGGAGCACCTATATGTTCCTCCACTTATAGAGGAGCTCCCATCATCTCCTCCACCCATCATAGACCCAGTTGAGATACCTTTTCCTTTTGGCGAGCATTCTCCATTAGCTACCCAAAATCCAACACACGTACTTTCGGATCTCTTACCCACGGAAGTTGAAGTTGGCCAATTCCCCATCTCTAAGATGCATTTTACGAGAATTCCCATTAGGTCCTGACCAACTCCACCCACATACGTAATGTTCTCACATTTAGTTGATCACTTAGATTATGTGGATAGGGCTTTACTATGGGGACACCTCTTACTCCTTGTCTCAACACAGATGCAGATATCACTCACTGATACCTCCACTATCTACCCAAACACATTTCGATCAATCAAACCAAATACAACCATTGTTGTTGCAACCCCTTCCATGATACATATTAGCGCTCAAACCACACCCTTACCCATAACCCGACCTACATCTAAACCCAAACCCATACCCACAACATTTTCCTCAACTAAACCTATTACCACTCTAGGGGTCACCCTAACCACCAGACTTACTCATCCACCTATTAAACTGGATTTAGCTACATCCTCCAACGTCAATACCACACCTATGCTAACACCCAAACTAAAGAAACAAACTCATCGACCTCATACCCCAACCGCACCAATCACGCCCGCACTTGTCCCATCTGCCTTAAGACCTCATCTGCCCAACATGGTCAAGCACCCTGCACCCATCCATAAACCAATAACATAACAACTCACTCCTTCCTCACAAACCTCTAACCTACCTAGGCACACAACATGGCTTATGCCCGAACCTACAATCGCTTTACCACCAATACCTCCACTACCTTCGGCTATTGCTTCACTACCCACTACACTTCAATCACTGTCCCTCACACCCCAAGTACAAACTTGCCATCTACCTTCACAAGTGCCCTCGTTATCCCCGTGGGTAACTCACCCTCTTCCTCTATCTACTTTTCCTTCTAGACCTCGTATGCCCACATCACCTTTACCTAAGAAGGTGTAACCTAAAAACAAAACCTCACTACCCCATAATAAGGTAGTCAAAACAACCACACACCTTCCTACTTGTCCATATATTGTACCCCTACCCAAACAAACACGACCGATACCTAAAACCACACCAAAGACCTAAAGCGTAACTCAACTCGTTCCAACTCTTCCAAAAACAGTTCCTCGACAATCAATCACACCTACACCCAAACCCATGTTCACTTCCCATTATGATCCACTAGTAGGGTCCTATGCCAAAATTTTAACCAACCTCCTCGAGACTTATGTTATCACATTACCACCACTCTGACCTTACGAACCCCTCAAACCCAAGACAAAAGGGTTTGATGATACTAAAATTTGTGCATATCATCATGTGCCAGGGCATGATGTGGAGAACTAAGGCCTTGAAAACCATCCTTATCTAATTGTGTCCACCAAAAACCAACTTTGACGACGACAACCTTATTGATGAGGATCCTGCTTCACTAACACCCATCCCCACACTGCCCACTCAACAACCACAACCTCCACCCTCACAGCTTCTAGAGCCACACCCAAGATTTGAAATTAACATGGTTCACATCAGAGAACTTGCCATGCCACCACCCAAATGTCATTGCACCCAACTGACCTCATAGGGTTTTTCTCCTCCGAGTAGGTTTTTTCCCTTCATGTCATTATACCACTCATCCTACACCTTCTCCATTTGCTAACTTCCCTCAAATCAACATGATACACGTCACTACATGTGCGTAGAAGGGCAAAGAAAAGGCAACTGACCCACCAACCAATCCTATACCCAACATACCATCTGCACCCATACCTAAAATAACTATCTGTGGCCCCACGTACCCCATTTCTAATGGCATCACACATCGCACCATGCTCAAACAATTACACCAATCTCCTCTCAAAATGTCCTTATATGACCTCATCCAAACCTCGAATCCCATTATCAAGCCCTCATGGAGGTTCTTCAATCTATTGAGGTTTTAACCAATGACCCTACACTCATAGCCTCCATTATCACACCCCATCATGTAGCCTCTCTCACCAAATTACCACCTTGATCCTCACCTCACCTTGTTCACCAAGTGGCCTCCCTTAGCTTATCAGAGGAGGAGATCGTGCCACACCAAAATGATGACTTAGACCTAGCCCTCTTCATCTCTCTCCACATTGATGAGATATGGGTATTCCGTGTGATGATTGATGGAGGTGCTAGCATTAACATCATTTCATCCCATGCATTTTCTCAAATGTGCATACCTGATAATTGCATGCATAAACATCCAGGTCATGTTTTGTTCATTCAATGACGCTATCACCTCCACACTAGGCACTGTCATCCTTCACATTCGCGTGGGCCCCGCACTATTCCAGAATTGTTTTATGTTTTGGAGGGGGAATTCCAATATAACTTGTTGCTTGGTAGACCCTAGATCCATGTCATGGGTTGCGTTCCTTCCACTTTGCATTATTGTGTTAAGTTTGAACATGAAGGACACACTTATACCATTCCAACTAACACATCACCTTTCAAAACATGCAACATGCTTTACCAACCTAATGATGTGCTCATACCTATCAAGCCATCTACCTCAAATACCGCTTCATCTACACCTCCACCGACAAGTACAACCACTTATTTCATTGCACATACCTCTTCCATTCCTACCACTACTATAACCTTCACGACTGACCCATTAGCTTCCCAATCTGCTAACTCCACCTCTGCATTGACCTTTGACACTTTATCTATACCAACTACCTACATACCAACCACTGATCCCTGGAAGGTGCTTTTCAACACCTCACTCTAGGGGAGTACCGCTATATAATGTCAACACATTCCTTACTCCGCATGAGTATGGAAGCCTTCACCAACACCCTTGATATGATCACCATATAGGAGTAAGCCTCCTTTATGGTCCTCCTCATCTTCGTACTAGTCTCACCTATGGGGGACTTGACACTACCACTTACATACCTGAACCACCATCACAACCCCACCCATTTTCTGCTGACTTCCAATCACTTACCAATCGTCATTTCACCCACACCTTCCTGCACCACTGTGCATGGAATGGTTTTGGTTTTGGATTTTACGAGCAAGGCCGCCATACCATTATTCCATGTACCACCCACAAACATAATGACCATAGTGGTATCAGCTTCCCTAAACCTCCTACCAAAAAGGCCCGCATTGAACTCATTGAAGACCCTAGCCCTCCTCCACCTTCATCTTCATCACTACCTTCACCTGCTCCACCTTCATCACCACCCTCACTTTGATAAAATTGATGGATAATGAATCTATCCCCCTTAAAAAATAAAATTCATAAACACCATTTCCTTGGGGCCTTTGACTTATCAACATGAAGGCGAGGCCCCTTCCACTCTTCCATTATTGTATCTTGAGATGATCAATGATGACACACCTACAATTAACATCGTTCAATGCTAGGATGATGAATCCATATGCACCTACCTTGGTGTAGAGGACTCATATATTCATCATTCATTTTCATATGAGATGTAAACGATGTTGAATGAATCGACTATCGAGATCAACATTCATACTCAGGATGACCCGCACATCCTAAAGATTAGATAATCTTTAGATGCTGTTGAATAGGAAGCCATCACTTCTTTTCTCTGAGATCATAACCATGCTTTCACTTGGTCTTACGTAGAAATGCCCAATATTCACCCCACCATAGTGGTCCACAATATCGTAACCGTTCCCAATGCCAAACCTATCAAACAAAAGCTGAGGAAAATGCACCCTTACATTACCCTTCTCGTCAAAGAAGAAATTCAACGCCTTCTTTCCACTTTTCATCTTACCCATTAATTATACTTATTGGATTTCTAACATTGTCCTTGTTACTAAAGCAATAGGGGACCCCACATTTACACGAACTTTCGTGACCTCAACCTCACCTTCCCGAAAGATAACTTTCCTTTACCCGGTATTGATCAAGTGGTTGACCTCACTGCTGGTCACAAGATGCTCTCACTCATGGATGGCTTCTCGGGTTAGAACCAAAATTTTCTTACCCTAGAAGATCAACATAAGATTGCATTCATTACCCCTTGGGGAACCTTTTGCTATCGAGTCATGCCTTTTGGCCTTAAAACATTGGTGCTACATATTAGCGTGCTATGACTTACATCTTCCATGATATCATGCATTGCATATTGGAAGATTACGTGGATGATCTCTTGGCCAAATCTAAATGTCGCTCCAAGCACCTTGCTGTCCTCGAAACCATATTTGACTGCCTCATTAAATATTACATCCACCTTCAACCTAAAAAGTGCATCTTCGTGGTTCTCTCAGGAAAGCTCCTGGGATTTATTGTTTCCCTCCATGGTATAGAAGTTGACCCTGCTAAAGTCAAGGCCATTCTAGAAATGCCTCCACCCACTAACCTTAAACAACTCTATAGCCTGCAAGGTAAATTATAGTCCATTCACCATTTCATTTCACAATTATCTAATCGGTGTCAACCATTTCATCATCTTCTTAGGAAGGATGTCTCCTTTAAATGGGATGATGACTATCACAAAGCTTTTGAGGCCCTTAGACAATGCATTCTCCAACCACCCATACTCATTCCTTTTTACCTATACATATCAGCTACCAATCATTCCTTGGGAGCCATGCTTTCTCATCATGATGAACAACACAGGGAGCATGCAGTTTATTACATAAGTTGTACTCTTTTGGACTATGAAACCTAATACAACCATCCAGAAAATATTTTCTTAGCCTTAGTTTTTCATTGCCACCAAACTCCACCATTACCTACTCAACCACAAAACCTATGTCATGACCAACACCGATCCCTTACACTTCATGTATGCCAAACCTTATCAAAATCAGTGCATCACGTGATGGCTTATGCTTTTAGCTGATCTTGACCTCAAATTAATTCACCAAAATTCCATCAAGGGCCAAGCTATCACCGACCAACTGGCTGACGCACCTATTTTTGGGGATCAACCCTCTAATTTTGACTTTCTCGATGAGTCAATTACTACTCTTTCCCTAGACGAACCCCCTTACCAAATGACACTATTCTTCGATGGTTCCAAGTGTCACCATGGGGTGGGGCTGGTGTTATCCTCATTCCTCTGGATGGAGAACCCATGCCTTTTATTTCAAACTAGAATTTGAATGCACCAACAATATTCCCAAGTACGAAGTGCTCGTACTAGGTCTCCAGGATACATATGCCCTAGATGTCAAATCAATCCACATCTTTGGTGATTCACAATTGGTCATAAAGCAAGTTAATGGCATGTACCAATGTCGTAACAAGATACTTCAAAAGCATAAACATCATGTAGACATACTTTTGACCACTTTTGATCATTACACCCTTCAAACCATCCCACGTTAAACTAACAAATTTGTCGATACCATGGCCTGCTTAGCTTCCCAAATACCCTTTCCCCTGCGATTCCAAAATATTTATCACCATATAATGTCTCCATTCACCTTTTTATTTTCCTCATTATGTTTACTCAATTGGAAATGACACCCCGACTTGAGTGACATTTGGTATAAACAATACTTCGACTACCTTTTTCTCTCCATCTTACCTCCTGCTCTCACCCGTAATGGACAACATGCCTTCCTTAAAAAGGTCTCCCATTTCATCATTCTGGGGAATCCTCTATAAACACAACTTTAATGGTATTCTCTTACAATGCCTCACAAGTTCTGAAATCCCTTATGTCATTAAGGAGGTTCATGATGGCATATGTGGAGGTCACTTTAGTGTCCTTGCTATTGTTAAGTTTATTCTTTATCAGGCTATTACTAGCCGAGGCCTTAACCATGTTTTTGTGACTATGTCAAACATTGTGTGAAATGCCAACAACATTTCAACCTTCATCATACACCCAGTCATGCCTTACAGGTCGCTCGTGACTTGTGGCCCTTCTCTCAATGGGGTTTGGATCTTGTCATAGAAATCAATCCTCATTCTTCCCAATGCCATCAATGGATCATAACCACTACTGAATACTACACAAAATGGGTGGAATCCATACCACTCATCTCCACAAAAGCTGAGAAAATATGTGGGTTCATTAACCATCACATCATTTCTTGCTTTGGTGTCCCTCATCACCTCATCATTGATAATGGAAAACAATTTAAAAAAACAACATAAAAAACTTTACGACGCCTTCGGCATTCACTTAGTTTCTCATCACCTTATTACGCATAAACCAATGGTCAAGCCCAATCCACTAACAAAACCCTCAACAAAATTCTCATGAAATTGGTTGACAATATTGGGAAGGATTGGCATATGCACATTCCTTTTGCTCTATGGGCATACCGCACTAGTATTCGCACTTCCATTATGGCCATCGCTGGTCTATGGTACAGATTCTTTTCATCCACTCAAAGTCTAGATCCCTCGCTCTGCATTTCTCTCCGGGACATGCTTCTTGCGATGATGACTTTTATCGGGACTACTTAGCACAACTAGAGTTATTAGACAAACATCGTCTTAACGCTCTAGATCACCTTTAAGTGTACCAACAACATATCAAACATGCTTGTGAAAAACGTGTTCATGAATGAACATTCCAAGTCGATGACCTTGTCTTGAAAGAAAATCAACACGTAACTAAAGCGAAAAAAGTAAACAAGGAAAATTTTCTCCTAATACTCTTAGACCATACATCGTAACTCATACCTATGGATTAGGTGCCTATTGTTTATCCTTGCTTGATGGTAAACCCAAACTGAGCCCCTTAACGCATTGCATCTTTGACCATTATATTGTTGACTCATTGTCCTAACTCACCCTTTGTCTCTTTACAAGATCTTCCCTTGAGCGCTATCCACTCCATACACCTCCTAACGATTAAAAAGAATCATAAGTGAGTACCCATCACTTGTTATCTTCTCTTGAATATGTGTACCATGGCACTTTGCACATAGCATGATTCTCATGGATACTTTGTTTCTACCTTTAGATGAGATCCCATGGTCATTCTAGCTTTCCTTTTGAACAAGATTCCTATCCTCCACCTTGGTCTTGTCCATGATTTCAAAGACCTCACATGGGACCAAAATCCTTGAGTCAAACTTCTAATAAAAATATGACTCCCTCAAAAGGACATCTTCCTCTCGACAAAATTACTACTATAAATAGATTTCTCCCTCGAAGGATAGCTATGCAAAGCTCAAAAAAATGAGATAAACTGAAGCTTTTTGCATCGATCAACTTCATGAAGACCTCAAGGAGTACCATATTGTTTATCCCATATAGACTTCCCATCATCGATCAGTCTATCACAACAAAAAAAAGCTTTTTATTCATGGAATTTCCCATTGTGACCTCGGACCTCTTACCTAAAAGCCTTGTCACTCAAAACATATACAATTAATTGCCTTTCACCCACCTTACCATTTCCAATCTCATTTCCTCAATTGCCTCAAGGGACATCTTAGAATTTCAACATTTGGTGATCTTGTGACTACCTTCATCATAGAACAATTAATCATGCAATGTCTTTTAGGTCTTATGTTCATCACCCCCCACGGTATGATCTACTTAGTATGATCCTACCCCTTCAGTGGATTTATTGCCCCCTCTTATCTTTTAACCATATTTTTTACGTTTTTATTACCTTATACAAGACTTGGTACTCGACGCTTACCTTTGCGGTGGTCCTCCCCTCTTGCCATAATCACCTTCACTGCATCCTTTTACCTACAATCTACCCATACCTATTACAGCTAAACCCACAACATACCCAAAAACCTACCAACTCATTTTCATATTCTTCCCTAGCTCATGGGAGAACTACATCGGCTTGAGGTCCCTTTTCACTGGGACTATGTAGGTAGCACTCCAAGGGCATGGGGCCCTTGGAGGTTAGCTCGGCCATTTTCTACCCTAAACCAATTCATCAACCATGCCTAACTCACCATTTACATCACATTTCACTTAGTTCCCCTTTTCTAACAAAATTGGAAATTATGCCACATACATAACAAGTTGCTTACCACAACATACATTTATTACACCTACCATCTCTCTATCATCACTATGCATAGATTATACAACATTTCACATATGACCCATAGTATCATTCATTTCCAAAATAATGAATCATAACTAAACCTCAACCATGCCTACCAAACCTGACTCGATCCATGCCTATAACCTAACTCCACCATGCCTATAACCTAACTCAATCCATTCCTATAACTTGACTCAACCATGCCTATAACCTAACTCGATCCATGCCTATAACCTAACTCCACCATGCCTATAACCTGACTCAACCATGCCTATAACCTAACTCAATCCATGCCTATAACCTAACTCAACCATGCCTATAACCTAACTCAACCATGCCTATAACCTAACTCGATCCATGCCTATAACTTGACTCAATCCATGCCTATAACCTAACTCCACCATGCCTATAACTTGACTTGATCCATGCCTAAACCAACCTAACTCCATCATGCCTATAACCTAACTCGATCCATGCCTAAACCAACCTAACTCCATCATGCCTAACTCACCTAATTTCCATCCATATCAAAGTAACAAATCCATATCTCATCTAACACAAGCCATACATCCAATATCTCATAAACATATTAACACATCACAAAATACCATGAATCTCATCATATAAATCAATAAATGTGTATCTCAAAATACATGCCTATCTCATCATGGCCATCATCTCAAAAATGTCAGCACGCAGGCCGATATATAATACAAAATGTCATAAGCACGCAGTCGATCTCATATATACAAAAAGAATGAATGAATCAATACCAAAAATCTTCAACATGCAGGCCGGTATATGCTCAAAATATACAACAAAATCACTCGTACATCCTCACTATCTTTGGCACATAAGCTGGCATATATATCAAAAATAATCACTAGTATACATCAACAATCGGGTGGCTGCATATCAGACATCTCACCGGATGTCCTCCATCTTTGTGTCACCTGCACCCTCGGCCTCCTGTGTCCCTCTTTGGCGTATCACCTAGCTCGGTCATCATGCATTGATGGCCTCTCCCTGATTAGGCCTCGGAGCTCGCTAACCTCCTATGCTCTCCACACTATGTGTGCGGATCTCGTCCTCTCACTGACACCTGTTGTGCCCTGTACTCTCCTTAAGAGAGGAAGTCTATCTCGGATGCCATGAGCTGGTGCTGATAGTATCTTGCCTCACCTATGGCATCTCATAACTGAATATATGCATGGTGCAGTAGTGGTCCCATAGGTCTCGGCCCTTGTACACCATACTGCGCCGACCTATGTGAGCTGGGACCAGCTCCCTATTCTTGTGGTGGTGCCCCCTACCCCTGTGCTTGTATTTGGGCTTGTAAGGCCCCAATATGTGCCTGGGTTGTGGCCAACTAGCCTTGTAAACCTGACACCTAAGCTAGTAAGGCTACCACCTGACCATCTCTATCTCCATCTCCTCCATCACCTCCACCCTCTCCCTCCACCATCTGGGCCTGCAGACTGGCCACCTATACTCGTAGCTCTACTACCTCTACCTCTAACCCCTCTAGCTATGTTTGTAGTATACCTATCTACGTTATCAGCATCGCTACCTACCCCTGTAGGGTGTCTCTGTGCACTATAACGGTAACTAAGTCAGGTTGCCCCAGTCTTGGTGGTATGGCTCATAATTGAGCCGCCCACCACTGCCTATACCTATCTGTGCATCTGGCGTCATCAATCCACTAATCCACTAGCTACTCCTCCTCTCCTGTAGGCATTGTAGGCTGTGGTAGAGGTAGAGGCCTCTCCATGTCATCTCTCTCCGATACTATGGGAAGGACGAAGGGATATCCTGTACAAGCCCGAACTTCCATCGGACCATGTCTACTTGGATCATCTCATCCTCCCCATCACGGTGACCTTGTATCCACCTATCTAGTTAGAGCTTAACTAGCTCCTCATACATGTGCCTATATGAGGGGAATCCCACATATGGCCTCCAGGACAATGTCCACTCTAGACAATGTAAGGATATTACTTGTATAAATCGGAACATATATAGTAGAATAACATGAGAGAACAGAAAAAAAAGCAGTAAATGATGATAATATGCTCATATAATAGCTTTTCCACTTCGAGGAGGAAACCTCCATACCACTTCTAGGGGGTAACCTCCAAGCCATACAATAACACTCCAATACTCAATATGATCCTTAACTACAACCTTCTAACCCCTATATATACCATTCTAACCTATGGCCAATACTAAGGCCGACCTCCTAAGCATAATAAATCATAAATGAATGATATAATAAGATAAGGGGATGTGTGCCACATGTCGGCATCTCCATCAATACATATACATCATAACATTATATCCCATGTGAACCCATACATATAACTAAGGGGATGTGTGCCACATGTCGGCATCTCCATCAACCCATATACATTATAATATTATATCCCAAGGTACAAAGTATATCTATCTATGTGATCAATGTTGCTACTGCTACCCCTGTAGGGCATCTTTGTGCACTATAACGTAGCTAAGTCGTCAGTTGCCCCGGTCTCGGTGGTATGGCTCATAACTGAGCCACCCACCACTACCTATACCTATCTGTGCATCCAGCGTCATCAATCCTCCGATCCACTAGCTGCTCCTCCTCTCTTGTAGGAATTGTAGGCTATGGTAGAGGTAGAGGCCTCTCCATGTCATCTCTCCAATACTATGGGAAGGATGGAGGAATATCTGTCTGAGCCCGAACTTCCATCAACCATGTCTACTTGGATCATCTCATCTTCCCTGGCACGGTGACCTTGTATCCACCTCTCTAGCTGGAGCTTAGCTAGCTCCTCATGCATGTGCCTATATGAGGGGAATCCCACATATGGCCTCTAGATAATGTCCACTCTAGACAACCCCTCCAACAACTGCCAAAAATGGGCCACATCATATGTCAGCCTATCTGACCTCCACTCTCTTGCAACCGGCACCCATCTCCTATATCCCAACCACACAGATCTCACTGGGAATGCATCTACTCAGGGCATCCCTATAGGTCAAACACAGACTATGTGCTTGTAGGCCCAACAGTGCAATATAAATGTACATCACAGGCTAAACCTGTGTAACCGCCATACACCCACAACTCTTTGTATAGCTGCACCAAGAATGTTGGTGCCCAGGTGAAGCATGTCTCATGCACCATCATATCGTGGAGCACCCCCATCAGTGATTGGGAAAGCATCCACCCTCTACATCAGGTAGTGCATAACAACACACTACCTCCATCAATAAAACCACTAGCCTCGTCTCATCCGGATGGGCTAGGTACATCTCGCCATAGCTCAAACTAGTGCTATGGAATCTCAACTCCACCACCCCCTTGCCAAACACTATCCTGATTAGATCCTCTGAGGCCTCGGAGGAGATAGAGTACACCTGGGCCCCCAATATGGGTAACCGTAAAATTTGGAACACGTCCTCCAGGGTGATAGTCATCTCACCTGTCGGAAGGTGGAACGTGTTGGTCGTGGAGTCCCATCTATCGATGAGCATGACCATCAAACTAGGTTATTGAACAGCATGTCGGTAGCACCAAATACCACTCAAGCCCACTTTGCCTCCACATCTTTGCACCTCCAAAGGGGTTCTTTAAGCTGCATGAAAGTCACCGGTACAACGGAACCTGTCTCACATATGTAACTATGATCTCCCCTGTATTCAATCTAAGCACAACATTAATCTACATTTACCATGACCATATTCACCACTTATCATTACCCTCCACCCTATTTTTACTTTACCCATCTTAAATACTTGGCCCACATCCCTCTTAGACCCTTGTGCCCAAGATCCTGACAAGTGCCGATTCATCCTAACTAACTCCGGTCACCCTTAAACTGGCATCGGTCAACTATTTGGTGATCGATCTTGATTCCCCTTTACCGACCACGATTACCATGTAGCTAGCATCGGTCACCTATTTGGTGACCAATCCTAGTTCCACCCAATCGACGCCTTGACCAAGCTTAAGCGACACAGCATCGCGCAGAAAATACGTGACTTCCCAAACCCCTTTTTTATAACCCTCCCCCTGCCCCTTTTACCCCACCTATAATGACCTAAACTCCCCTTAGACCCTTACTCACCCCACCTATACAATTTTCTAACCTCCCCCCCTCTTTTTGGCCCGTTATTCCCCCCATACATTTAACTTTTTCCCACCCACAAAATACAAAAAACCCACAAAACCCTACAAATGACAACTATCACAACCTCTACTCTATCTAATTAACACTATAGAGTTAGGCGCTTACCTCGTCACGCTACTGCCGTCTCAATGGCACATTTGGTTGATGTGTTGATGGCTCCCTCGATCAATCTCCAGCCTTTTCCATCCTTGAATATCTACCCGTAACCTCTGACCAATCAACTCTCTCACCTTAATCCTGTGGACCCGCTACTCACCAACCCAACCCTCGTCAAATCACACTGCCCACTCACTATCCTGTTTCCTCCGGATACTTTTCTCACTTTTTTCTATTTTTTTCATTTCTTCACACTACAAATAACAAATGAATAATAAAAATGCAATTTTTTTGTTTTTATACAAAACCCGACCTAACCGACATCGATTCCCCTTGATTGGCATTAGTCACGTGCCCTACCTAACTTTCGCTAGTTTTCCTATACTGACATCGGTAATCCCTAACGCCATCAGTCACCCTCACCTACACATTGCCCTTACTTTTCCATTTTACCCCACCCTTTACCTTGCTCCTTTACCCCATCCAACCTTTACCCAACCCATTCCCTTACCTTTCCTGACCTTATCACTTCCTACCTCCATTTTTCCTCCTTTGGGGACTTCTTATTATTTTACCCCTACTTTGGCCTTACCCGTGCCGTGACCTAGATATTTGGACCTGGACCATCACTAGTGACCTTTGACCTCATGTATTTGCCATACCTTACAACACTGTTACCTGTTTTGATTGACCTAATAACCTTACCTAGCCTATTGTCGTGACCGTTTATCCTAACCCTACCTTTGGTGTACTAGAACATACCTACACATTCCTGCACCTAACCTACATTGTGTTTCCTGACCATACCCTATACTTTGGATATCGGATTCACTTTAACCTTGTTTGGATAAACCTATCGACCTTAGAAGATGAAGAGTTTTCCTGCTCTTCACCCCAAAAGCATGCCGCAGTTTATACGTGTGCGTGTGTTTGACTATTGCTACCTCTGACCCTGACCCATTACCTAGATTTCCCAAGAAGACCTTTTACCCTTTTCCCCTATCCCACTTTCCTTTTCCTCGCATTTACCTTTTATCAAACCACTCACTGCTTCAACCTACTACCTTGTCAGTTCCTAGTTTGAGGGAGATCACCTTCACCCACACATGGGGCAACCACATCTTATTTTTGTTAGCATCGCTTACCAATACAAGATACGCAATGTAAAGGGGGAAAATGTAGACACTAAAATTAGGCCACACTCCCCTTTTTCCCTGGACATATAAGAACCCTTTATTACATTTACCTAGTCATGACCCCACCTTCACCCCACTAATATTAATTTAATTAATTTAATTAAATTAATGCATTATTCTCACTATATTTATTATTTAAATATATTATTTGAATAATATCCCCACATCAGATTCACTTAGACACCTCATCAATCCAACTCAACCTAAGACCTATTCTTAGCAGTACCCATAACTAACTAAGACTTACCCAAACCCTACATTCCCTCTAACCACATTCCCACATGATCACAAGAAGCTCCCAGTCTAATCCACAAGATAATGACACGAGATCCAAGGAAATCAAGAGGATCTCCTAGTTTAGTAAACCTAGGAAATCCCGCATTGATGACATTGGTTACCCCTAACCGTCACCGGTTAAGCCGTAACCGCCGTTGATTACCCTTTTAACCCCAAAACAACCTTATTCTCAAGGTTGGAAGCAAAAATTTGAAGGTTGGAAAACATTGGGAGAAATTTGACGAGCAAGAAACCATCTCGGAGAGATAACACATCTTCGAGAGCCCATTCTAATGAAAACTAACATTCAAGGAAGGAGATTGAGCATATTCTCCTACACAGCCATCCCCGCCATGATTTGATCTATCCAAGCAAAGAGTGTACATGCAGCCCATGCAGAAGCTTTTCTTTAGTTGGTGATCACTTGCAACCTTCAAACCCATCATCAGCACCTCCATCCCGCACACACAAAGATTTAGGAACTAAATCCAAGTAAGTACAACATCATAATTTTGTGGTTATTTCATTCCACCATCATTTTATCATCCATTGTTTATCTTGCTCCCTATTGACCCTCTCCACATTTCCACCTCTCAGTATACCCTTTAAAACATTGAAAAATCATACTCTAGTCACCCAATACCTCATCCCAACCAACCAAAGTCCTCTGTGCAATCACAAAGGAGACCCCAGCTTGTTTTCCACATTTCCATATCGCGATGAATCGTGTCGATTACACCTAACCACCATTGGTCACCCCTGACTGACACCGATCTCTTTGTTTGCCCACACAACCCTGAATAGAGACCTACCCACCTAATTTTATCTCACCCTCATTCACTTGTGATCTACCCGAGACCTTTATCAGACCTGCAGAGACCCATAACCAATCATTTGACCTTTGGATTCTATTCTAGCTTAGCCTGTTAGATTAGATCTATTTCTTATTGTGTTTTTAAGTGAGATACCTAAATCATTTTAAAATAACAATAGGATTTACTTTGTTTATAGATTTTAATTGTTTAAAATAGTGGAATGACAGCCATCTAGGAAGTATCACACTTCCTAGATCTAGCTTACGCTAGGTAGTTCACTGCCCATATTGTTTAATTCCTTCTTGTGGTCTTGTTTTCATTACAAGTAGTTCCTCCTAGCCAAAAGGAAGCTCTCACGATCGGCTGTAGATTTGGAAGTCATACGCGCATAACAACCCATCAACCAAAATTTTAATGGATATTCCTCCTACACCCATTACCCTCTCTGTTTTCGTCAACACTTCAAAGAAAAAAATCTAAGAATAAGGTGAAACAATCAACTTGGTGAGTTGGCTCAACAAGCCAACCACCGAGTTAGACTCATTTTTGGATTTTCCTTATGATTCCCCCCTTCAACACAAACCAGTCAATAGGGGTCCCACCATTTAATTTTAATTAAATTAATATTTTTATTTAAATATTTTAATAATAATATTTATTATTATTATTTAAATATTCTTTTAATTAATTAAGGAGAACTAGGTCAACTAGGCATTAATGACACATGATGGAACCTTCTAAAGTGGTTCAACCAACTGTAATAAATGAACCATCATGTGCCTTCAATTTGGGGATGTATTTATGACCTTTCCTCCTCTCTCACATATTATTCTATAAATGTAAGTTGGAGGCTCATTCCAAGGGGTTCTAATAGGTCGGATAGGTTGGAAAGTTATACAACTTAGGTAAGTGCAATATTCAAGGGTCCTCTCTCTTCTGCAAGTTGTCATTGTGTGTTGAGAGAACTTTCAAGCCTCCTCTTCAAGAGTGTAATGTAAATCATTGCCTTTTCTAAATGTATGATGCATTTTGCACGTTATTGAAGTAATAAAAGTGTGTGTGTTTTGTGACTAATCTCGAGTCCTTTCATCCGTTTATACTTCCTTGTGTCTTTTCTCATGCTTTGCAAGTACACTATGCAAGTTCACATTTCTATTGCGGGTTCTTAGAGTTCTATGTTTATCAAGTGGTGGAGTATTACATGCACTTGAGTTGTGGTGTCCATTCACCCTTATTAGGTTCATCCTTCTTCATTAGGAAATTGATATATTTTTGTCTGAATCAAGTTTAACAATGGGACTACATGTTTCTTAGTTTGTGGTATTATGTACCCTCTCTAAGTTGTATTAGGTGAAGTTGATTTGTGGTGCATATACCCTCTTCAAATCAGCCCTTATTGAGTCTAGCAACACCCTTTATTTGGTGCATCACCATCCCTAGTAAAGTTTCATATTTGTAAATCTCTTTCCCTAAAACCCCATGAAAATGTTATCATAGGAATACATAGCCATTTTTATTACACTAGGAGTAGTACAACACTTAGTTTAGGAAGAGGAAGCCGGCCTTCTCTGGAGGTTCACCTTGAGCCCAAGTCCCATAGCTTGAGAGGTGATCCCATGTGTCCCAATCACACTAAATGTCATGTTCACATTCTGGTCATTTGGAGGGTGCAGTGATTTGGTGAAAATATTTTTCGTACACCTAATGGGAGAGAGTTGGTACTTATCTTCTCACTTACCCAAGTCAAAGTACCTCACGACTCTGTATCTCTGGATTCCAAATCTCAATGCGTTAACTTATACAAATAATTCAGACAAGAGCTTCTTGAAAGGAAATTATCAGCATATTGAAATTTCCTTGTCTCCTCCAAAGAGAAGATGAAGAGGCGTTTCAACATCACTAGTTGCAGCTCTACCTCGTAGGGGTCATTCAACTCCTCTGTATGGAAGGTTCACTCCACTAGGGAACAATCAACATCTTGCAACTATGGCATGAATCCAAGTTTTTCCCCCTTTTAATGCAAGTAGTCCTCTTTTGTTGGCTCAACATGACCCTATACCTATTGTGGCACTCAAAATTTTACACTTTTATACGGGGAAACTCACATTACTCCATTGGAACATATTCTTGATGTAGCTAGCATTTGTGTCATACATAATGTCACAAGGGATAACATTGTGTTTAGACTTCTTGCTACCTCTTTTAAGGGAAAATCAATTCAATGGTTTCGAGGGTTAAGTGTTGGTAGTATAACCACTCTGGACGAATTAGGAGAAAAGCTCTGTAAATAGTTTGAAGACAAGAGTGATAATATTTCACTTTTGGAAGAGCTCACTACCATGAAGAGAGCTCCCTAAGAATACATGAGTGACTTCAAATTTCAATTCCACATGACTTGGAATAGGATACTGGCACTGTAAATCCTTCCACACATAATGCAGTCTTGTATTATTTTTGAGCCTTGAATAACAATGTAGCAGATTATAATCCGAGTCCATGGGAGGGGCTACATTATCTTATGCCTACGATGTTGCCATAAGAGTGGAAAATTACTTAATTCAGGCTAGAAATATAGCTCCACAATCACCAATTCTATTGTCTCTGGATCTTACAAACAATCAACCTACTTTACTATGTCTTACTATGTGGGACACACTCTCAATTCCTTCTCAAAGAAACTTGTTGCGAGAGGCTCTGAACAGTTTTGGTACAACCGACGGATCATCAAGTCATGGAGAAAAAACTACTACAAGTTTGTGTCAACCAAAAGGAAAAGTATTCCTAAAGCAAACAAACCACCACCATTCTATATTTCCTTGATCATTGAAACCACCTGGTGTACAATTGCATGATCGATTCTGGTGCCAATAGCTCAATCATGCCTAAACAAATTATAGATGTACTAGGCATATAATATGCACCAATTGCAAGAGGAGTTGTTTAGCTAGATGACACAACTATTAAGACTATTGGAGTTATCAAAGGACTTCAACTTACCATCCATGCATGCCCAAGTTTTTCATTCACCCAAGATATATCAGTCATTGATTCTCCCTTAAAAGAGGTAGCAAGATGGGTAGTTATCTATCGGTTGATTGGTCACATATGATTCTTAGGACTCAATATAGAACCAAAGTGACTATAAGGGTGGAACCAATCTGCCATAATCATGTAGAACCCTACACTACTAGTCCTATAAATGGGAATTACACCATCAGAGATCTAGAAGAAGAAGATGTTGATCATGAACCGACCACTCTCGTTGAAGAATTCCCCGATACTATGCTAGATGAAGTAAGTGGAGATCATCAGTATGATCCCTATGTTGATGTGTTGGCAGAAGAAGAAGCTAGTTTTCTACTTTTGGAAGAAATGGGATTAGGTACATATTGCATTCATGAAGAAGATACAATCATACCGTAACTCATCAAAACACCAAATGATTTTGAAGGACTATTGTAATTGTTCTTCGATGGCTTGATAAGTAAGAATCGATCCAATGCTAGTGTTATGTTAATATATCTAGAGGGAGATAAGTACTTCTCATCTTTCTAGTTGTAATTCAGTTGCACTAACAATGTTGCTGAATACGAGGCCCTTGTACAAGGAATTCAACTAGCCCAAAAGAAGGGGATCAAAGCCCTTACTATTTTTGGAGACAGTGAGTTAGTTTTCCATCAAGTGATGTCACATAGTGCATCCAAGAATGATCTTTTAAGATCATACAAGAACCAAGTTTGGGACTTGATTGAAGATTTTGAAGCTTTTAGAATCCACACAGTTCCTAGAAATCAAAATCAAGATGTTGATAGGCTTGCTACAATTGGCTCACAATATGACATACCTATTGATGTCATGAAAGAAGGGAAGTAATTTGTCAAAATGGTGGTTTGACCTGTAGTCCCTAATAATGTGAGTAGCTGGAAAGTGTTTGATAGTGACAAACAAATTTTCCTTTTCCTACAAGAAGAGGTAGAGTTTGCTACAAGAAATCAAGATAAGTTGTAAGAGTCATATGGTGATCAAATTATATAATTAAAAAGAAAAAAACTACCAAAAGGATTAGTCACTTTGGAATCCATTTTCAATTCATATGATCAAGCCAAAAGACAAATCTCTAACATGGTGGTCAAAGAAGAATATTTTGTGGAATTGAAGATTGGAAAAGTGTGTACTTCCGAAGAGAAAGAAGATTTCATCAAAAATTTCAATAGTATCATGACATTTTTGTGTGGAGCTATAAAGACATGCATGGTTTTGATCCAGGTCTAGCACAACATACCATCGAACTGGATCCTAATGCTAAGCCAGTTTGCCGAAAGCAGAGGTCAATTAATCCCAAAATCGAGCCATTAATGAGAAAGGATCTAACCAAAATCATCGAGGCCTATATTATTTTCTCCATCAAGAACTCCTCTTGGGTAGCTAATCTGGTGCCTGTAAGGAAGAAGAATGGAGAGATTTGGTTGTGCGTAGATTTCAGGGATTTGAATCGTGCATCATTGAAAGACCATTATCCTCTTCCATCAATGGATCAGATCCTTCAAATGGTGGCAGGAGCTCAAATATTTTCTTTTCTAGATGGATATTTAGGTTACAATCAAATCCTATTCCAATAATTTGACCAATTCAAAATGGATTTCACTACCAAGTGGGGCATGTATGCCTACAAAAAAATGCCATTCTGATTATCCAACGCCGAGGATACTTTCCAAAGATCCATGGACATGACATTTAAAGTACTAATGAATGATATCATCTTAGTTTACCTAGATGACATAAATGTATATTATAAGCATGCAAATGATCACATCATGCATATAAGGAAGGTTTTTCGAAGGTGTAGGGAATTTGGGGTTTCACTCAATCCCAAGAAGTGTATTTTTGTAGTGCACGAGCAAAATTTTCCAGGGGCATGTTGTTTCAGTAGAAGGAATGTCAATTGATCCAGCCAGGATTCATTCAATTATGTACTTATCTCTCCCAAGTCATAAGAAGGGTCTCCAGAGTTTTCTAGGAACTAGAAACTTTTTGTGGAGATTCATCCCTCAATTTTTGATATTGGCTAAACCACTGATATCCATGCTTTGAAGAAAAACATGCCATTCTCATGGACAAAGGAAGGATGAGAGAGCTTTGAATCCAAAAAAATAAAAATTTCTCAAGCTCCCATGCTAGGTTTGATAAAGACTTTATCCTTTATGTGTTTATAGGTAAAGAGAGCATTTTAGGAATCCTCACCTTAAAAATGATGATCGATGGAGAAGCCAATTGCTTTCTTCAAATCAATACCTCAAATACTACAAGCTCAAATACTCCTTCGTTGAAAATCAGATATTTGTGGTTATTTGAGATTTGAAGAAATTCAAGCACAAGTTGTCCAACAACAAAATTCATCTAATGGTGTCTCATCTAGGCGTAAAAGAGTTTTTGCTAAACAAAGAGATGAACGAGAAGCGTATTGGATGGATCACGAAGGTGATGGAGTATTATTTACATATCAAGGTTATCAAACTTGTCGGAGGTAAAAAATTTTGTCAACAACTTGTTGCAGGACATGGAATCAAAAGGTGATGAGGATACGATGCTCCTAAACACTGATGAGAGTGATGATCAAGTTGACTAGTTATCCAAACTAAAAAATTTCCTCTTCTCAGGAGTATATCCTATGAACATGGATAAAAACCAAAGATAGACTTTCCATCTTCAATCTATTCCATATGTTTTGGTAGATAAAGTTCTCTTTTGAAAGTATTTGAATGGTGTCCTCCTTCGGTGCATAAGACCGGAACATGTGAGTAAGATACTAGAAGAGATTCATAATGGCATGTCTGGAGGACATTACACTGCATGAACAACTACTACCAAGATCATACGAGTCAGTTACTATTGGCCGGATTTGTTCAAAGATGCCCATCTCTAGGTAAGGGGATGTAAAGAGTGTTCCTTTTTAATAGGCAAGCCGAAGTTGGCAGCTCTTTCACTGCATCCAATCCAAGTGGATCAACCCTTTGTTCAATGGGGATTGGACTTCATCAAAATGATTAATCCTCCATCCACCAGGATGCATAAATTGGTCCTTACTTTAATGTACTATTTTACTCGATGAACAAAGGTGGTAGAATTGAAAGAGAGAAATGAAAAGGAAGTTCTAGATTTTCTAGAAGGTATAATGACAATGTTCAGTGTTCCTTTTACAGGTCATTTCAAACAAAACAATGGATTTTATTGGTATGAAGTTAATTGAATGGGTTGTTAAGAATCGGGTCTAGTTCAAGACTTCATCCAATTACTATCCACAAGGAAACGGATTGGTTGAGTCTAGTAATAAAAACATCATAAGGATTATTAAGCACATGATGGAAAATAACAAGAGGACTTGGCATACACAGCTTAAGAATGCCTTATGGGTAGATCGATGACACCTAAAAGGTCCATAGGAATTCTCCTTTTGTGCTTGTATATGGAAGGAAGCAAAACTTTTTCTCTCCTTGGAGTTACCTTCTTTAGATTTAACTCATCAACTTGAAGTTATGGAGAGCAATCCTCGGCACAAGAAGATTCGTTGAACTCATGAAGTTAGAGAGAATATGGAACAAGGCTATGAAGAATTTGGAGAAACATCGAGGCTCGGAGTTAAGAAATCTTTTGACAAGAAGGCATCCAACATGCATTTTTAAGAGGGAGATCTAGTCCTCAAATTGGATGAAGACAGGCCAAACCAAGAAAGCACGCCAAGTTTGACACTCTCTAGAGTGGGTAATACATCATCACGAGTTGCAAAGAGGTGAATTAATTTCATTTATCCAGGCTCAATGGAGAAGAACTTCCCATTCATGTGAATGGGATACATCTCAAAGCTTATTTTTGAGAAGTTTTCCACCCCTGTCTGATTTAGTTAGGTGTTTTCCTCCAAGTGCTTATGCACATTGTTATGTGTTGTTGTTATTTTGCTTTCCTTGTTGCTTTGTGTTTTTGTGTTGTTCTTACACATTGTTTCATCATTGGAGGTGTCAAGGAGAAAGAAGGTTTAAAGTTTCCATAAGAGTTTCATGATCTACCTCATTCAAAATTCTATAGTGTTCCATAGATGTCAAGTATTCAATGGCTTCAATATACTTCATGCTTAGCATTCCAGGAGGTCCAAGATCGAGATTGCTCAAGAGAATTCCGGGATGTATCACAGAGGATCAAATTTCTTTCAAATTCCAACATAGACTCCATGCCAAATGGATGACTTAAGGCTACTAGAATCATGCTTAGTAGGCAATCATCCTCGAGAGGTCACCAAAAATGTTATCCAATTTTTCACACATAGAAAAATTGGACAACGGGTTCCTACTTTGATAAAATCACAACGTTGTTCCTAGGGGACCATTTCCAGGTCATCACGAGATAAAATGATTAAAATAATTAATGAACAAATAAGTGATCTCACCTAGCCCAACTCAAGCTCAACTCGGTGCTAGCTCGATGCGTATCTCATTGCCAACGTGGGGTCAAGTTAATAGGGAACTCTATGTCAAATGAGAGCTCGGTGTCAAATGCAAAATATAGATAATTGAAACCTGACAAATTAAGGGAACTCTGCGAGGAGCTCGATAGAGCTCAATGTGAAGAGACACAAGAATCCATGTCACATTGGTCTAGGTATGAGTCAAGGGAGTAGTAGTGGTTAGCTCATCCTAATGGTGTTATAATGAGCTACTTAGTGGAACACCTTCTTTGAGTTACATTAAAGGAAATCTAGGGGGAATTTTTAGCCTATTTCAAGTCAAGTTGGTAGAAAGAATGCATAATTCCCACTCGAGTCATGAGTCGAGAGGTTTTGAAAAATTCTTGGTCTATTTTGCTACACAGATTTGGCCAATTTCCAACAAGATTCTGTGTTTAAATCATCAATTGGGGAGTTTCGGGAAGGGAAGCCATAGGGAAAAGTTGTTCAAATGAAAAAATGGCCTCAAAGTTCTATTTTTCCCCTCTTTGAATTATGTTTGGTAAATTCCATGTCGGGTTTGGAAGAATGGCAAGAAGATTCCACAAGTATGGCAAGCCAACACCTAGTTTCCCATGACGAGGAGCCGAGCTCGGGTGAGAAATGATGTAAGGGCCGAGTCTTTCTCCGAATCAAGTGGTGACCCCAATCACTTGCGATAGGGATGTAGAACGTGAGAGAATGTTAGATAGAAATATGTGTTGAGTGGGTTGAACTCCGAACCATTAGCTAGGTAATTAGAAGCTGAGAACATAGGGCTATGATACAGATGGAGGGATCACAAACAAGAATTCATTTTTCAAATGGAAGAAATTGTGGAGAGATAAGGCTTAGTAAATCATAGAGCTTGAGCTAGGTGAACAGGCTCAGCGATGGAGTTGAGGATGGTCATGTCAGTCAATTTTAGATCTCAGCGAAGAGGAGCTCGGATAGAAAATTTGGTAGTGAAGGGATCTTGATATGAGCTGAGCTATGGCCGATGCAAGGCTCATGAATGTCAACTCGGTGTGGGCCATAGGAGTTTAAATTTGAAATGAGTTAAAACCGGTGGGTTTGCAAAGTTTAGAAATCCTAGTGCATAAGCTCACTCAGCATAGAGCTCATTGTGAATGAAGATAAGTCGGTAGGAGAGCTCATGGGTACAATAAGGGAACTCAGTGAATGCAACATGCACGAGTAACTCAGAGTCATGAAAGGAATGATAACCAGATCATACCAAGTAAAGAACACAAATGCTAATCAAACACCATGATCAATAAGATGAAAGTAATTCACCAGAATAACTTTACACAAAACCTTTGTAAACAAATGAGCAACATTCAAGGTCATAGATCAAGCCATGAATCAAGGAAATAACTAGTCATCAAAGAACTAGTCAAGACCATAGATTTAGGAGAGAACTAGACATCAAGGATCTAGTCAATACCATATATCAAGGAAAGAACTAGTCAATACCATAAATCAAGGAAATAACTATACCTAACAACTAGATAATATCTCCTAATATATAAATAAGATAAAAGAAATATCCACACACATAAGTGGGTGAGGATAAATACAATAAATGTAAATAAAGTACCTAGGTGAACATGAGCTAACGTAAATACCTACACTAACACCCCCTCAAGTGAAGCTAAGGACCAAAATAGAAGTGGAATGTCCATAATATGAGTCCTAGCAACTAGGCCTGATGAGGTACTCATGTACAATAATTGGGAAAAAAGGGACACCACAAGGTACCCAAAACCAATAACAACAAAGTAAAGAGAGTAAAGATCCACTCCAAGGCATCCCAAGAAGATCGGCTCAAAAACTCATACAATGCTGAAGAATTTTGGTGTGCACTGTGGTCTAAATCCACTGCTTGATCACAAAACTCAAAAAACAACTGACACTGGGCTCCACCAGAATAGCTCCATACAAGGAGACTGTCAACGAGTGATGTCGAAAGTGCAAAAAAAAAACCAAACATAATTCGATCAACTACTCAAATAGGTGTGCCACAATCCAAGAACAATAACCAAAGCAACAAGGCAAGGACACAAACTCCAGAGTGTCACGTTCTAAGAAAATCCAAGGTAACAAGGCAAAGACACGAAACCCAAAGAAGCAGGATCAACACCACACCCTCCCATACTTTGCTAAATGGGTGGAGTGATGCTATAAATCTATATGAGTTACCTAAAATCAACTACTTGAAAATTGAAAAAATAACACTGGGATCCACCAAAATAGCTCCCCCATAAGAGAGACTGTCAACATGCTAAAAGTGTCAAAAATATAGATACAAAATCTCTCAACAAACAAGAGAGATACACTACACCTACTAAAGAAAAATGCTCAAAACAAGAAGTATCACAATGCGTAAGGTATAGAATATGGAGCAAGAGGCCGAATGGTGGAGGAGCCATGCCTATAGAGTCCTCTCAATGAATTCCTATGTCACCTCCATGAGTGATCAGCTATCCACCCAAATCAACATGGATGGATGAAGAAGATTCCTGTATATGACTTGGTGTAAAATGCACAATGGGTGCATGAAAAAGAACATCAGAATGTGTGTCAAGTTGATCATGTCTGACAACTGAAGTCTTAGGTTTCTCAAGCCTGAGTGAAGATGTAGAACTCATGTGTTTCTCAAGATCCTCAGAAAGAGTCGCACAAACAAAAAAGGAGCTCTATCAATGTGTGATCCCAATGAAGTATCTCGCTCGAAACCAATGTCATGAAGAGATTTCCACTTAACATGTGGAATAGAGGAAACAATACCATGTGAATGTCTATCAATGAATCTGCTAGTGAGACCCATAAAAAGGAGCATGCAAGAACTAAATACAATAGTATGCTTCTAAAAAAGCCATGTAATTGAGCAGAAATAGGATACACAACATGTGGTGTTGTAATAAGCACGAGATGTGGAAGAGCATGCAGAACAAGCCTCACAGGGTTTAGAAGCATCAAAAGTAGGTTAAGGCTAAAATCTTGGCATATCAATGTCGGTGGGTACAAGAGCAATAGTTGCAAGTGGACTAGGAGCATGGATATGGTTGTCCATAATATAATGGTGATGTTGTAGGCTAGAAGTTTGTTACGTAGGGAGTGTATTATTGTATCCTTATTGTGAATGAGTGATTGTAGAAGATAATTTCACTTCTTCAACGATCGATTTTCTTCCAAAAATTTTACAATATCTTCTTAAAGTCCACATACTTCGGAGAAAAGCATATCATTCTCAGAATCCATGATAGGTACAAATTGTAACTCCCAAAAATTTAGGAAGTCGGGCTTAGCCGAAATTGCATCCACAATTGATTACAACACTCCTCCATATTTGGCACTTTATAATTATAGTGCAAGTCTCAAAATAAAAAACTCCAATGGAAAGAGCACGAAAAAACAACACTCAAAACCAAGTTACTGATCAAAAGTAACAAGCTTTTTAATATTTTGCTCTGTTATATAACTAGTCATCAAAGAACTAGTCAAGACCATAGATTTAAGAGAGAACTAGACATCAAGGATCCATTCAATACCATAGATCAAGGAAAGAACTATACCTAACAACTAGATAATATCTCCTAATATCTAAATAAGATAAAAGAAATATCCACACACATAAGTGGGTGAGGATAAATACAATAAAGGTAAATAAAGTACCTAGGTGAACATGAGCTAAGGTAAATACCTACTCTAACAGTCAAACACATCACGAGCTAGAAACTGGATCCGAGCGAGAAGGGTGAGGTTACAAACATATAAGGTAAATCTCACGAGCCATGTCTAAGCTCGGCGTTCATGCATAAAGGAGCTAGGGTGGACTTAGATCAAGCCATAAGAACATATACATAGCCGATGTGGGATTCATCTCCCCCCATCAAGCTTAGGGGATTGATCAAAGAGATCGTAGCTCAGTGTTGATGAAGAAGAGATGGAATGGAGCCCATCAATCTAGGTGATGCATGCGACTTAAAGGAAAGCTCGTGCTAGGAGCCTAGACAAATCGAATCAACAAGGTGGGATTGGACTTGATCTTAATATCCATCTCATGTAAAGTCAGTTCATTAGGACATGAAGAGGAGGTTAGTCAAGCTCATAAAATTAACTTGATGCATAATGAAAACACTTGAGTAGAGGCGCTATTAATCTTGGTGATTTAATTACAGGTGATGCATGGGGTAGCCCGAAATGTCGAGATATGTCACCCGATGGGATCGGTAATGGGATGTCGTCAAGATATCTGGTGATGATAAGCTCATGGCAATGAAGTTAACATGGAGTTCGGTGGTGGACACAGTAGGTTGAACAAGATCTAGTAAGTTTGGTCGGGTTAGGAGCTTAGTGTAAAGTCCAAACAACTCATTGATGGCAGCTCAGATTGATGAGAGGAGCTTGATGTAGAATAGTAATTGGTTGTGGCGAGCTTGCAAATAGATCTTGTGAAGTTGAGCCATAATGAGGAATATTAAGAGACTCGGACGAGCCAAGTTTAAACTAAGTCACTCAAATGGGTGAGATTGCAATTAGAGCTCATAAAGGGATGTTGAGTTCCATCATTTGTGTATGGAGCTTGAAAGATATGGCTTAAGCTCACAAGCAAGCTTAGTGGATGACATAAAGAGTTAAATGTAACTTTTCCAAGTTCAGTGCTAGGAGCCCATCAATGAGGAACCTAAGAGCCAAGTCGTGGCATCACATCACCACAAAATATCGAGACTCACTTAGCTTGAGATAACAAGTGGCTTGAGTTAGGATGAATTGTATCGAATGAGTATTTCATATACTAAGTTAGCCAGGAGAGTAATCATTTGATTCAAACACCATAAAGACTGGAGCTCAGCGACATCATCTTGTAGTCATGTGGAGAGACCAGGTGGATCCGTGAAGGAGCCAACTCATGGAAGGTGGTGACAGCCCGAATCAACTATACATCATTGAAATTAACAACATCTTGGAGTGGGAATGAAGGATACATCGATGCAAGTTTGTCATAGAGGAAACTATCGGTCTTGGAAGAGATCTCGCAGATAGAGATGGCATGGATGGTTCATGTGTATACGTTAAGATATTCATAACAAGTCATGGCTAACCCACCTAACAATGAAAATGAGAAGAGATTGGCATCATGAATAAAATAAAATGGCTTATAGAAGTCTGCGTGTATGGAGCATGTACGAGCTCAACTCACTGATTTGAATCTGGTTCAGTCGATTCCATACCGAGGTTGGTGAAGACAGATATGGGGAACCGAGGCAACTCAGTGGAAAGTCCAAAAGATGTGATGAACTCATAATGATCACATGATGGGTCATGGAAAATCTGAATGGTGTTGACAAGGCCAACAAGTAGATCAGAAATAAACCATAGAGATTGGAAATCAGGAGTGTGGATACGGTGGTAGTGTAACATCCTTGATAATTGTTATATTCCTCCTTCACATTTCAAGTGTTAACATGTGATTTTATTATAAAGATGTGTTCTTTTGATTTTGTAAGATCATGCTTGATATGGATAAATCTTTTTGTTCTTAAGATCATTAGACTGGAATGGAATGGCTTCCTTGAATCCATTTTTCACTTCTTGTAGGTGAGTTGCAATCTGGTTTAAGAGTTGCAAACTTACCTCTTTATCTGACTCATCCTTGGATCAATTTCAATGATCCAAGGAATGTTTTAAACCTTCTCAGTTGAATGAATGGTAAATTGACATTCCATAATTGAGGGACATGGTGGACTGAAATTTGTTATTACAAGTTCTTTAATCTTGTGTGAACGTGTTTCTATTCAGTTGTATGTTGTGCTTAGGTCCTTGGAGATTGATCTTGGCAGTACATTGCTGACGTAAATGAAATACAACCTATTCATGACATAGGAAGGATTCGAAATCCTAAAACTAAAGGATTATCCTATGGAATCCTAAGTTGGGT
This sequence comes from Taxus wallichiana var. yunnanensis, assembly GCA_018340775.1. Classification (NCBI taxonomy): domain Eukaryota; kingdom Viridiplantae; phylum Streptophyta; class Pinopsida; order Cupressales; family Taxaceae; genus Taxus; species Taxus wallichiana. Next base: position 113,417,744 of record CM031242.1, on the reverse strand, counting down.
AAGAATATTTACTACCTAGCTATGTTACTTAATTGAATTTTTCTAACCTAAGCCTTGTGCTAAGGGAATATGGAAAGGTTGCTAGGCTATCTAAATTAACCTAAAACCTAATGCTATAGGGCTATGAATTAATATAAACTAATGTTAGAATTACCTAAGGTAATGTGTTAAGGCCTAAGGTAATTATTCCTAAACTAACCTAATTTTTAAGGGATCTATCCTAAGCTATTTTAATGGGAACCTAAAAGGGTTGCTTGCCTTTGTGGCGATGGTTCCAATGGCATTGAACTTTTGATAAGGTTTTAAAGGCATTAATTACTTGCTAGTTTGGTAGGGGCTAGTTAACTTGGCAGAGGCTTATGTGGAAGCTCCACTAAAGATGGAATTACATGTTAAATGGGAATTAGCATTTGCCAGATTTGGGAGGTGGTGGTAAGGAGAGTTAAGTGGGAAAATTGGAATTAATGAAATTAATTGGCCTCGGGTTTTGTTCACAAACCGTCTAGGAAACTTGGAAGGTGGGTTTGTGGGAGGTTGTTGGTTTTACATGCTTTTCAGATTTTTCTCTACATGAAGCAAACTAGTTCTTCAAACTAGCAGTTTGACTTGCACTTCATTGCTATTTTTAACTCACCTAGTCTATTTTCAATCATGGGAAGGTATATGAGGCATGCTTTGAGGAATTTTTTGGTTGGTTGATCTTTCGTGGAGGAGAAAAGGAGTTGGAAGCTCATCTGGAAGTCTCCTTCGATTTGGCAAAAGTGCTATCAGGCATGATAGGCTCTAACCATTAAGATCTCTTGCTTTCTTCTAAATGTTTCATTAAAATGACTCTGCTCTTATGAGATTCTTGGCTTGCATGTTTTATCTGGTTATTTTCTTGCTAGGTTTTGTAATCTCTAGAAATTTGGGTATGAATCCATGGCAAATTAATGATAAGTGTTGGAAACTTTCTTGGTATGTGTTAATTAGCGAGACATGCATGAGAAACTTGTTATTGTAGCTCTTCTTGTCATTTCTTGAACCGGTATTTGAAGAGTTGTGTTTTTAACTGACCTTCATCACTGTTTATTTGGTTCTGAGTTTTTGGGAACCTTGAATTCCATGATATTACATTTGAGATCGTGTTTTGGTTTGAGCTAGAGCTTGTATTTGAGCTCATGTTTTTTTTGAGCTAGAGCTTGTATTCGGGTTCGTGTTTTGCTTGAGCTTGAGCTTGTATTTGAATGGGTGTTTCGTTTGATCCTGTATTCAAGTTCATGTGTAGTTTAAGCTTGATTCGGGGTTAGTGTTTTGTTAAGAATTTGGGTTGGAGGTTCTTGTTACTCTGAAACCGTGTTTGGATTCTCGAGTAATCTTGGACATTGTTTGAAGTCCATATGTACCTCTGTACTCGTGTTTATTCTTGTGTTATTCTGGACTATTAATGGAAGTTCATAATTTACATAGTAATCATATTTTATGAGTAGTTCTAAACTCTGGTTAGGAGCTCGTGTTTCATTTTGAGCTGGTATGAGTTTTCTTTATTTGAAATACAAACTAGAATGGAAATTGTGGTTTCCCCTGAACTTGTGAATATCTACTTGAATGGTTTTGAACTCTTCTGTGAGAAACTTGTGTTTCATTTTGAGTTGGAAATAGGGTTTCTTGTTTACGCTATAAACTAGTTAAGGTTGTTCGTATTATATTCTGACTTGTATCATGATATTTGTATATATCTGTGCTCACGTTTGAGACTTTGTGATTCGGCACTGTACATGTAATTTGATACATAGTGTTTGGAATTTTTAGTTGAACGATGTGTTAGCTCTATTATGGTATTTGTGAGTTGGTTTTAAATTGTATTCTAGTTGAAAGCTTATAACTCCTTTAATGCAAACTACTTACTCTAGGTAATTCTGGGTAAGTAGTATGACTGAGCTATTTGAATATCTCTTGGAGATTTAACTGAAATACTTTCATTTGATATTGGATTAGAACTTCTTTTATAAACGAGTTTTGTACCAGTGCTTAGAGATTGTAGTGGAAGGATTACTTAACTCTGTTTAGTTTGATTATTAGTTCTAAAGGAATTATGACCCACTTACTCTTAAGTACAAAGTTATGGGGGCATTTTAAAGGAACTTCAGTTTTGAGTTCGAGTATACTCCTAACTGGTTTAGTTTAAGGTATTAGGTCTTCTATTCTTGTTGGGATCAATAAGTGAATACTTGAGTCTCTTAAAAGAAAAAGAAAATTGAGAATCCTTAGGGACAGTGTTTTTTTAACTTTACTATTTATGTTTATCTTAACTAAAATTGGAACTCATGCTTTTTATTGATAAGGAATGTAAGGGAGACTTGTAGTACATTTTCCTTACAATGTGTTGGTTTGTTCTCTCTTTTGGGAACTAGTATATGAGCTTATCGTTTGGATTAGAAAAGGGAATTTTGTTGTTAAGTGTAGAGAAATGATTAAGGATTGAATCAAATGCTGATAAGATTCCTTTTCTAACCTATTGGGATTAGTTCATTTGATTGAACCCTTCTGTTATTAGTTCCCTTGTGAAATGGAGATTTATTATAATTGTTTAGTCTTCCTTGTTCATATCATTTGTTGAAGTGATGTAGGAAGAGATTTGATGTTTCAGTTTTGTTGAACAGAAAATATAATCTTGTTGGCAGACTATTTAAATTCTATATTCCTTCTTAGATTGATATGGGATTTTGTTCTGATTAAAATCTTAAATGTTGAATTTAAAGGTAATAAACGCGAAATTAAAATTCATGTTATGAACCTGTTTCTATTTTTCAGATGCTTTTGAGTTGGGCATAGTCTAGAATGGTTATCCTTCTTCCTTGCTTAGGAGCTAGATGAATCATCCTAATGAGAACTATGTTGTAAACCCTTTCTTTGTCTTATAGTAAAGTTAAATGTTGTATCCTATTATGATAGAATTGAGAACAATAAGATGTTTTGATCTGATGTTTGTTTAAAGGTAATTTATAGGATAAAAAAATTAATTTTGTAAGGCAGTTATTGTGGATTATATTATGTTCTTCTCTTAGAAGTGAATTTAGATGGGTTAATGTACTTCTTTTTTGATTGTTACTACTTACTGATATGTATGATATATTAATTGTTTCATTAAAGTAGAGTTGTTTTAATGGAACAATTAGTGGAATGCACTTCATTTTAAGGCTTAGTGCTTATCATGCTCAGTTCATGGAACTGACCCGTGCTAGCAATTTTTGTAGATGGACTTCGTAAGTGATAAAAGAAGGCAAAACTTATATGATGCATTGGTTGATTTAAGTTTGATTCTTTGTGAAGAATTCTGATTCATTCTTGAAATTGTATTGAAAAATAAAAGTAGTATTCTTTTTAGAATGAAGGTGGTTGTTATGCAGTATGCCTAAAATGCATAAGTCTTGTAAATGTATAAGTTATAAAGATGAATTGAAAGTTGAGAATTTACTTGTATTGGTTGTGTAAATTATCTTGTACTTGTATGAAAGAGATGGATTTCTATCTTGTTGATATTCTTCATATTATTTATATGCTTAATTGGTTATCCTTTGATAAGTTGGATAAAGGGATTTAGTTCAATTTCCTAATTAAGATGTAGCTTGTTAAGTTGCAGAATATGATGTTCTTTATCTAAACTATTTAACATAGTAATGTAATGTGTGATGAACATACATTAAGAAATATGGATATTGGGTAGGATATACCCTAACACTTAAACATGTAGATAAAGAATCTTTCTCTTTCTTAATTGAATATAAACCAAAAAGGTTTGGAAATATGATTACAATTTATTAGACTTCATTTTGTATGAAGTCTACTTTAATTGGATATATTCGGACATTGAACCTTTCTAAAAGTTATTGTACTTTTTAAATGAAACTTATGATAATGTTGTTCTGTTGTGGTTAATTGGCAGTTTAACTAAGAAATTCAATAGTAAAAACAACCATAAGTATAACAAAGTTCTTCATGAACTAAATGAAGTAAATTTAGGAAATAACTTATTGAGTGTTGGATTAGGGTTTGGAAGGGTTACTATAATCAAGAAATAATCCAAACTAACAACGTATTAACAATCTCCTTGGGGGTATGTACATCTTGATGAGGTAGTTTTTGTAGGATGTTGGCACACGCCAACTGTAGGGTTGTACTTTTAAGAAGGGTTGGGTATTCTTGAGAATACAGAGTTGTAGTTGACATGTGGCATCACCCTTCCACATTGATCATCTAGATCTACACACAATAGGAACTCAGACTTGAACTTAGTTTCTCTCTAGGTCAAGATAGAAGCATATTTAGGATAAGAATTAGTTTCTAATGGATCAAGGTACATTGGCACATCCGGTCACTTAGTTCAACCGAGTATGTTCATTTACCCTAAGCCATTGTGAGCATCTTCCTATAATAGGTTATGTTTCTATCTAGGGCTAGGGTTAAACCTGGAACAAGTGGACTGATGGTAGTTAGTAAAGACCAATCATGAAAATTGAGGAGTGAGGTGAAGGATGTATTCCAATATGACGAGTATGCCATCTAGGAATAGTGACATACACATTATGTTGTAAATATTTTGCCAAAGTATCGCAAGCTACTAGTTACGTTGTCCTATGTCACCTAGTTTAAAGTAATGTGATGTCAGATGAATATTGGTAACAAATATTCAGATATGTTCTTTAAATAGATAAAAAAAGGGTAAAGTATAATAGTATACGCAAGTATTTAATACTTTGAGTTAAACATGAATAGATCGGTAGGTAACCGAGTCATGGAATGAATAGATTGGTGTATCACCGAGTCATTCACAGCTACATATGGTTATCTGTTATGAGATTGATTGGCATTGAATGTGTGTTCTAAATAATGTTTTATTTAGAACGTGAACATTATAAAAAAAAATTCCCTTGTTTCTAAAGTCTTAAAATGGGAATGTTACATCTTGGTATCAGAGCTAAAGGTTGTAGCTCTTAGACCTATTGTGTCCATAATCTAATGAAACTTAAATTTTCTTGTAACAGAAAATGGTGAGAACAAGAGGAAATGTTGCAAATAACCCTCCACTTGAGGAAGGAGTAAAGAACTACCCAGAAACTCGATGAGATCCTTGCTTCCCTGTTGGACACAAGAGATCATTTGGCGTGCTTGAACAACAAGTAATGGGTAATGAGGAGGAGGAAGAAGCTGATAACAATAATCAGCCACCTCCGGGGACAATGCCAATGTGGGTGTTGATAATAACAATGTTACCATACCTATTCAGCTTGAGAACAAAAAGGCTAGGCTAGCAAAAACTCACTAATGACATAAAAAGGATAAGTCCACCAAATTTTGATGGCATCACATTAGGATATGGGGCTAGGAACTAGCTCAAAAAAATGGAGAAATACTTTGCAATAAGAAATTTCTCAGAAGAAACAAAGGTGATATGGGGAGCATATCAAATTTCTCACGAAGCATCTTTGTGGTGGGATAGCCACAAGGTTGAGTTGAACATTGATGAATCTAATATCACATGGGACCAATTTAAAGGTTACTTTAGGAAACAATGGCTGCCAAAACTCTATTATGATCAGAAAATGACTGAATTTCAGAACTTAGCTCAAGGAAAGCTAATTGTAACTGAGTATTGGGAGTGATTTACAAAACTCCTTAAGTATGTGCCTCAGTACCAAACTAAAGAGAAGTTTAGGATATAAAAATCATCATGGTATGTAATCCCATTGTAGGGGGAGAGGTGGATGTTCACAGCCCAACCATGATAAAAGGGGTTGTTGAAAAAGCCATAAGGCAAGAACAAAAATTAAAGGAAATTTCTGCTCATAAGGTGGAAGTAAAGAAGAAGAATCCCAACTCCTCTTCATCATCTCTTGTACCCAAGAAAGTACCATGGAAGAAATTCATAATGAAAGTAAGTTTTCATCTAATACAAATAAGAAAGCAACAACAAACAAGTTTCTTGGTAATGCACAGAACAACTTTTCCAAGAACAATAATAACGAACAGAAGTCCTATGGGGGTCTAAACGATAACTCTAAGGCTGGAAATAAACCTGAGCCTAGGAAGGGACCTGTAGGAGGCTGTTATAACTATGGAAAATATCATTACGAAAATTAATTTCCTTTGAAGAAGGATGATCGTAATCAGCAGCACAAGATACACAGCTGCGAGTGGTGCAAGCAAAGTGAGAAACAGGCCACACCCATAGAAGTTTCGAGTAAGTTATTTGGCTTACCAATAACTATTATTTTTTATACCGGAGCTACTGAATGTTTTATTTCTAGTAAATTAGCATCAAAATTAAAAATAAAAGATGGAAACATGGATAAAACATGGACTATACAGTATGGGAATAATGTTGTTCATACGGTTAGTATGTGTATTTTTGGAGAAATCCTTAACTTACCTAATTTTCCACCGAGGTTGATCTTTATGTTGCACCCTTGAGTCTTATGATGTAATCATAGGTGTTAATTGGTTAGCAGAACATAAGGCTAAAGTGGACTATTTTGAAAAACACATTAGTTGTTTAGATAACCTGTAGAAAACAACAGAGATTCAGGGTGTGAAACATGAGATTTCTGTTAGAAAAATGTCAGCTATGCAACTTTAAAAAGCCAAAAATAAAGGATGTACCTTATATGCAGTAAAAATTATGGAATCAATAGAAGAGAACAAAAATATTATGGAAAGATATCCGTTGTTACGAGACTTCAATGTTGTATTTCTAAGAATTTCCGTGTCTTCCACCCAAAAGGAAATTTTATTTCATGATTGAGATCAAGATTGGAACTAAACCTATTTATAAAGCACCGTATCAAATGAAACTATAGAATTAGTAGAGCTTAAGGCTTAGTTGCATGAAATTTTGTCTCAAGGTTTGATTATACCAAGTGTTTCACCTTGGGGAGCACCTGTAATTTTTGTGAAAAAGAAAGATGGAACACTTAGATTATGCATTGATTACAGAATGTTAAACAAGGCAACAATCAAGAATAGATATCCACTTCCTATGATTGATGATTTATTTAATTAGATGAGTGGAGCATCGGTATATTCCAAGATATATCTTTGATATGGATATCATCAACTACGAATTAAGGATGAGGATATTCATAAAACAACTTTCAGAACAAGGTATGGACATTATGAGTTCACGGTTTTACCTTTTGGATTGACGAATGCACCTGTAGATTTTATGAACTTAATGAATAATATATTTCAAGAATACTTGGAAAAGTTTGTGCTTGTATTCTTAGATGACATTCTCATATATTCTAAAATCATTGAGGAGCATCATGAGCATTTGAAAATAGTTTTAGAAATTCTGAGAAAGAGACGGTTGTTTGGTAAGTTGTCCAAATGTTATTTCTATGACACAGAAGTCCACTATTTGGGTCATGTTATAAGTAAAGATGGGATTGTTGTAGATCCTTCAAAAATTACAACTATAACAGAATGGCCTACACCAAAGAATGTACATGAAGTTAGAAGCTTCATGGGACTTGCTTGCTACTATAGGAAATTTGTAAAAGATTTTTCTAAGATAGTTGCACCAATAACTTCCTTACAGAAGAAAGATAAAAATTTTGTTTGGAGTGAGAAATGTGAAATTGCATTTAAAACCTTAAAGGAACAGTTAAATTCAGCACCTATTCTTGTAGTACCAGATCCTAATGGAGATTTTATGGTGGTAACTGATGCATCCAGTGAAGGTCTAGGAGGTATTTTGTTACAAAGTGGTCATGTCATAGCATATGAAAGTAGGAAACTTAAGTTACATGAGTTGAATTATGCTCCACATGATTTAGAGCTTGCTGCCATTGTTCATGCACTACAAGTTTGGAGGCATTACCTTCTTGGTAAGCCTTTTGAATTGAAAACCGATCACCTTGGACTGAAGTATATCTTCACTCAACCAAATCTTAATGTAAGACAATGAAGGTGGTTGGAGTTTTTGTCTCAATATGATTTTGACATTAGTTATATAAAGGGTAAAGAAAATAGAGTGGTTGATGCTCTAAGTTATAGGAAGCACATTTCTGCTCTTATAACGTTAAGAAATTAGTTTAAGGATGAAGTAAAAAGTGTTATGGAATCTGATTCTTACTCTCAGCAAGTAAAAGTAGCACTTGCTGCAGATTTGAATGATTCGAGGTATAAAGGTTTTCGCTTTGATAAAGAAGGAATCTTATGATTTGAAAATAGAGTCTATGTACCTTCACTAAATAATTTGAGAAAGAAATTGTTAGCAAAATTTCATAATTCACCTTTTTCTAGACACCTTGGCATTACAAAAATGCTTGTTGATATAAAACAACAATATTTCTAGAAAGGAATGAAAAAGGATGTTCTAAACTTTGTGACACATTGTCTTGAGTGCCAACGTGTTAAGGTGGAACATATGCACCCATCCGGTTTGTTGTATCCTCATAGCATACCGCAATACAAATGGCAAGTAATAAGCATGGATTTTGTACAAGGGTTACCTATGTCAAGAAATAAGCATGATGTTATATTAGTAGTTGTGGATAAACTAACAAAGGTAGCACATTTTATTGCTGGAAATATGAAGGATGATTCTCCTATTTTGGCAAGAAGATTTGTACATGAAATTTTTAGATTACATGGAGTACCTTGAGTTAATCATTTCAAATAGAGATCCTAGAATGACATCAAGATTTTGGAAAACGCTTAATGCAGCTCTAGGAACTAAGCTGAATTTTAATTTTGTGTATCATCTAGAAACAGATGGGTAGACTGAAAGAGTAAATCAAGTTTTGGAAGATATGTTACAAATGTATTACATGGATCAACAATATAAGTGGGAAGAGTATCTTCCATTAGTTGAATTCGTATACAATAATACATATCATGCTTCTCTTAAGATGGCACCTTTCGAGGCATTATACGGAAGAAAATGTAGAACCCCTGTTAGTTGGGATAGCATAGAGGATAGAGAGGTAATTGGACCTGAAATTATTACTGAAATGGAACAACAAGTTAAATTGATTTGTGAACGCTTGAAAGAAGCAGTAGATAGGAAAAAGAGTTACGCTAACTTAAAGAGGGTTGATAGGAAATTTGAACTTGGTGAGAAAGTCTTTCTTTAGGTTAAACTGAAAAAGAGTTCTATAAATTTTGGAAAGGCTGCCAAGTTATCATCTCGTTATGTGGGACTTTTGAGATAGTTGAAGTAATCAACCCTGTAGCTTATCGTTTAGCATTACCTCTTGCTTTTTCATGAATGCATGATGTTTTCCATATTTCTTTACTTAAGAAATATGTTTCATATTTATCACACATGTTCAAGTGGAATTCCTTGCAGGTCCAAGACCCGGAATAATCGTGGTTAAACCCATATGAGTGCTTGAAACTCGTCAATTTCATTTGAGAAATCGGGAAATAACTCAATGTAAAGTCAAGTGGGATCAGTTTAACGAAGATAGTGCAACTTGGGAAAACCTAGAGGATATGAAAACTTATTTTCCATATCTATTTGAACAGAATTGATTCTGTAGACTGTTAAAAAAATTGTGATTTTTCTTCTGTATATGACTATAAGTATGCCAGTTTTGGGTAGATATTTATATGAATTGAATAAATATCTATTTAATGCTGATTTCTGCAAATGTAAGTTTTTGATATATTTGAATTATGGTAAAAGAAGTGAATGAATTGATTGTCATTGATATAAATTTTTAAAATGAGGTAATCATCGGGACAATGATTCTTTTTAGGAGGGAAGCATGTAACACCCTTGACAATTGTTATATTCCTCCTTTACATTTCAAGTGTTGACATGTGATTTTATTCTAAAGATGTGTTCTTTTGATTGTTGAAGATCATGCTTGATATGGATAATTATTTTTTGTTCTTAAGACCATTAGACTAGAATGGAATGGCTTCCCTAAATCCATTTTTCACTTCTTGTAGGTGAGTTGCAATTTGGTTTAAGAGTTGCAAACTTACCTCTTTATCTGACTAATCCTTGGATCAATTTCAGTGATCCAAGGAATGTTTTAAACCTTCTCAGTTAAATGAATGGTAAATTGACATTCCATAATTGAGGGACATGGTGGACTGAAATTTTTTATTACAAGTTCTTAAATCTAGTGTGAACGTGTTTCTATTCAATTGTATGTTGTGTTTAGGTCCTTGGAGATTGATCTTGGGAGTACATTGCTGACGTAAATGAAATACAGTCTGTTCATGACATAGGAAGGATTTGGAATCCTAAAACTAAAGGATTATACTACAGAATCCTAAGTTGGGTAAGAATATTTACTACCTAGCTATGTTACTTAATTGAACTTTTTATAACATAAGCCTTGTGCTAAGGTAATATGGAAAGGTTTCTAGGCTATCTAAATTAACCTAAAACCTAATGCTATAAGGCTATGAATTAATCTAACCTAATGTTGGAATTACCTAAGGTAATGTGTTAAGTCCTAAGGTAATTATTCCTAAACTAACCTAAGTTTTAAGGGATCTATCCTAAGCTATTTTAATGGGAACCTAAAAGGGTCGCATGCCTTTGTGGTGACGGTTCCAATGGCATTGAACTTGTTGATAAGGTTCTTAAAGGCATTAATTACTACCAGTTTGGTAGGGGCTAGTTAACTTAGTGGAGGCTTATGTGGAAGCTCCACTAAAGATGGAATTGCATGTTAAATGGGAATTGGCATTCGCCAGATTTGGGAGGCGGTGGCAAGGAGAGTTGAGCGGGAAAATTGGAATTAATGAAATTAATTGGCCTTGGGTTTTGTTCACAAACCGTCTAGGAAACTTGGAAGGCGGGTTTGTGGGAGGTTGTTGGTTTTTGCATGCTTTTCAGATTTTTCTCTGCATGAAGCAAACTGGTTCTTCAAACCAGCAGTTCGACTTGCACTTCATTGCTATTTTTAACTCACCTGGTCTATTTTTTATCATGGGAAGGTATATGAGGCATGCTGAGGAAATTTGTTGGTTGGTTGATCTTTTGTGGAGGAGAAAAGGAGTTGGAAGCTCGTCTGGAAGTCTCCTTTGATTTGGTAGAAGCACTATCAAGCATGATAGGCTCTAACCATTAAGATATCTTGCTTTCTTCTAAATATTTCATTAAAATGACTCTGCTCTTATGAGATTCTTGGCTTGCATGTTTTATTTGGTTATTTGCTTGTTGGGTTTTATAATCTCTAGAAATTTGGGTATGAATCCATGGAAAATTAATGATAAGTGTTGGAAAATTTCTTGGTATGTGTTAATTAGCGAGACATGCATGAGAAACTTGTTATTATAGCTTTGCTTGTCATTTCTTGAACCAGTATTTGAAGAGTTGTGTTTTTAACTGACCTTCATCGCTATTTATTTGGTTCTGAGTTTTTGGGAACCTTGATCCCAATTGATCTTACATTTGAGCTCATGTTTTGGTTTAAGCTAGAGCTTGTATTTGAGCTCATGTTTTTTTTTTAACTAGAGCCTGTATTCTGGTTCGTGTTTTGCTTGATCTTGAGCTTGTATTTGAATGGGTGTTTCGTTTGATCCTGTATTCAAGTTCATGTGTAGTTTAAGCTTGATTCGGGTTAGTGTTTTGTTAATAATTTGGGTTGGAGGTTCTTGTTACTCTAAAACCGTGTTTGGATTCTCAAGTAATATTGGACTATTTTTTGAAGTCCATATGTACCTCTGTACTCGTGTTTATTCTTGTGTTATTCTGGACTATTAATGAAAGTTCATAATTTACATGGTAATCGTATTTTATGTGTAGTTATCAACTCTGGTTAGGAGCTCATGTTTCATTTTGAGCTGGTATGAGTTTTCTTTGTTTGAAATACAAACTGGAATGGAAATTGTGGTTTCCCTGAACCCACAAATACTACTTGAATGTTTCTGAACTCTTCTGTGAGAAACTTGTTTTTCATTTTGAGTTGGAAATAGTGTTTCTTGTTTACGCTATAAACTAGTTAAGGTTGTCCGTATCATATTCGACTTGTATCATGATATTTGTATATATCTCGTGCTCATGTTTGAGACTTTGTGATTTGGCACTATAGATGTAATTTGATACATAGTGTTGGAATTTTTAGTTGAACGACGTGTTAGCTCATTACGGTATTTGTGAGTCAGTTTTAAATTTTATTCTAGTTGAAAGCTTATAACTCCTTTAATGCAAATTGCTTACTCTAGGTAATTCTAGGTAAGTAGTATGAATGAGCGAAATGATTAAGGATTGAATCAAATGCTAATAAGATTACTTTTCTAACAAGTTGGGATTAGTTCATTTGATTGAACCCTTCAATTATTAGTTCCTTGCGAAATGGAGATTTATTATAAATGTTTAGTCTTCCTTGTTCATATCATTTGTTGAAGTGATATAGGAAGAGATTTTATGTTTCATTTTGTTGAGCATGAAAATATAATCTTGTTGGCAGACTATTTAAATTCTATATTCCTTCTTAGATTGATATGGGATTCTGTTCTGATTAAAATCTTAAATGTTGAATTTAAAGGTAGTTGTCCTTTAAACGAAATAGTTAAATTCATGTTATGAACCTGTTTCTATTTTCAGATGTTTTTGAGTTGGGCATAGTCTGGAATGGTTATCCTTCTTCCTTGCTTAGGAGCTAGATGAATCATCCTAATGAGAACTATGTTGTAAACCCTTTCTTTGTCTTATAGTAAAGTTAAATGTTGTATTCTATTATGATAGAATTGAGAACAATAAGATGTTTTGATCTGTTGTTTGTTTAAAGGTAATTGATAGGATCAATCAAAATTTAATTTTTGTAAGGTAGATATTGTGGATTATATTATGTTCTTCTCTTAGAAGTGAATTTAGATGGGTTAATGTACTTCTTTTCTGATTGTTACTACTTACTGATATGTATGATATATTAATTGTTTCATTAAAGCAGAGTTGTTTTAATGGAACAATTAGTGGAATGCATTTTTTTAAGGCTTAGTGCTTATCATGATCAGTTCATTGAACTGACCCATGCTAGAAATTTTTGCAGATGGACTTCGTAAGTGATAAAAGAAGGCAAAACTTATATGATGCATTGGCTGATTTAAGTCTGATTCTTTTAGAATAATTATGATTCATTCTTGAAATTATATTGAAAAATAAAAGTAGTATTCTTTTTAGAATGAAGGGGTTTTTATGCGGTATGCCTAAAATGCATAAGTCTTGTAAATGTATAAGTTATAAAGATTAATTGAAAGTTGAGAATTTACTTGTATTGGTTGTGTAAATTATCTTGTGCTTGTATGAAAGAGATGGATTTCTATCTTGTTGATATTCTTCATATTATTTATATGCTTAATTGGTTATCCTTTGATAAGTTGGATAAAGGGATTTAGTTCAATTTCCTAATTAAGATGTAGCTTGTTAAGTTGCAGAATATGATGTTCTTTATCTAAACTATTTAACATAGTAATGTAATGTGTGATGAACATACATTAAGAAATATGGATATTGGGTAGGATATACCCTAACACTTAAAAATGTAGATAAAGACTCTTTCTCTTTATTAATTGAATATAAACCAAAAAGGTTTGGAAATATGATTACAATTTATTAGACTTCATTTTGTATGAAGTCTACTTTAAATTGGATATATTCGACGTTGAACCTTTCTAAAAGTTATTGTACTTTTTAAATGAAACTTATGATAATGTTGTTTTGTTGCGGTTAATTGGTAGTTTAACTAAGAAATCAAATAGTAAAAACAACCATAAGTATAACAAAGTTCTTCATGGACTAAATGAAGAAAATTTAGGAAAGAACTTATTGAGTGTTGGATTAGGGTTTGGCAGGGTTGTTGTAATCAAGAAATAATCCAAACTAACAACGTATTAACAATCTCCTTGGGGAGTATGTACATCTTGATGAGGTAGTTTCTGTAGGATGTTGGCACATGCCAACTGCAAGGATGTACTTTTGAGAAGGCTTGGGTCTTCTCGAGAATACAACGTTGTAGTTGACATGTGGCATCACCCTTCTACATTGATCATCTAGATCTACACACAATAGGAACTCGGACTTGAACTTAGTTTCTCTCTAGGTCAGGATAGGAGCATATTTAGGATAGGAATTAGCTTCCAATGGCTCAAGGTATGTTGGCACATCCAGTCAACTTAGGTCAACCAAGTATGCCCATTTACCCTAAGCCATTGTGAGCATCTTCCTATAATAGGTTATGTTTCTATCTAGGGCTAGGGTTAAACCTAGAACAAGTGGACTGACGGTAGTCAATAAAGACCAATCATGAAAATAGAGGAGTGAGGTGAAGGACATATTCCAATATGACGAGTATGTCATCTAAGAATAGTGACATACATAGTATGTTGTAAATATTTGGCCAAAGTATCGCAAGCTATTGGTTGTGTTGTCCTATGTCACCTAGTTTAAAGTAATGTGATGTCAGATGAATATTGGTAACAAATATTTAGATAGGTTCTTTAAATAGATCACTCAATACCTAGAATAGGGTAAGAAAACCAAGTATACGTAGTATATGACAAGTATTTAATATTGAAGTTAAACATGAATAGATCGGTAGGTAACCGAGTCATGGAATGAATAGATCGGTGTATCACCGAGTCATTCATAACTGCATATGGTTATCTATTATGAGATTGATTGGCATTGAATGTGTGTTCTAAATAAATTTTTATTTAGAATTGTGAACATTAAAAAAATTCCCTTGTTTCTAAAGTCTTAAAATGGGAATGTTACAATAGCTCAATGTAGAATGGAGCTCGGCATGAGAAACTTTGCAATTCGAGGAGATTCAAGCTCAACATAGGGCTCGGTGACTTAGGTAGGATTCTCGGTCTGTTGAATTTGGTGGTGACCTCAATGTAAAGTTACTGACTCGAGATGATGTAGTGAGTGAGCTCAGATTTGGAACTCAAATGAGGGATAGCTCGATGCATATCAAACAAGGATTATGAAGAATAGCTCGGTGAGGAATGGGAACTCATAGTCAATGGAGGACGATGGAGTTCGTGATCAACCGATGAATTGGCTCAATGAGCTAGCAGAATCGAGTTGGACTCATTTTTTTATTTTTTCCTTATGATTCCCCCTTGAACAGTAAAATGGTCAACGGGGGTCCCACCATTTAATTTTAATTAAATTAATATTTTTATTTAAATATTTTAATAATAATTTTTATTACTATTTTTTAAATATTATTTTAATTAATTAAGGAGAAATAGGTCAATCGGCATTAATAACACATGATGAAACCTTATAAAGTGGTTCAACCAACTATAATAAATGAACCATCATGTACCTTCAATTTGGGGATGTAATTATGACCTTTCCTCTTCTTTCTCACATATTCTTCTATAAACATAAGTTGGAGGCTCATTCTAAGGGTTCTAATAGGTTAGATAGGTTGGAAAGTTATACATCTTAGGAAAGTGCAATATTCATGGGTCCTCTCTCTTCTACAAGTTGTCATTGTGTGTTGAGAGAACTTTCAATCCTTCTCTTTAAGACCGTAATGGACACCATTACCTCTTCTGAATGTATGATGCATTTTGCACGTTATTGAAGTAATAAAAGTGTGTGTTTTGTGACTAATCTTGGTCCTTTCATCCTTCTATACTTCCTTGTGCCTTTTCTCATGCTTGCAAGTACATTGTGCAAGTTCACGTTTCTATTGTAGGTTCTTGGAGTTTTGTGCTTATCGAGTGGTGGAGTATTACATGCACTTTATTTTTGGCGTTCATTCACCCTTCTTAGGTTCATCCTTCTTCACCGGGAAACTAATATATTTCTCTTTACTCGATCAAGTTTAACAATGGGAATGCATGTTTCTTAGTTTGTGGTATTATATACCCTCTCTAAGTTGCAGTAGGTGATTTTGATCTATGGTGCATACACCCTCTTAAAATTAACCCTTCCGAGTCCTGAAACACAATTTATTTGGTGCATCACCATCCCTAGTACAGTTTCATTTCTACAAATCTCTTTCTCAGTAAAACCCTATGAAAATGTTAACATAGGACTAGATAGCCATTTTTATTACACTATGAGTAGTACAACACTTAGTTTAGGAAGAGGAATTCGGCCTTCTCTAGAGGTTCACCTTGAGCCCAAGTCCCACATCTTGAGAGGTGATCCCATGTGTCCCAATCACACTAAACGTCCTATTCACATTCTGGCCATTCATAGGGTGCAGTGATTTGGCGACAACAAGAAGGTCCATAAATAACACTTCAAAGCATTCACTTTCAGCTATAAGGAGTTGATGGGTGTGTCCCCCGATGTCATAGATCAAAATATCATCACAAATCCTGATGTTAAACCCATGAAACAAAAATTGAGACCCATAAATCCCAAGGTGGCTTTAATGTTTAAAGAATATGTAATGAAGCTCTTACAAGTAGAGTTTATTAAGATGGTAGATTATTCAATGTGGGTTTCAAACACCGTCCTAGTTCTAAAGAAGAATGGGAAGATATGCATCTGCATTGACTTTAGAGACATCAACAAATCCTTTCCCAAAGATTATTTCCCTTTTCCCTCAATTGATGTCATCATAGACACAATAGCTAGATATGAACTGTTGTCTCTTATGGATGGATTTTTTTCCTATAACCGAGATAAGTAATTTTGGTGAAGATCAAATGGAAACTACCTTTACAACTCCTTGGGAACCTTCACATTACGCAGACATGCCTTTCAACTTAAATAATTCGGGAGCCACTTACCAGCTGGAAAGGACATACATCTTTCATGATCTTATTTATAATATTGTGGAATCATATGTTGATGACCTACTAGTGAAAGAAAAGAAATGTGGTGATCATCCTAAAGTACTTTGTATCATTATCTCACACCCGATTTAGTATGGAATAACACTAAATCCTGAGAAATGCATATTTGGAGTAACCGGAGGATAATTTTTGGGATATATCATTTCATCCTTAGGTATTGATGTTGATCCGACAAAGATTCGGGCAGTTTTGGAGATGTCTCCTCCTGCATATGAATCAAACATTAAGTATTTTCTAGGAAAACTTGGGGAAATTCATAGGTTCATCCCAAATTTAACATATGCCATTCACCCTATTAATGGTTTACTTAAGAAATACTTTGCTGGAAAATTTAGACAAACGAGTGTCACGAAGTGTGAATCGATGAAACACTTATATCATTTCCTATGCTCATGCCTCCAAAAGTTGACCGTACTTTCGATCTTATATTCTTAGGCAATTGATGTCTTGATTGCATGCAAGCTGGAATAAGAGGATGATGATTTCCATGAGTGGGCCATTTACTTCATAAGTCATACTATTATCGATTACGAGATGTGTTGCATGCAAGCGAGAGAAATATTGCTTAGAAATAGTTTTTGCAAAAAAGAGATTAATGAATTACATGCTTAATTAGAAGATATGAGTGATAGTTAAATATGAACAGTTGTAAACTTTCTTAACCCAATCTGCCTTGTCTAAGAAGGCCATTAATTTCATAACATTGATGGGTGAGTTTGAACTCACCTTTATTAACCATAAGTCTATCAAGGGACAAATTAATACCGATTGGTTAGATAATAACCCTATTGATCAGTGGGGATATGGTAGATTTAGATTTTTCCCAAAAAAATTATATTTTATGTAGATACAAAGCCTCCCATTGTCTCATGTTCATGGTACACTAAAATTATTAACCATATTATGAACTAGACATATCCTAAGGGAGAAAAATCACACAAAGATGACAACTAAGTGTCATAACCGCCAAGAATGTGATTGTAGAAGAAGTACTCTATCAAAGAGCCTTCAACAATATGATGTTATAATGCCTCGATGAAGAAGGGTCAAAAAATATCCTCTTTGAATCCCACATCAGATTCTATGGTTGTCTTTTCGAAGGGCATGCTCCTATTTTTGGCCTACTTTAGAATGTGACGTTGTATAGTATGTGCATAGGTGTCAGAAATGTCAAGAATTCTCACATGAGATACACATTCCCGCACTGTGCTCTAGATCTCATTGTGACATGCTAGCCATTTTTCACTTGGGGCCTTGATTTGATAGGGAAATTCTCTCCCTCATCATCATTTGTCCATAACTTCATAATCACAGCCACAAAATATTTTACAAAGTGGGTTGAGGTTATGCCTTTTACAACTGTACCTAGGTTTTGATCACCAATTTTATTCTAAACAATATCAACTATAGGTATAAAGTCCCACAAGTCATTATTTCAGATAATGGTGCATCCTTCAAGAATGAATAGGTACAAGAGTTATGTATGTAGTTCAAGATATCTCACCACACAGCCTCTTTATACTACCCTCAGGCTAATGGACAAGCTAAGGAAAAAAATAAAACTCTAAATTCCATTCTCCTTAAGACGGTTAAGGAGAATAAAATGGATTGACATCTCAAGTTATTTTTGACCTTGTGGGTCTATAGGACATCGGTTAGAACTCCCACGGGGCAACACCATTTTATTTAGTCTTCATATGTGAATTAGTTTTACCATTGGAAATCAAGTTACCTATCCTTTGCATAAATTTGCAAGACATTTTGGATGAAGATGCGTGCATAAAAATGTGATTGGTACAATTAGAAACCCTTGAAAATCTCGACTTAGAGATGAGCAAAGCGCGCCATAGCGTTTATGCTAATAGAATGTGTCGTTATTATAATAAGAAAGTATACGAGTGTGAAATACATGTCATAGATCTAGTCTTAGGACTCAATATCCAGATTGACAAGGAGACCAAGGAAGGGATAAAATTTATACCTAAGTGGTTAGGCATATACTAGGTAATAGAAGACTTTAAAAATGGTTTGTATCACCTATGTACTCTAAAAGGTTAGGAATTCAGCAAATCAGTTAATTCACTTCACCTTAAACATTTCTATGCATAATTCATTTGTGTCTCCACTTGTACATTATTACATTCATATTGCATCCATACTTGTGAAATTCTAAATTGGAGATTACTTTTCAAGAAAAATCTAAGAAAATTTCAAACATTGGAAAAAAATTCAATCAAACCTCTTCAAGTATTCATCATATCATCACTAAATTATTCTAATATTTTCATCATCTCAGCCATTAGGTGGAATTTTGACATTGGTCCTACTAAGACTTGCATGCCTAGCTCTATTCATAGTTTCTCCTAGCTCAGTGTCTTTGCCCATAGTTTGTACTAGAAGCTTCTTGGTGTCACATCTTTCCCTAAAGACCTCTTTTGACAAAAATAGTCTAAACATTTCACTGGATATCTTGTTTTCCTATCTCAACCTTTGTTGTTGATCCGGCACATCTTACTAGTTGCATGGGGTTGAGGCTAGGGGTAAGTGTTCCTTCCCAAAATCACAAGTCTAAAATCAAAATCAAAACAAAAATAAATAAATAAACCAACAATAAAAACAAAAATGTTTTCTTTCAATAAATAATACTACACTTCCTTACCCTACCAGCCTTTGGTGATGATCCCATGCCTCCTACTGGTGGCATGAGATTGGGAAAGGAGGGAATTTTTCTTACTCGCCTATGTCTTGTCCTCGGTGATGAGCTCGTGCTTCTTACTAGTAGCATTAGACAAGATGTACGGGGTCCCGTCAAGCAAGTCAATAAGTTGTAAATAAATAAAAAGTTCTTCAAAATCTCAAAATCTCAAAAAAATGAGTTAGATGTTTTGTTATAGGAGAGATTCAAATAATTAAAACCATATTTTTTCAATCAAGAGGCCATCCATGGATCTAAGTCTAGTTAAACTTGCAAGAAAACACATACTAGGTTGGTTAGTTGACCTTGCTTAGGGTTGGGTTATGAGTCCTAGTTGGATCTTTGTAAAAAAATGTCTCCCTTTCATAATTTACACTCATCAAAATCATACAACTCGCATCCCTCCCCGACTCTTAGTGACGAGCCCTCACATCTTATTGGTTGTGTGGGATTAGGAGTCGAGTGAGTTAATTTTCTTATTATATTACATTCACCATATTTTTCCAATTAAATAAATGTGCTCAACACTTCTTGAAAACCAAAGTATCAAATCAAAATTTATCCTCATGTGCATAAAAAAAGATAGTTCTAGTTACACATTTGCATATTCATCATCCATAACATACATATATAAAAACATATAAAAACATCAGAGATTATAAACATCTAAGAGTACATAAGAAAATAAAACCATCACTGAGTCAACTCTTACATGGAATAGTTGAACCAAAAAGAGATGTATATATGTGTATATAATAAATTCCATGTCTCATGTATAATTCCATCACACTCTAAGTGTGGTCAAAATGCTCATCTAGGAGCCAAAATTTTAAAAAAATGATATACAATAAAAATGACCCAAAGCAATAAATTCCTATGGCTTATCCCTCTCTACGGGATCCCTAGGAAGGTGCATGACTAGGACTCCTGCTATGACTCTTGTGACAAGAGTCATATCCTCCTTGACCAAACCTATGGGAGTGACCATGAGATGATGAACTAGGTGAACTTATAGTGGTAGTAGTCTCACTATGGGAATGGTCTTGCCGTTGTCTCCTCTCGGTCATCTGGTATCTAATCAGCTCAACTCTCACATTGGTCATGGCTCTTGCTACATTCCATGCTAGTGTGAACACGCCATTATATCACCCCATCATGGCCAGCTATTCTGAGTTCACAAACAACTCGTATTACATCATTCCCATGGGATGTGTGAAAGTATCCATGAGTATCCGACAAATAATATCTCGCTAACCACTTGCAGTAGCTACAAAACACAAGTAAACAACGAAGAGTTAGAAAAAAATTGAAATAGATATAATATGGTCCATATTTTACTAACAAGTCTCGTCTAATAAATATATTAGAGGGAAGATTATTTTACTTACTTGTATCTCTTGGCATCCATGTTGGGTCAATTATCACTAGTGGTGGTGCAGGAGATGCAGTCAAAAACTCCTCCACTCTAATATCCTCTCCATCAATATCCTCGGTTCCCTCTATCGTCCATAAACTAACTCCTCATCTTATCCCCCACCAAGTAGTCAAAGGATCCTTAGTGTCCTCAACCTCGGCCTTGGCGTTGGCTGCCACAAAAGCCTCCCAGTGTAGAGGTCCACTCTATGTTTCTCTCTTCCTCTCCTACCTCCTTGTCTCCCTCCTCATTGGTATCTTTCTCTATCTCATCCAAATCCTCCTCCTCCTCCCCATTGTGTGTGGGTGTGGCCTCGATATGAATAATTGGCCTCGGTCTACCTAGATCTAGGACACCCCGTGGAGTGTCGATTAGGACCCCAGGGGGTGATAATCACAACTCAAGCTTTCCCTGTGGTGGGATAGCTCTAGCCTCTCGGATCCCCCGTATATTGTCGAGTTGTTAGGAGGGAATCAATGTAAGGTAACTCGAACTGGTGGGATGCCCTCTAAAATGGATGGACCTCTACTCTGTTGGTCTAGTCAACCAACTATGTAGTAGAATTGTAGGAATCCATAATAGCAACATCCTCACCCCATAAACTACCCATGTCCAAATAAGGTCATGCAATCATGTCATTAGTGGTAAGAGTGAAGACTAATCTATGTGGCCCCTTGAGAGGAGCCATACCAACCCACCTCACTTCTCTTATAGCCTAGAGATCTGATATCCCAACACCCCTCTAATAAGGGATGATTTCCTCATAGACCCACCTCATCACTAACGTCTAATGACTAAGGGAATTTATCTTCATTTGAACAACCATGTATAGATTGTGATAAATGGCACCAAGGATGGTGATGCCCCATGCATAGGCACGGTCATACTTGCTCTATGCTCTAAACGATCGGTGCTCGATAGTAATGTAAATCTTCTCTACCCTTTTTCCCTACCAAGAAAAAATCCAAGATGCCAATAATGGCCTTACACAAGGTGGGGATAGGTATGGAGGCAAATCGATAGCAATCTCATCATGTGCTTGGCACCCATGTCGGGTGCCCGTAAGTCTCCCATATATGTGGCCCACTATCGTGACTTGTGTTGTACCCATACTAAATATAATCAACCTCTTGCTAGTGATAGGAACACCCAAAATCCTATAGAAATCCTCCATAGTGATTTTCCACTCCCCTCTGCTCTGGGAAGCTAGAAAGTGTTTCATTCTACATTGCAATAACTCAATAGATTAGATAAAAATGACAAGTTGGCACTAATAATTGTGTCTACGATATCCTCCATATCTCATCCTTGTGCAGTAAGTCCCTCTCACCCTGAGTTAATGAATCTAATATGGGGGAAACTAGTCACACTCCCTATCTCGGCTCTATCTTACATATGGCCCCTACATTCATAAACATCAAAAAGAGAAAGTTAGAATCATAAAAATGCATAATAAGCTCACCAAAAACATCACGAAAAACATTTAAAAACAAAAAAATGCTATAATTAGTCAAATTTGGGTTCTACCCGATAATTATGTAAACCCCTCTTTGTGCAGAGAGGGTGGTTGCATAACCGCCTACATGCAAAACGGCGGTTGTATAGCCACCATGATAATCTCACATTTTACTTTTTCCTTCTAACAGGTTGCGAATCGATAAGGTAGTTGCATGATCGATGCTATACACAAAGTGTTGGTTGTGCAATCTTCATGGAGATTCTATCCACCGAAATCAAGCCATACCCTAAGGCCCCAAAAATTCAAAAAATACAAAAATAGACCTTTTCTAGTAAAAAAAAATACATATCCTACTAGCGCCCCCTTTATGAACATTTTGACTATAAAATTATTAAAAATAACCCCCTAAATTTTTTTCACATTTTAAAGTTTTAGGGTAAAAATGAATAAATGCAAATAACTCACATGTT
The DNA here is from genome assembly GCA_018340775.1 of Taxus wallichiana var. yunnanensis. Lineage (NCBI taxonomy): Eukaryota > Viridiplantae > Streptophyta > Pinopsida > Cupressales > Taxaceae > Taxus > Taxus wallichiana. Next base: position 113,394,930 of record CM031242.1, on the reverse strand, counting down.
TGTGACCCACTTGCTCCTCCCACTAGTTGGGTTTTCACCACATCAAAATGCTCATTGTTTTACTATACTCTCACTCAAAACCATCACAGGTAATCTAGAGCTCAAATTTTCACTAGGTGGGTAAGTGCAAATGATTTCTAAAAATAGTAATTTTGATATATATATAGCATGTTTTAACTCTATTTTGAGTGTGTGTTTTACAGGGTTGGATCATTGCATTGGTGTAGATATATTTCTATCCCCGTAGATATGGTAAGTCCTCTTATCATTTTATTTTCATATGTCTTGTCGATTATGTCTTTATCTGCACTTGATTCTCATTTTCTTCTTGCAGGTGGTGGGAAGCTTGGATTGGCATACTACTAACACACAGTCATGTCAGGTATAACTTCTAACCTTCCCATTTGGGAGTGTCATACTCGACTCTATGTTTTATGCCTCTTCATGGCTAAAACGCTTCTCCGAGGGGGCAATATGTACACACATGATTTTTCACAATGCAACATTTTTCAAAACAATTAAATCCCCAATGATGAAAAACTATCTTTCCAATGATGTTCAAGTCCAAATTCTCATTTGCAACATGTTATTTTACCTTGTTTGTCCTTTTCTAGCTTTTTCCCGCTTTCCTTTATCATTTCGCAAGCTTTTCCTTAGATTTTTGGCTTTAAGTTATGGAACCGCACTTTCGTGGTTATGAAAATTTCCTGATAGTTGCATAATCATTGGTCTACCTTGAGTGGTTGTTGTGTAACCACCATTCGTGAAAACTGGTAGTCTTGTGTGCATTTGATCGAGCCTTTTCCAACATATTTTACATGTGTCACCTTCTTCAAACTCATTTTTAGTACATGTTTCTTAACCAAATTGGATGTTCTTGAGCTTGTTAGATGCGTATAAACTTCTCCTTTCCAACTTATTATTATTAGTAAGTTAACTACCCCTTCTTTGAGTGATGTGGCATTTCTTGGCTTCCAAGTGGGCTAGACCACTTCCTGCCAAATTTCTATAAAAACTAGGCTTCTTCCTAAAGCATTGGTTGGATTTTCTCAATTGATTTTGTACTATTATGATGTCATAATCCCTCTAAGAAGTACTCAAGTAAACCCTTTCTTTTGCCTTGTTTCTCTCTTTCTCACATTGTGACCATTACTTGCAAACCAGCCAGCTCCATCATTCTCTCATTATTTTTGCACACTTTCCAAAAAAACTCTCTAGATACGTTAAACACACATTGGAAAATAAGTTGAGGGGACACCAAGAAAAAATTTCAGCATTGGATTTGTCTCTGTACAACATTTCCAAGTTAGGAGTGTCTTTAAATTCCTACAAGTTTCTTTGTTTATTTTGAATAGATTCAAAGCTTTAGTTTGGTTAAATACATTCTTTTAGAAATGATTCAATTGCAATAGTAGTTACAGTAGATTGTGTTTGCAAAGATTCCATTGAGGATTTCCTTCTAGCTTATCCCTGTGGATTTTCCTAGGAATAATTCAGAGGAGGTTCTTGCCACATAGTGTTATTAGTTTCTTCACATTTTATTTACCTATAGCTTCATATTTCTTCTTTAGAAAGCTTATGTTTTACTAGGGAAGATTCAGGGAATAATTTCTTCTGAGAAGCTTTTCGTTCTTCCCGTGATTCTAAGGTAGAATTAGAATAATTTTCATCCACAATTACAAATAGGAAAAAACATTTATTTTATTAGATTAGTCAAATCCTCTTCATAGGAAATAGCCACATGTGGTTATTTACTGTCTATCTTAGTTTGTTTTAGAGTAGAAACAATTTCATTTAAATTAGAAGAAGTTAGTTTGTCTATGTAAATTTCTTTATTTCCTATAAACACAAAAATACAAAAACATTAGATTAATTTAATTAGTTTTCTTTATTTATTTTATTCCCTTTTGTTTAAAAATCATTGAAAAAGCACAAAAACAAATAGATTAGCTTTGTTTCTTGGTTTAATTAATTAGCTTTCATTTGTTAATTAGCTGGCAACATGTAAATTTAATTAAATTCAAGGAAAGTGTTGAGCATACAATATTTTTCTAAGGATAAGACACACTCGGGATGTGCACCCAGAACAAGGCATACTTGAAGGCACGAAAGGATGGGGAAGGAAACGTGCACTAGGACAAGCTAATTCGGGACTTAGCCATTTTCATGGATGTGGGATATTTTTGGAAGGTAATGTGCAGAGCACACATTGGGATGGAGACTTGCGTAACACGTAAATTTCATTTTAGGAATGAGCGTCTAATAAGTGACATGCATGAGTTCAAGATAATAATAGGATTACTTTTTCCAGTTAACTATAGGATGTTTATTATTAGCGCACTTGCATGTATGCATGTTATTGTAAAGGTGCATGGTTATTATCATCATGTGACCTATTTTAGGAAGTACGTAGGTGGTGAAGGGAAAGTCCCCACCCCTATAAATATGTAGTGAGTTGTGTAGTTAGAGAGAGTCTGAATAGTGAATTATTGTAGAGTTATGTTGTTGGATCTGATACGCACATAACGTTAGGTGATGCTTTGTAATGTAAGAAGCTTCTATGTATTACAAAGGTGTTTAATATAACAAAGTATATTGGATGGATAATGGTTTTAAACATGACCGTAGTTGGTTTTTGCATGGTTAATCTTATTCTCGTTATAGTTTAATTAAAGATTCTCTAAGATCTAGATCTGAAATATCTTCTATGGAATGGTATGCTTATTTATGGTTACGAATATGTTGTATCTTTATTACACTAACACCCTATACAAAAAATTATAAAGAGGGGCCTGATACCTTTGCGTGCTTTTGGTGAGCACTCAGCTCAGGTTGGGTGATGTGCCAAAGATGCCAGGGTTTCCTTAGGCTTATATAGTAGATTCTAGGCTGTATCATTGGTTTCGTTGCTGGGACCTCTTTTTTAGTTGTTTTTAAGATGTTTCACGATGAAGACGTACCAGTTGACCTTATCAAGTGTTGAGGAGTGGATAAATGACCCATAAGAAGAGTAGGCTCGAGGTTCAACACTAGATCTTAGTTTGATGCACGTGCATGGGTGGAGCAGAATTTTCATAACTATTTAAATGAGAGATTCTTTGTTATCTTTCCAGTAGATCTGTACAAGTGGCTAGTTCCTTATGCATATAAAAGGAATTGGAGGTATCCCACACTTTTTGGATGTAGGAAGAATTTTAGGCCCTTTATGATGTTGATCTGATTTGGATGTGCGTTGTGGATACTTGGTTCTGTGGTGTTTTGAATAGCTATATTTTGGAGTACTTAATTTCCACTTATTCTTTCCTAGAGGTAGCTGAGTTCCAATTTTTACGTTATCCAAGGGGAACTTATTTGCAAGGCATTCCATTAGCAATCAAAATCTTGATGGTAACCCTGAACTTGGAAGAAAAATCGATGGCTAGCTAAACCCCACCATGCATGGGGGCAGGAACATGTTTAGTGAAAGATGGCAAACCTAGCGGAAAAGAGGCAGAGAGAAGAAAGGTGGATTAATTATAATGAGGCACGTGAGAGGGAGATAGAGAAGTAGCATGATATTATAGAGTGGATGACGTTGAGGAGAGAGATGGATCATGAAGGATTTGGAGCTCACGCAGAAGGCGTGGAGCCAAAGCATCTAGAACTCCCCCATTTGGGAAAGCATAATAGGGAACCATCCTTAGCCTCACATGGGAGCATGCTAGCAGAGATGACATGGGTCGTGGGCATGCATCTAAATCTACTTGGTAACCTAGCCCTTGTGCTTGGATTTCTAGTATCTAGTACAACTAGTAGTCAGCAAGCTAGTTTAGGTAGTAGAAGAGTAGGAGTAAGTTAGATAGCAAGTACATCTATGGCAGGGAAAACATATACTTTTTGTTTGGAGGTACCTTTTAGGCACATCATCAGCATAGAACTCAAGCGCGTAGAATTTTGGACTCACTTATGGGAGTAGTACCACTTCACATATTGTAGGAGTTTAGTTTAGTACCACTGTTGGGACACAAGGTAGTACATCCACTGGTCCACTTCGAAAAGAGATGGAGGATCATGGAGCATATGTGGCTCTAGTTCGGTGGATCTTGTGGTTCTAGAGGTAGGGGTAACACTTTGGAGGTTTTGGATCGGTGGGCGTGGTCTCATACCAACCCCAAAATATTTACATGGAGATGTTCCTTCATCTTCCATAGTATAGGGGCATAGAAGATGTTGCTGAAAATGTGCACATGTGTGAGATATTGTGGCACTATAATGTACCCTTTTTGGGACATTATTAATATTTATTTTTCATTTGCATTGTAACCCTTGGCATGCCTAGTGCTACAAGTGGGAGTCTCTTTAGTTAGTTTAATGTGCACATAGGTTAGTTGCTTTTATTTATTTAATTAAAAAATGCACATAGTCTTAGTATTAAATATTTTAATGAGATTTTATGTTTTCCCTCTAAAAGGAAAGGTCGTATTTATTGGATAGTACACCCTTAGTTCTAATTATTGATTTCACTCCATGCTTGGAGTAATTGGGATGCATGCCCATTGATGTTTTCCTTCTCTCTCTCTTGCGTGGGAGTTTATTGAGTTGGTTATGAATTGAAGTATTTTCATGAGATTTGCAAATCTACTTGTTGGTGATTCCCTTTCTAGCTTTGGCGACTTGGTCTTGGGTATGGGCATATTTGTTTGAAGCATAAATCTGCATTTTTGTGAAGGGTTTGATGTACTTTGGTGATTATTATTTCGTTGCAATTTATTTAGCAAATCGACTTGGTTTGGGGTTTGATCTATCATATTTTGAGGTTGTTTATGCTAGATCTATTTGTTGTTGTGTTTAATTAATTATTTCAGAGCAAGGGCTGATTATTTGAATATTTTGGAAGGGGTGTATGAGCTGGAATTAATTTATATGATTTACTCTAACCCTAAAGACTTGAAAGCAGATTTCTGAGGTTGTTTTGGCAAGGTTTTAATGCTCAGAAAATTTAGAATCATAGTGCATTGGAAAGACATTGGTTTCTAGTTTGTTTTGCATTTTATTTCATGGAAAAACACTGAGTATTGGATGAGTTATGAATTTTTGAATATTTCAGTTGTTGGCAAGCTATCTAGACATTATTAATTAATATTATTTCAGATCTACAGTTTTGGGGTCAAGTTAATGTTGGATTTGGTTGTAGAAATTAGGAGGAATAAGGAGGAAGTGATTTCATAATTTTTGGAGTGAATTTGATGCCCTAAATGTGTTGGGCGACCTAATTTTTAGGAAAAATTAGGGTTTTATGTTGGTTGTGCAAAAACTGATTTTGGGACATTGTTGTTCATATTTTTGTGGCCCAAAATCCAAAGTTTGAGAATTTTTGCTTGGATGGTTAAGCAGGAAATAATTTTGGAAGATTGCAGCAGTTTGGGTATTTATTTAATTAATTAACTGCTGTTAAAAATCAGATCTGGGTGATATTAGCATTCTAATTAGTTTTCCCATCTAACCCACTACTTTGGCATACTCCAACCCCATTTTGGGTTGTATTATTACTGACATTGGGTTATTTGAGGTCAAACTAAGAAGATCTAATCTTTTTAGGGTGATCGGGTTAATTAATTTTTGTAGATTTAAATAATATCCTAAAAGGGAATATTATAGTGGTATTAGAGCAACGTTCTTCCATCCTTGTGGGTTTATTTGTAGATTATATCATGAAGCTTGCTAGTGATAGAGGTTTGAGGACCAATCTCTATAAGCTTGGTAAAAGGCTCAAGAGTCCTTAATTTGAGAAGAGTTCATTGCTCAACACTCTTAAAGAGATAGTGAGTTGTTTATGCTTGATAGAGCAATCAGATTATGGCTCTATGTCTCCAATTTTAGATTCCTTGGTGATGCAGTTGGCTAGGCACAAATTATTGGATCATGAAGATGGGGAAATAAGAATTATGGTCATCACTTGCATTAGTGAAGTTATGCGGATTGCAGCCCCAAACTTTCCGTATAGTGATGTCATCATGGAAGACATCTTCAAGGTCATGGTGGGAAGTTTCCAAGGCCTTTGGGACCTCACTATCCCTTGTTTTGGTAAGAGGGTTAGCATTTTGAACACTATGGAAAAGGTAAGATCTTGTGTGGTGATGATAGATCTAGAATGTAATGATCTTATTTCTCACATGTTTGAGGTGTTCTTTGATGTTCTACATAATGATCATACTCAAGAGATAATGGTCTCCATGCAAACCATTATGTCTTTGGTATTAAATGAATATGAGAGTCCCCCAACACAATTGCTATCTATGTTGGAGGAAGGATTGAGTCAAGAGGCATCATGTGTTGCTCATACACTAGCCCAAGGTGTTCTAGAGCAATGTTCAAGCAAAGTGAAGACTATGATTCTCCAAGGTATGAGTTCTTTGGTGTTTAATGATAAAATTTTGGTATCTAATACTTGCATGAGAGTTGGCACTTGCACAGAAAAATCAAATTTAGTTCAAAGGGAAGAGAAGGAAGAAGAGCCCCTAGATGCAAATAAGCAAGGTAAAGAGTTATTTTTGATTGAAGAGGTTTCCTTGCCTTTGTATGATTGCATGCATGTTGATAAAATAATCATGGGAGATGAGCCCAAGAGGGAAGAGAAATCTGATTTGCAAGTTTGCATGGACAAGCAAAATGAGGACAGCCAAGAGGTAACTAATGATCATTATTTAGTTGTTACTAATGCTACTTGGATTGGCAATGAATGCAAGGATGAGGGGATGAATGATAGGAAAGAAGAAGAGGCATTTCTGAGCACTTTAGACCATTCTCAGCTTGCTGGTCTGTACGGTACTGCTGTACATGTGCAGCGAAAAATAGTGAAGGAGGAGCAGCCAAGGTCACTATTGAGTGATCAAACACAAGCTTCAAAGGGGCAGCCAAGGGTAGACCTCAATATGGCCCTAAAGAGGTCTATTTCACCATATCTCCCTCCACATAAAAGGAAACCACTTAACAACTACATTGAGGTAATAAATTATTCCAAGTTTGATTTGGCTAGTACTAATGATGAAGTTGTTGATGAGCATGTGCATGCTAAAAAGGAAAAATCAGATTTGAAGGATAGCATTCACCTTCATCATGAGCCATTTGAAGGACAAGAAGGGAGTATGAGTCTCATGGTTACTCCAAGTCATTTCCTACATGACATGAGCATTGATAAGGAGAAAAAGGGCTTTGGATGAAGAAAATGATGAAGGAAAGAGCGTTGTCCTAAACTCAGAAATTTTGAGTTTTGTATATGATGGGAACAGCCCAAGGTATGGTCTTTCTTATTTTATTTCTCCTCATATGTTGAGCTTTGATGGGTATGTTCATAAGCATGTTAGAGGGATGGATATGAGGTATATTGGTCATATTTTGATTGGTATTTTTGCTCCTAACACTTGGGTGCATGCGGAACATAATGGCAAAGGAGAAAGAGTGATTGATACTCTTTCCCACGGAGGTATGATAAACAGCCCACATAAAGTCATTCCAAGGTATGAAGAGAGTGGATTATGGTTGCATACTTTTCTATCTCAGATTTGTACTTCTAATGAGAGGCATGCAAGTGACAGAGATAAAATGAGGATTAGGAAATGCAAAATGGAGCAAGAAGACTCCTTGGGACAAGATCATGCACATGGGCACTCAAAGGTATGGGAACCAATGATCTTTTCAAAAGAAATCAGATCTGATTTTCTGATTTTTACATCTGGTTTCATGTGTCCAAGTGAAGTTTCAGATTTGAATATGGTGAATAAAGGTGTTAGCAAGCATGTCCTAACATTGGTGGACCCGGAAAACAATGGAAAGGGTACTTTTTTGAGTGGTAATAATAATTTTCAGTTTGAAGAACTTATTAGGACAGCCCCTATGGATTTTGTTGTTCATTACTATGATGGTACACTTGACATGAGAAATAACAAGTTGTGTTACAGATTAGTTTTCTCTCATTGCATGGTTTGCATTCACTTAGATGGAAAGTTGGCTAGAGTTGGGAGTGAATTTTCAGTCATGATGAAGACATTCTTCTCAACTAGTTTGTTGTTCCTTCACATTGGGATAAAATTTTTGAAGTATGATTACTGTTGTACCATCATTTCTATGTTTGTCATCACTATTTCCAGCCCTCTTATCACTTCTACAGTTGAGTTTTTAGCCATGAGATGGATGGAATTTTTGTTGGTGATCATTGTTGGTTGGTGCATGGTTACATTGGGATATATACCAGCCACTTTAGTGCGGATTTTTGGGAAGAATACACACACATACAACAACATTTGGGGTGACATGACATATTTTGGGACAACCCATACATGAGGAAGATTTGGGAGCTCTCCATGTCTTGGAGACATGAAGAAGAAACAAGAAAAGTGTTTCTCAACACTTGTTTTTCTAATGAGTTTGCTTCATGTGCAGGATTGAAGACATGTGATGGAAGATTGTTGTCATATTCATTTCATGAGAAAATTTTGAGTGGGAAGCCTTGGAGATTAAAAAATCTCATACTTTTGATGACTCTCTATGCCATGTTGAGGACACCATCTATTGGAGCACATGTTATGGAACCGATGACCCATCTTTTTGAGTTGACATGAGGAAAGAAATTTGTTTTTTCCAACTCTTCGCCACTTGACAGGGACCGGATTGAGGCTTTAGATGCACCACCCCACATCTTCTCTTTGGGGCATGATGCATGGATCTATAAGATTGTTATTTCTTGATGGCAAGAAATTTCGAGAAGGATGACCGTAATGCCCCTTTTTCGGGACATTATTAATATTTATTTTTCATTTGCATTATAACCCCTTGGTATTCCTAATGCTACAAGTGGGAGTCTCTTTATTTAGTTTAATGTGCACATAGGTTAGTTACTTTTATTTATTTAATTAAAAATAAATAAAGTTCACATAGTCTTAGTATTAAATATTTTAATGAGAGTTTATGTTTTCCATCCAAAAGGGAAAGGTCGGTCTTTATTGGATATTGCACCCCTTAGTTCTATAAAAGGGAGGTCGCATTTCCTTAGAGGGTTATGTTGGATGAATTATTGATTTCACTCCATGCTTGGAGTAATTGGGATGCATGCCCATTGATGTTTTCCTTCTCTCTCTCTTGTGTGGGAGTTTATTGAGTTGGTTATGAATTGAAGTATTTTCATGAGATTTGCAAATCTACTTGTTGGTGATTCCCTTTCTAGCTTTGGCGACTTGGTCTTGGGTATGGGCATATTTGTTTGAAGCATAAATCTGCATTTTTGTGAAGGGTTTGATGTACTTTGGTGATTATTATTGTTGCTGCAATTTATTTAGCAAATCGACTTGGTTTGGGGTTTGATCTATCATATTTTGAGGTTGTTTATGCTAGATCTATTTGCTACTGTGTTTAATTAATTATTTCAGAGCAAGGGATGATTATTTAAATATTTTTGAAGGGGTGTATGAGATGGAATTAATTTATATGATTTACTCTAACCTAGCGAATTGAAAGCATATTTCGGAGGTTGTTTTGGCAAGGTTTTAATGTTCATAAAATTCGAATCATAGTGCATTGGAAAATTGCATTTTTTTGCATTTTTTTGCTTCCCATTATTACAATGTGTGATAAGGAAGAATATATCTTGTTATTGTAAAAAAATTGTTCCATGACTCATGATATAAAATACTATAGGTTGATTGGTCAGATCCATGATGTCATAGATATTAGTGTGTGATAGACTGAGAGTATCAAATAATTCTAAAGGAAAAAGTAAGCACCATGATCATGATCACACTCAAGCATGCTATGATCGGAATGAAGGGAACTTTGAAGGAGGTCATGGCAGACGTCAATGATACCATTATGGATTAGGGTGCTGAGGCGATGGTGCTAGATGAGGTGAGTTCCCTCACGGAACATATTTTACATGCAGATATCCTAACCACTACAGGTGTGAATGTCCTCAGAATATTACTTTTTCTTTTTGTGGGAATAATCACAGCTATGAGGAATTCCCATAATTATATGAGCATCTTATCAAGCAGCATAAACAAGAGAGAAAAGGTGTGAGGATGGTCAAAATACAATGCGTTGTGGAAAATCAATGGATGCCAAAGTTGAAACCGAACACGAAGTATTACCTATGAAGATTACTACACGTGCTGAAGTTGCACATGCCAGAGAGGCATTACAAAGAAAATCCTACCATCACCAAGGAGGAAGTTTCACATGTAAGGTACCCAGATCCTGCACATTAGAAGGAGGTTTACCAAGATACCATGGAGGTACTCAGAAATCTTCAGGGTGAAATACAATGTTTAAAGTAATAGTCACGGAAGTTAGAACAAAAGAAGACAGCAGAGACAGTTCAATCAGATATTGATGACTTGAAAGAGGTATGCAAAATGTTGTGCCAGGAGAATATCATTTCATTACTAGGGAATTGGCTAAATGGAAACACTCCACACGCAGGTATAGAGAATGGATGGTAGATCCTACATGCTAATCTTCCCCCTCATAGCTTGGATTATGACAAGGAGATCACTCTGAATGTTGTTGTGGATGGGTGGCTCTTGAGTAATATATTGATTGATACATGCATGAAAGTTAATGTTCTTACTTTAGATGCATGGGTATAGATGGGAAGACCTCCATTACAGCCATCCTCTAATGTATTGTTCATGGCCAATCGAACTAAGGCCACTCTCATAGGATTTTTAAAGGATGCATCCATTACTATACAAGGGGCCAAGTTCACTAGGGACTTTGAGGTCTTAGCAAATGAAAAATCAGAAATCTTCCCACTCTACTTGGGCTCCTTGGTGTTATGCAAATAATGTTGACTTATGGTTCAACAAGGGGTATATATTTTTGAGAACAAGGAAGAAAGAGTGATTATCCCTTTGACAGATGGGAAATATGTGCCTTATGTTGAACCTTTGAGTGAGGAATACCTTAACAAAATTTATGTACGCACCATTTGGGACCCGAAAGTACTTGAGCCATCTAAGGAAGGAATCCTCCAATGGGAAGATACACAGTATATCAGTGCTACTACAAGTATTTCTTGTGACAATTGGGCACATGGCACCTATGAGATGGTTGAGCGTGACATAAGAAGTGCATTTTTTTGGAGAATAAGACCGCGATGTATTCAAAGGATAGGTAACAACCCTATACCTCGGTACACTAGAGAAGGAGATCCTACGGTATTCTTGTGTGCCATAGAGGAGTAGTGGAAAAATCAAGTGGAAAGAAGGAATATGTTAGTATATAGCTTGCATGCAGTGGATGGTTCATAGGGATAATCTTATGGAATGGAATGAAGTCGAATTTCTCTAACCACTCAATTATTTAGGAGCAATGCACCTACTACAATCTACATGTATCATGGTAATCAACCTATTCAGCACCACATTCAACAATGTGAGAGACTCTAGACAAAGGGCAAAGAAGCTTTACCACCTTCACTTTGGGTGCACAAACTTTATTCCACTTTACAAGGTTGCACACGATCCTGGTATGTTTATACAAGGTTTTATAGGGAGACTGGAAATTAGTAAGACTTGATTGCAGGAATGACCTAGACTTTTAACTACTTCGTTGTTAAACATCCGGTGGAAGAGGCATTAAGGGTTATAAATCACTTAACTATGGGAGATAGTGTAAAGGCTAAAGAACTCATTCAAGAGTTATTTGGTGAGGTAGACTCAGGAGCACATTTTGATGAAGAAGAAGAGACAGATGCCACACTACTTAAGTGTACTTGTTGTGAGAAAGAAAAAGGAAAGATGGTCTACATAGTGGATGATGAAGAAGTAGAAAATCTGGATATAGATCATTCAAAGCAGTACACGAAAGTGTTAGACAATGCGGATAAAAGCGTGTGTGCCTATCATGAACCTATGAAGAAAAATAAAGTAAACATTGACATGGATGTTGAACCTAAGGAGGAAATAATTAGGGATTATTGGGTTGATTCTAAAGTGGAAAATATAATTGAGTTACTATGGGATTTTCAGGACTTATTTCCTAGGGGATACCATGAGTTAAAAGGAGTTCATGAGTCATTAGGAGAGATGAATATTAAGATAAAGGAAGGAGCATGCCCGGTTAGGAAGTGACCTTACAGGATGAACCCTAATTTATGCATCAAAGTTAAGGAATAAATTGACAAAATGTTGAAATCTGGCATCATCAAGCCCCTAGAGGAATCAAAGTAGGTTAGCCCCATGGTGATCAATATAAAGAAATATGGTCGGATTAGGATTTGTGTGGATTATAGGGAATTGAATGTTGCATGTTTGATTGATCCTTTTCCTACACCTTTCACAGAGAGGAAGTATTATAAGGTGTTGCAAGGCATGAAGTTTATTCTTGTACGATGGATTCTCTGGTATCATTAGGTTTGAATTGCACAAGAGGATTAAGAGATGAGGAATTTCTCCATTGAATGGGGAATTTTTGCATATACAGTGATGCCCTTTGGTTTGAAAAATGTTCTGTTATATTTTTGTGCATAGTTGTTTAAGCATTCCAATATTTTATTCACAAATTTCTGCATGTTTACTTAGATGATTGGATAGTGTATGGACTTGTTAAGGATCAAGTGTGACAATTTGCACTACGTTTGAAAGATGTAGATATTTAAGCATATAATTAAACATCAAGAAGTGTGAGTTTGCTAAACCTTTTGGAACTTTTTTAGGGCACATCATCTGCAAGGAAGTTTTATTAGTAGATCTAGCTAAGGTTGTAGTTATTTTAGGCACAGACGAGCCTATTAGTCGAGTGAGGTTCATGGATTCTTGGCCCACACAGGGTATTATAGAAATTTTATCAAGGGATATGCAAATATTTCCACACTCCTGGAAGAGTTACTAAAAGGAAAAGGGATGTTCTATTGGGGAGAACCAAAACAACGCTCATTTGAAGCATTGAAGGAGAGACTTACAACAACACCTATTCTTTGTTTTCCTTCATGGAACCAACCATTTCATGTACATGTGGACACCTCTAGAAAAACCATTGGTGTGGTGTTAGCTCAGACTAGAGAAGGTATTATAGATCATCTTATATATTTTTATAATAGAAATTTGACTCCTGCAGATCATAATTATACAACAACATAGTGTGAGGCCTTATCGATGATCTATGTGCTTTGCGTATAAATCCATACAAAGTACTTACTAGTAACACATTATTTATTCTATATTGATCACATGGTGTTAAAATACTTGGTAAATAATCTCATTTTACAAGGGTGCATATGTTGATGGGTGAACTTATTTTAGGAATTTGATTTCACAATTATGGTAAAACTAGGCAAAAGTAATTCTAGCCTAGACCATTTATCACAGATTCAGTCAAGGGAGGATGTGCAGACAATTGAAGATACAATTCCCAATGCATAGTTATACAGGTTACATCATGGGACTTTAGAATTGGAGGATATTGTTTTCTTTTTACATATGGGTATGACGCCAGAAGGAATGAAAGCATTGGAGAAGAAATAACTTGCAATTTGCGCAACACCCTTTATGTTGATTAGTGGAGATTTATACAAACTAGGAAGAGATGAAGTATTGCGTCGGTGTGTACTGGAACATGAGCACACAGATATCATGGAAGAGGATCATGGTGGTATTGTAGGTGGGAACTATGTAGGTGATGCCACCACGTGTAAGATTCTACTTATTGGATTATGGTGGGAGACCCTATACAAGGATTGTAAAGATTATTATAAGGCGTGTGATCACTGTCAGTGCCTTTGAAAACCTGGGAAAAGAGATGAAATTACTTTGATTCCTATTGCTAGGGCATAACCATTTGAGAAATGGGCTTTAGACTTTGTAGGTCCCATTTCACTAGCCGCGCATAGAATCTGGATCGCACTATATCATCACTTGCATAGATTATCTTACAAGGTGGGTAGAAGCAGCACCTACAAAGGATTGTACAGTAGCTACAACAACTAGGTTCTTATGGGAAAATGTTCTTACTAGGTATGGATGTCCATTGAGCTTGACAAGTGATAGGGCAATACACTTTTTGAATGAGACAATCAGGATATTACTAGATGAATTTATGGTTGTGCACCATAAGAGTACACCTTATCATCCTTAAGAAAAAGTACTTGATGAGGCCTTTAACAAGATATTGAGACAGACCTTGACAAAAATTTGTGATGTTGGAAGGAAAGATTGGGATGATAAGTTTCTATTGTAATTTGGGCATATAGAAAAACCTACAAGAGGTTGAATAAGGCCAAACCCTTTCAATTGGTGTTTGGTGCGAGAATCGAGTTCTTCCTATGGAACTCATATTACGTTCTTTGTGTATTACGTGGACTGGGGTCTAGGCCGATGAGAAAGAGTTAGAAGAAATAATTTATAGGTTAATAAAATTGGATGATAGGCACGCCATAGCACATTGGAGTTAGAAGAAGGAAAAGGCCAGGTAGAAGGCATGACATGACCAACACATCAGGGACAAGAAGCTTGAGGTTGGAAAGATGGTACTACTTTATGATTCTAAGTTTTTATGCCATCTAGGCAAGCTCAAGGTGCATTGGTTGGGACCATATGTTATCACTCATATACTTGACTCGGGCACTTTCCAGCTTAAAGGTGCTTGATGGAATGTGGTCATGTGATTACTTTAATAGGAGAAGGTTGAAGCCCTACTATAAATAAGCATTCTTGGTGTTTGTAATAAGGCAATGTTTCCATTTAGTATAGGTTTTCCGTTCTGTATTTACTTTAATGTATTTCCTTCTTCATCATTATGCTTTTTCAATTTAGTTTGGTGTTTTGTGTAATAAACATGTTTACGTGCTGGAAGCTAATTATAATATGAAGTATTTTTATGCATAGAGGACTACACATACCATTGGTGTGGGGTGGTTGTTATTTGTTATTCACAAATGGGAACGCATGATAATAAATTATTACATGTGTTATTCAAGTATGGAAAGAAATTGTTAGAAAGGAGATTACTTTTAAAGAATACCATAGACGGAAATGAATGAAGGAAAATATAACGTGAGGTAAGCAGCGGCCATGGAAACTACTTTGAGAGGGCATAGTGGTGAGGTACTCAGCGTATAGAAGTGCGCGAGAAGAGAATTATTTAGCCGAGGGAATGAAGGTGCGCTAGAAGGTTATAGTTGGGGCGTGAAATTATATCCCGTGGAGAATTTTTGGGAATTTTGAAAATGGTCAATTAATGAGAGGACTATTGGTAGGTGAAGGAGCAATAAATGCACTAAATTTTGAAAAATTATATCAAGATGTGATGTGGGTTTATGTTTACCTTTTCAATCACAAGTATTTGAGTGAGTTAAGTACAACCAAGCAAAGAAAATCATGTTGAGGTGCGGAGAGTTGTGAAACCAGATGTGGAGATCGGATTCATGCACAGGAAAGGCTTGCGTCCCCATTTGTGAAGAGGTTTGAGTGAAGCAAAAGAGTTGAGAAGGAGCTAGGGTATGTGGGTTCAAGCTATGGTTTTGACTTACTCAACACAGAATATAAAAGGTAATATTTTTACAATGGCACCAAAGAAAGCACCTGTAGCAGGCACAAAAGGAAAGAAAAAGGTGGAAGTTGAGGTTGAAATTGCTCCCGAGAGTAATTTTTCAGAGATGCGGTACTGGAAGGAGTAATAGTCAAACAAGATTGGGATTCCCATATCTACAAATTCAAATTAAATTACTATAACCACCGCACCACTGATAACAAGGGAGATTTGGATGCTTTGTTGAATAAGAAGACCAACAAGCACACGGTGGAAGATATGCCAGTGTATGACGATGTTGGGGAAAGTTTCTTAAGTAGGTAGGATTTTATCAACTATATGAGCTCCCATATTTTAGAAAGTATGAACCATTATACCAATGGCTTATGAGCATAGTCCATGAGGACTTCTTCTATTTCACTGGAATGGAGGGTTAGGCTCACAACGGCCCTAATTGTAATGTTAATAGGATTGAAAGGCACAGGGATAGACATTGTTAGTGATCCGGCTGATAAAGCGGAGGTTATTTCCATAAGAAAGGATTTTGGGTATACCAAGGGTCCACATAGAATGGACATCTACAGATTGAGGAAGTACTCTATGGTGCAGGAAGTCACGCATCTACTCACCAAGTTGAATGATCAAGGTATATAGTCCTAGGTAAATACAATGTGGCTTTATGTTGCAAATAATATTTTAGAGGGAGAAATCTACAACTTGGCTGGCTATATTTCAAAAGCCATTATTGAGGAAGTGCACGTAGGAAAAAGATAAGTTTTGGTACCATCATCTTATCTCTTGTCTTTGTAGAAATTGGAGTTCCTGATGGGCCAAAGAATAAAATTTGGGAATACCCCACTGAGTAAAAGTCCCTCGTGGAAAGGTTTGAGAAATATTTATGTGAAGGATCAATGAGTGGCTCATTCAAGCCCTATGCAAGGTAAG
The DNA here is from genome assembly GCA_018340775.1 of Taxus wallichiana var. yunnanensis. Classification (NCBI taxonomy): domain Eukaryota; kingdom Viridiplantae; phylum Streptophyta; class Pinopsida; order Cupressales; family Taxaceae; genus Taxus; species Taxus wallichiana. The sequence goes on along the minus strand of CM031242.1, from coordinate 113,378,490 downwards.
TCCCTCTCACCCTAAGTTAATGAGTCTAATATGGGGGAAACCATTCACACTCCCTATCTCGTCTCCATCTAACATATGGCCCCTACATTCATACACATCAAAAAGAGAAAGTTAAAATCATAACAATGCATAATAAGCTCACTAAAAACATCACGAAAACATTTAAAAACTAAAAAATATTCTATACTTAGTCAAATTGTGGTTCTACCCCGATAATTATGTAATTGCCTCTCTTTGCAGCAGGGTGGTTATGTAACCACCCTTCTATGCAGAACACAGGTTGCATAACCACGTGATAATTTAACATTTTCCTTTGTCCTTCCGACAGCTTACATAACTAATGAGGCGGTTTCACGACCTCTACTCTACACAGAGCGGTGGTTTTACAATCTAAGTGGTGATTATGTCCATCAAAATAAACTCACCGAGATAATTTAAATAATGTCAATGCTTTTATTCCACTTCATAATTTCAAACCGAGCCACATGCAATGATAAATTATATTGAATATCATTTCAATGTTTAAACTAATGCTTTTATATTTATTTCGAACCATATTTACATAGTCATGATGCTAAGCTATGTAATCGGCTTAGCAAGCTAAGAAATCACCCATGGCCAATCCACATATAAACCAATGCACAACTAATCACACAATCCGGAGGACGAGCCACCTGTGCAATCTAATCCCAAAGGGCTTTAAACAAAATGGAGCAGTGGTGTGAAAAAAATCACACCACCCTCATTCTCTACAAAGGATTTAAATCCATATCCATCCCACGAATGTCCCAATGTGGGACTAAACATTAAAAACAAAACAAAAAATATAAACCTCACTCGGTTGCATAGGGATACAAATGGTCAATGTGAAGGGGGTTAGACAGACCACAGGGGGTTGGGTAATGGAGGAAGTGTGCTTCACATAGAGATGTCCATGTGGTGGCCAAAGTGCAAGGGTAAGGGTAGGAGGGGTTCACCCACCCATAGTTAATGTGAACCCCCAATAAAAATGGTTAGGTATATTTAAAAGAGTTTAAACATAACATAAACTATAGTATAATAGTTGGCCCCTTTTGAATATTTTAATATAGTCTAAAAATTATAGAGTTATATTTTTATTATATAGTTTTATAAACTATATAATATCATGATTTGTAAAATTTTGATTATAGTTTTAAACTATTTAATATATATGAATTTATTAAAAAAATAGAAAAGACCCTAATTAAAGGGGGCTGAATCACATGGGAAAAATAAATTAAACATACACCAAAAATTTACTATGGAATACACAAATTTATAGAGGAGACAATATTTTCACGCTCCAAACAAAAAAATTGAAGCCTATTTCCATGGAGCTTGTCTCCTTTTCTTTTATTTTAACTTTTGTTTTTACCTTGAATAATTTTATCCTACACATGAAAAACTCTATGAACCATAGAAAATATTTCAAATAATAAATAGTCTCACCTGGTCTCGTAAATTATTTTCACACACTCCAATAACCTTTCACTTGTGCACACACATATCCCCAAAACAACATTGGCATGTCCTAAAAAGGGTAGGGGGTTAAATATATTCATAACCAACTAACCAACCAACTACCCAACTACCCAACAAACATGACATTTGGATTAATTAAATTATTATCCAATATTTAACCCACTCTAGTACCATGTCAGGATGAGGGTTATAAAATCACATTAATCATATTGAATTAATATTGAGTAAACATTAATGTGCATACATAAATAAATAAATAACAAAGTAAAATAATTAACACCATAACACATTAACACAGATATAATGTGGAAAACCCCAATGGAGTAAAAACCATGAAGAATTTTCCATTTTATTGAGAAAGTTTTACCAGTCCAAAACTCCCTTCCTCACTCCTACTCCTGTTTTTAACCCGAAAATAATTACATATCCGAATATGGCCCACTTCCATATTTAAATAACCCAAAGGTTTATATCCATTAAGTGACGAGGTACACCCCAATTTAATAATTAGTTAATTAATAACTAATGAAACCCGATGTTGGTTAGGAAATTTGAATCTTAAAACAAGAAACCGTTTAGGGGACAACAATCCCTCCTCTTTATGGGAGAGGTTACCTTATTCACCAAACAAAGGAAAAACCTATTTATTTACAAATATACAAACTACCAATATCTGAATGAGGATCTTGATGTATTAAATGTATCCATATTTGATAATTTCTCAATACGAAGAAAAGGATGCAGAAGAATAAATGATTCTAAGAACAAGGGTGGCTGCACTTTCAAATGAATAGATAGTAGAGTAAGATCCTACTTATGCATGCATGAGATTTTCAGGAACATATATATATATATATATACAATATATATATGCAATAGACACAAAGTTCTAAGCACAACATCAACTAGAAGAACACAAAGTTTCATATCCAAATATATAAAATCCACATTCACAAGATAAAGACCGAATAGAAGAAACACAGGAAAAATGAGAGAGAACTTCTAATGTATTTATATTCAATGGCTCCACACTTTTTACATCTCAAAACATCAAGATCCAACCCCTTCCAAAATGGAAGATGAGTTCTTTTATAGTCACTTAGGCGGTTACAAACCGAGTCTCTTTAGTTTCCTTTCTTTTAATTAATCATTAACACTTTAATCAAAAGTATCTTAAGTCAATCTTAATTACAAAATACATCATTTCAATAAGGCCAACTTGAAATATAAGAGAAATTAAAAGAAAGGTTCATGCACTAGTCGAGGGAACGTTTGAGGAAGATGCCACCATAGTCTTTATCTTGAGTATCCAGTTTCTGAACTTGACCAATGCTCCAACAATCTCCATGCCTCTCTGGGAATAGTAGTATTTACAACAACATTTTTCCAACTATTTAGGCAACCTTCCATTTCTTCCCGAAGCTGAATTTTGTGAGAGGCCTTTGTTTTCTTCAATGAGTGCAACTTGTAATGCGCAGACTTCTTTTATCTTTTCCTTGGTGATACCATCAACTTTGAACAACTCTTCCTTGATAAGTGTTTTGAACTCTGCCTTGATATCTTGCACTATGTTTTTCCCAACAGAGTCTTCCTTAAATAACTAACAATGAAGATCTCAAAAGCCATCCAACACACAGGTTTTAAAGGCTTCTCCCTTTTGAAATGAGTTCTTTAATTCCATAATTGCCTCCTCCAGACCCTTATCTTCCAATCTACACTATAAACCCATTTCTTGGACAGATTATTCTTTGGATCATCAAAGACTCCAGTGGAAATGATAACTTTCTCATCAATGGTACTCATCTACTTCAGGTCTTATATGCATTCAGTCCACAATCTGAGTTCTTTATCAAGGCTTGCAATGGCTGAGGTGAGCTTTTGTTGAACTGAATAGATGTTATCATAAGCTTTACATGCTTCCTATATGAATTTTAGACCAGATATTAACATATCCTCCACCATCAATTCTATTGATTTTCCATAAGAGGCATGCTTGTGAATATCCTTGATGCTTTGTACCTCTTCATTAGTTAGTACAACAAGAGGTGGCATTGTAGTGAGAGGAGTTGGATCCAACACTTTGTCACTTTCCAACAAGGACCTGATGAAGTTAGAAAGAATTTGCACCTGTTCTTCTAACTGCTCATGTGTTTGCTTTCCTTTTTCCACTCTTTCAATTACCTTTGATACAGTTTCCTTCAAATTATGAACTTCACTTTTAGGAGTGGACTCACCCAATGGTATCCTTGTCAACTCCAAATCATTCAAAGCCAAATATTTCTCATCTTTATCAACTTTAGGTTTAGCAATTTCCAAAAATTACTGGCCCTTAGAATCAGATACCAATCTGGAAGTAGTTCTAGCTTTCTTGGCAGATGGAGCAGGAGTTGTGCCTAGGAGAGCAGCCATAACATCAAACTTGGGGGAAACTATTTGGGATGAGGCCTTTCTTTTCTTGCTATCAATGAATGGTTGGACCCAAGTGAAAGTGGAACTAGAAGGAGGAGAAAGAGGACCTAATACAAGAGTACTCATTGATCCCAAGGTCTATGCAGCTAATATCTCTACAATATATTTTTCAATGTTAGGAATAGGAATTTCCTTGGCACGAGTTTCTAGAGTGCTTATTGTTTTGTCCTTTGATTTCATAATCTCCTGCTTATTTTCCCCCTCATCTTCCTTTTCAGTGCTAGCCCCTTCTTTATTACTCTCTTATTATTATTGATCTTCTAATAGATCCTCTCCATTTAAAAGGTCAATGATTTGTTCCACCACCATGAATGCCTCTATCTTCTTAGGAGAAGGGGGTTGAGTTTCTTCTTCTTCAATTATATCTTCTCCCTTTTTAAGTCCTCTTAGTCTTTCCCTTCTTGGCATACACTAGAGTGGAAGATTACAGAGGAGAAAGGGATGATTGATTATGTGTTTCAGGTGTTGAAGAAGATACTTCTCCATGGGATGCAGAGGATTCTTGAGAGGGAGACCATAACCTACCTACTTTGTACATCCTCATCTTCCTATCAAACTAGAATTTAGTTCTGACCAAAACTGGGTTAATGATCTCTTGCAAATTATCATTTTCCTTCTTGAACCAATCAATGGTGTCAAGAGGAGTGTGCCTTATAGTCTTGTTATATTCTAGGGATTGTAAATCATCATCATCATCCTGTAGGTCATCTGGTACTTTGTAGATGCCAAAATCCTTGATTTTTTGTAAAGAGAGATGGCCATAGTATCTCCTTCTTGCTTCATAATCGTCTAAGCAATATGCCCAATAGTCTTCTACACCATGAAGGTGATAGAAAGACATTCTGACATTGTTGGCAATGAAGCCTTTAAGATCAAAGCAAGATCTTCTCTGAAAGAAATGAAAATTGAAAGCAATAATTGTCCTTTCAATATTTTGAGCATCCAAGGTAGTCTTACAAGTATAATTACCCAGAGTGATAGGAAATTGAACTCCAGCTATCTTTTTATCTTTGTAGGTTCTATGCAACTTGTCAAGTTGCCTATAAATTTCCACTAGGGAAATATTATCACTGCAAAACATGGGAAGCTTATAGGGAGAATCTTCAAAACATGCCAACTTTGATATAAGAAAACTTCCTGAACTGAATGTAGTAGCTGTCATAAGTGGATATTAACTACTTGGCTTCATCAGAAAATATTTTAGTTGTATTACCCTCTAGAAGCCTAACAATGTACATTGTGAAGGCATCATTGACCCTCCTAAAATGATGATTATTGTTCTTCAGGGTCAACTTTGAGTAGTACTCATATACTGGGGCATTATTTTTATTATCTTTAGGAGAAATACCTAGCCATTCTCTATATGCTCCAATAGTATACATCAAATAGGAGGTCATGTAGAAGGTATGGGTCCTCTATACATTAGCCAATTGCTCACTTAGATTGATACAAATGATTTCTCCCCAATTCAAATTCTGCTTCCCCTCACATATGATATTTATGTATGGGCACATCTAAAAGTGGAACTCATTTCTTGTAGGAAGCCCCATTATCCTGGATAGGAGAGTAATGATGTTAGAAATTTCTTCCTTGAAATCACTTTTGTACATATTTTTAGGCAACTTGGAGGCTCCTTTCTTTGGGGCCTTGAACCAAGACTTGGCTACCATGTACTTGTATTTTTCAGGTTCTTGATCAAATAATTGTTGGGCTTGTGTCATAGTGAGAACATTTGAATCTTCAAATACTAGGATCCCAAGAGCAGTATTGATACATTTCACATCAAACTTAGCAATCACTTGGCCTTGGGGGTCTGTGATTTTTTTGTGTCAAGGTCAAAATGAGATCCGTAAGCCAAAATTGTATCTGCACATTGGAATGAGATAGGGAATCCTACAACAAATGTTATTCCACAATCCTTAATAAGTTGAGCCATAGGGGAATGATTTGAATCATTAATTTGTGCTCAAAATTTATTGAAATCTAAATGTTGCATGTCAGTATCCCCTATGTTGGGTATGGAGGTCTTGAGAGAGGAGAGATGCTCATGACCCTTGAAATGAACCTTCATTATGGCAAAAGGAAGTTGAGGAATAGTAATTTAGAGGTAGGAAAGCGGCGATAAGGTAGGGCACGGGACCAAACTAGCTAGGAATTCTCACAGGGGTTATGGAAAACTCTTCCTTTGGCCACTGGGTAAATGGCGACCTTCTTAGAACTAGAACACACTTGGAATTTTTTAAAATGGTTAAGAAATGCTTTGCTACGGCTAGAAACAACTCTGGAAATGTGGGAATGGAATGCAAAGCTTGACTGTAAACTTCGATGGTTAGAATGGCCAATTCTACCCCTTTTATATTACCCCATTTTGGAGAAGGTCGGTGGAATGCAATAAATGAGGAGATTTAATGATTTGCGGGAAATGGGATACTTAGAATACCCGATGTCGACATGCTCATAGAAATTGTGGATATGATAGGAAAATGAGGCACAGGGGGCCCAAAACCACATGGGACATTCGGGACACAAGAAGCTAAAATGTCCGTAGTACACAGGAACTCACCACTATACTAAACCGTGTGTTTGTGGAGAACCAAGAACCAAGCCGCACTTGGGACATACAAGACACAAAAGAGTGAAATTTCCACAATGTATTGGTGTTCAATTGAAAGTGAAAAATTCATGTGCAAGATGCACAGAAGGCCCTTGGGACACTAGAACACAAGTTCTCTACTAGGCTGAAATGCCCGCAATACAAAGAAAATGGGCTTAATGTAGAAAAGGTGGGGTTACGGGAACAATGAGCTGGAGGAGCTCAAGACACATGGGACACAAAGGGCCGAAGTTTCCACAACACAAAGGGGACTTAGAAAAATTTTGAACGATAGGTTGTGGGTCAACAAGGCTTGTGGGGAATTGGGGAATAAGGATCCTGGAGGGCCATGGGACATGTGGGACATCAAAACCCGAAACACCCGCACTACACAGAAAAAGACTCAAACTCAAAAACTTTTAAAATCGGCTAATTATTGGGGAATTTTTCTTACTTGGCAGAAATTTATAAAGCATGTAAACACCCATACTAAAATTCTTGAAAATTTCGAGAAAAATACACATATTTTGGGGATGTGACAACACTGATATATAGTTTATATTAAATAATGAAGAATGAACTATATTCTATATCATTTAATTATAAACTAAATATTATGAACACTTAATGTTATGTTCTAACATTCTTTTCCAATTATATAAATATAATTCTAAAAAAATTTCTATCTTGCATATTTAAATCTAAATAACAAATATTTTTAGAGATATTTTTAGCAATTACTCTAATAAAATTGATAACCAAATGCACCCCAAAACTTATCACTTTAGTTCGTTAGAAGATTTTTTCCAAGTTTATTATTGATTATTTATGTCTCCTTAGATTTTTACTCCTTCTAGATGCATATTCCAATGTGATATAGGTAGAAGTAAATGATAGAAGAAAAAATAAGAATAAAAATCCAATAAGATGTTATTGGTTTGATACAAAAAGCAGATAGAATATATATGAAAATATATCTTAAACAAATTAATAGATGTCTATAATAAAACCTTTTATAAAATCAACATAACCCTCTCTAAATTTAAAAAACCAACCCATGAACAAACTGAAAGAGATTTATTTGTAAGCTAGTGGAAATGAATAAATCAAATTCAGACTCTAACTTTAAACGGATGACTCAACTTATGTAGAATAAACCAAATGACTAAACTTAGTAAACATGAAAGGGTAAAAATAATTTAAAAATCCCATTCTTAGAAAAATTGACCAATTAAACACATAGTAAATGGAATCGTACACTGAACTTGGAGAGTAAAAACACATGTTTAAATTTTTAGTTGGATGGTGATGAAACTTCTAGTCATACCAAACCAACAATTGCAAACCAACAATCGCACAATCTTGATGGTTTCATCATGGGTGTTAAAAATACCAAATTAAATACATTAAAAATAGCTTTGAATGATGTAGGGAGTATTATCAATCTTCATAAAAGGAGTAAAAGGGATATGAATCCATTCTTGTTTAGAAAAAACTTTATCATCACTAGAAAAATGTTTTATGAATATTGCATCCTATGAATTTTGGGTATACACTAACTAAATTAAACTCTTTGAAGGTAGAATTTTGAATGAGTGAGACATGTGGCATTATGTTTTAAATACTTTCATTGGAGACCTTCAACATGATTGAGGCATCACTCTATGTTTTGGTTGACGATATCGTGACACGTGGTGCCCATCCATGTCCTTGTAATAATAGAGGTAAGTAGATGGAAATGGGGGACCAAAAAGGGGTCAAAAGTGGACATATTTTTTCTAAAATCAGAAAAACATGAACTTCATCCAATAATTTGGCATGCATATGCTCAAAATTTGACAAAGTGATAAGAATGAGTACCATAGATCTTAGAATCTAGTTTCTAAACTACTATTTTTTCTGAAAATGGTGGAGATTAAGAGGTTCAAATGTGGTGTGCACACAAAGTATGTCTATTTTTGTGTCAAAAAGATAAGAACCTACTTTGTGTGTACGCCCCCCACCCCCCCCACCCCCATTTTTTGAGTTCTATAAATTATTTTTCAAATCCCTTTGGTAGAAAGTTAGCTAAGACCATGTGGGAGGTCCCACTAATTTTTCATAATTTTTGGATGAATATATATTTTTATTAATTTTCAAAGTGCACATATCCCGAAAATGAAATATTTGTGTGTACACCCCCATAACTTTGAGAAAAATTCATTTTTTTTTTTTTTTGGTGTGTGTAGAATGGAGTTTAGAAAAAACCACTTTTTAAAAAATAATTTGGATGAAAAAATCATAAATTGTGCACCAAAACATATGCATAGGTTTTTGCAAGAAAATAAGGCACTAGTAAAAGAAATTATGGATGAAAGCCTTAAACTAATCATATTTTAGAAAGAATTATATCATCACCAAGGTAAAACCTGAGCTTGACATTGTAGTATATATATTTTTAATATTATGTTATAATGCATGAGATATTGGGGTGTGCACATGATAGTTTTATGTTTTTCTATCAAACACGGATTCATTCACGAGTTACATAGTCCAAACCTTAGGTTTGGATATCCAAGGAAAATCCAAGCCTATGGATTGGGAATTTCAAACTCAAAGAAGATGAAATTCAAGCACGGTATAATGTGAGCACGTTATAATGTGTTTTGCGTTATAACGCACTCATGTTCTTGTTTGTAATGCGAATATGTCCAAAACAAGAACACGAGTGTGTTTCATATTGGTAAATCTGATCCATAACACGCTCGCGTTATGGCCAAAAATGGATTTGTGTTCGTTTTTTGGTCCCCCATCTTTGTGAACTTTCCCATATCCCTACTTTTAAATTAAAATAGTACAGGGAGATATACAAGGTGACACCAAGAACAAGACTCTAACATAAATTTATATTTAAGATATGAAGTGGGTAGAGTACCTACAAGGCTATACATTTTTATTACATCACATAAGTGAAAAATATAACAAGCTTTCTAATGTGTTGATAGGAATATTCTATTTATAGAAATGATAGTATAAGCTCTAGGTTTTTGGTTCTAAAAGGAGTTATATGTCATGATTAATATTTTAGAGGCATGGAAGTCATTAAATGAATAGTGATGGTTGATAAGATACCTTGGTTGGAATATTTTGTTCAAGAATGCTTATTTTTCAAATTTAAACAATTGTGCCATTCTTAAAAGATCAATGCAAGATAAATTAGTGAAGTAAAAACATAATGGTCAAGGACTAATAAGGGACTTTGAAATGGATAATACTCTATTATAATTGGTTAAGAGTTATTTATGGAAGAGAATGATATATACACTATTATGTAAAGGATTGTAGAGTGTGTTAGTGTGAAATGATTTTGAAGTATGAAACTTCCATGGTTTAATAATTTTTTATCATAGCTTATGATCATGTCATCACCTATTTTTTATATACGGCAATCCTTAACCCATTCAAAATTTATATGGGTTGCACCTTCTCCTTATTTCTGACCATTGAGGGAAACACATCATGGTTCAATTTTTGTCAATCTCAATGAGCCATACACAATAAGATCTTCCCATATTCAACATATATCTAGATGAATATCCACAAAATCATCTTTCCTTTCTTTATCCCCTATCATGTCCATTTTACATATATCCTAGATGACTATCCACATGATCATATTTCCTTTCTTTATCCCCTACCATGACCAAACATACATAATATGGTATTACATGATATCTTCTCAATTTTCCATTGTTGAATATATAAGTGATGATATTCCATCTATGATCCATTATAATATGAACATACCAAATTTCACCTTTATATTAGCATTGAAAATTCATTTTTTTAAATGTATAAACATTATGATCAATTTTGTAAAAATATTTCATGTAGAGGCCCCATAATGTTTTTGAGGTTTGTAGGAATGTTATAGCTAGAATAGGTTCAATTTTATTTATTAGAGAATAATGCATAAGGTTTTGATAGAGGAAAATAGTGATAAATGATAGGTTGCATTGGTTTTGGATAGAATTTATTTATATGGAAGTGTTCAAAGTGAATTGATCTAAAAATATAAAATTTAATGAAATCATGAGATTTAAAAGCATGAGGAATTCACAATGGTATTGTGGGTATGCCAATAAAAATAAGAAATATAGAATATAATAAGCAAGTATATTACAAGATGAATATGTTATGGGTGAAATGGTAATCAATGGGGATTTTTATAACATGATGTAGATGTACCATAGTTTTTCATGGCTTAAAATTCATATGATTCCTAATGAATATTGGGGAAACACATGTTACTTTAAATTACATCATGTATACAAAAATGTGAAACGAGTGTAATAAGTATATAATGTCAATCAAGGGTTAATAAGTTATTTTGGTTTGCCAACTTAATTTATCACTTACTCATGAGAGTGGCATACAATGATTCAAATGGAGCTAGATATTAGAATGAATGCAAAGAATTAGTTGAATCAATCTAATGATGATACATCTAGTGGTGGTGTTTTAACATAAACGATATAAAGAGGCCCCATGAAATCGCTAATGGAGGATGTGGCAAGTCACAACAAAATAAAAATATGGATTCCCTAAAGTTTCCCTTAAGCACACTTAAGAAATGGAAATTTGTGCATGAATTGTATGGTATTTGCAGAGCTTCTCCATCAATGAGTAAAACCATTTTGAGATTAATTTTTAGGAGGAGCTTTGAAATTTGATAATTTATGATTATATATTTCCAAATTTCAATTGAGGATGGTAACTCCATTATAAAAGTGAGGTGTTAAAGAAGAAGTAGGAGTTTCCATTTAGTGATCTTTCTTTAAAAAGGTTAAGAATTTGGTGCACTTCTTGATCAACTCCTTTCATCGAAATGATATGTTTAGATGTATGCATATTAATTCCTATTAATCCATGAGAATTGTATTGGAGTATGAAATTAACCACCCAAATATTTATTCTATACACGAAAAATTAAGTCAAATATTATATTACTATTTTTCATTATTTTACATTGCATTCAATGTTTCTTTTTGTAACATTTTTTTATCCAAAAATATTTCTATCAACCACATCATAACTCAAGTATTAAATATTAAGTTTTATTTTCTATTATAAAATAAAATAATGAGTCATCAAATTACAAAAACATATTCCCTTGTTTTTAAACAACATGAATTAACAAAATAAAAATTGATAAAGCTTTTAAAAAAATAAAACATACCAAAATTTAAAAAAACAACTATCCATAGAAGATACATGAAGTAGAAACACAAAAATAAAATACATCAAAAATATACATACAAAGACCGTAGCCATAGAAGATATGCAAGTACAACAATGTAAGTTGCTACATTTATTTTAAGTACGTCTCAATTTTCAAAATATAAATATTTTATTTTTCATATATATTTGGTTTAATATATATTTTTGGATAAATATGTGGATCAATTATTTTTCTTTTACATATTTCTATTCATTATTTTATTTCCTTGATGCATTTTTAAAAAGTTTTCGATACAAAAATTATAGAGATTTTTTTCATACACTAACCTTTCACTTATCTCCATTTTTTTTTACAAGTATTTTCCAAGTTCAATTATCCTTTGCATTTGTTCTATCTTGTATTATTTATCATTGACATGTTTTCTTTAATTCCAAACTAATATTTTGGGGGAAACAACAATGACCGTGTTTTTTTAGCATATTCCTTAATTTATTGCTTTAAAATTATATATCTACTCATGGGTACTAATTCATAATAATATTCATTAGTACTTGCGATAGGAAATACATTATCACAAGAATTTTTGAGTAAAAAAATCATTTTCATACAAATTTAAATATTAGAAATTATGATGATGTAGAAGTTATTGATATTCCGATAATGCCAATCTTTGGGATCCTTATCAACATTAAAGGAAGACCTTAAAATTTCACACTATTACAGAATGTGCCTAGAATATTCATCATCTATAGTTACTATTGATATTGAGCATAATGTTACTCTATTGATACATTTGTAATAATAAATTCCTAGATATATTTGCTACAACTTAAATATTCCTCTAAAAAGATAATTTCATATTCCTATTTTGATGATATTAAAATTGAAGGCAATGATAATATTTTACTATACCATTTTAGTGCACATTACACCAATCATTATGTCAAAGGAATTGTTCCAACCTTTGATAATTTTACTCTTCTTAAATGATGAATTATCCAAATTATTGGTGAAGTACGGTGGACAATATGATAATGGTGGAAAATAATGTGTTATAGAAATATATTTATAATTAAATAAATATGATTATGGAAATAAAATATTTTATTGCAAAAAATTCAAAATTATGGAAATAAATAAATTTATTCAAATTGAGTATGTACACAAACTCTACAAGAGTCGTATGCCACAAATCTCCACAATTCATAAGTTATACAAAATGGAATACTTTATATGAGATATGTATATCTATAAAACCAAAAATGGAAGAATCATCTAAGAGGAGATATGTGCTTACAAAAACCTGATACATAAACTTGTGTTTTCAGTTATAATCATATTCTTTGTAGTGGTACAATGCATAACATGGAAACTTGCCAAGAAAAGTACATGAAGTGTTCCAAATGGGAAATGAAATGTAATCCTGTATGGATATGACATATATCTACCTTTTGGGTGGTTTTTAATGGGAGTAAGTGGACAAAATATGAAACTTATCATATTATTATATAAATATTTTTATTGTTCCTTTTCTAGGGGTATATCTCCTAGCCCATTGATCTAATTTTTCAATTGGAGGATGATTTGGAAATATGACAAAGTTTAATATAATAAACCCTCTAAAAATACTTTATTATATGGTTGTACTAGAAAAAACCTTTAAAATGATCTAAAGAACCTAAAAATGTAAAATACAAAAACTTGTCAACATTACTAAAATTATAATTTCAAGACTTTCTAAAAATATATTTTTAGAAATCCTCACTGGCTACTGGTTTGGATAATTTGTTCCTCATTGAGAATAAATGTGCCTCATTTATTTTAGGATTAATCTCTTATAAACATATGAAGTCATGAGTTTTGAATTGATTTTCTTCCCCTTGACAGGGGTGACCCACTCAAAATTCATGTTTACTAATTTCAAAGACTTATGTGTAGCAATGTCAACAAACCAACATGTACAAATGTTGTGGTTGCACTTCTTATAAATACCACAAAGATGAATATTCCAATAATAAACATAATTATGACCTCTTCTACAACAATAAATACAATTATGAAAATAAAGCTTGCACTAATGTTGGGCATATTTTTCTAGATTCATGATTTTTGTAATGAACATGGGAACCATGGTGGGTTGAAAATATTCTTTTGTATACTTGAGACCAAAATTATTAGGTATCTTCTCCACTTCAAGAGGTTTCCAAATGACTTGACCATATTTTGTAAGGCCTTGGCCATTATAACTAATTTTATTTAACAACTTGAAACTAATACCTTTTTTGTACTTATCAAAATAAAAATCACATATGGATGGTTACAAAAATGTGTGGAATGAAAATAACATAGATTTCCTCTATTTATGTTTGTGCATATACAATTCTCTTCTTCTTTTATTTCATCTTTTCAAATTTATCTTGTATGATGTAAAGGTCATATTGAAATTCATAACAAAATGCTTCTTTTCTCCAATTTTATTTAAATATTTTACATAACTTATTTTTACCTCTCCTCTTCTTAGAGAAATACTTCCACAATGTCATGATGATGTTAAGGATTTTATACAATAATTGGTTTTATATTTGTAGTCATTCATTTTCTACAAGAAACAATTCACACTCATTATGTGGTGCTAGGTATGGATCAAAATATTATTAGGAACTCTTCTTGTTTCTTCTAGATTTATTTCCCCACAATTTTCAAAAATCATGATTTTTTTTTTTTTTTGGGTTTCTAATCGAGATACATCTAAATTATTGATGCAAATTGGTGGAAAACGTTGGTGCTTAGTGTGTTATAAATATATATTCATAATTGAAGAATTTTGAATATGGGAATGAAATAATTGCATTTCGAAAAAAAAAAAACCCTAATTATAAAAAAATACCTTATTCAAATTGAATGTGTATAAAAATTAGGAAAACTCTATTGGAGAGATAAATGCATGTGGATCTATATAATTAATAATGTGTGTAAAATGGAAAACTCTAAAGAATATATGTATGCCTGGTATAAAATAGAAAAATATATATGAGAGGCATGCCTATAAATATGATACAATAATAGGAAACCTTTGTAGAAGATATTTAATCATATGAAAATTGATACAAAATATTGTGTCTTCATTCAAAACGATCTTCTTCATAGTGGTACAATGCGAAATGATAGAAAGTTTCTAATAATAGAACATGAAGGGTTTTGAATGGGAACTAAAAGGTCATACTACATGGAGATGACATGTATTCATTTTTAGGGTGGATTTGAATGGGGAAAAGGTGGAAAATATTTAAAACTTATCATATTATTAGATTTTTAATGCTCCTTTTAGGGTCATATATCATATCCCATTGACCCAATTGTGGGACCAAAAGAGTGTGTTGGAAAGATACAAAGTGTACTAAAAACCCACAACAATGAAGCATTTAAAAAAATTTGTACTATAAAATCCTTTAAAAGGACCTAAAATTTAAAATATAAAAAAATGTCAAAAATACTAATAATATATTTTTGTTAGGATAAAATATTATTATTATCCTGATTAATTATGCATTACATATTAATAAATTTATTATTTATTAATTGTATGGTTATATTTAATTATAATCATCTATTTGTTTGTATTTGAACAATATAGGATGTTGTTATATTTTTTAACAATATAATATAGGATGTTGTTATAGGATGTTGTTGTATTTTGGTTGTATTTTTATGCTTCTCGGATGTAATATTGGAAGTAGTTGTGAGTATTGTTTTACCTGTGCAACATATTTTTTTTTTTTGCACATGACTGTACAATACCTATAAGTATTGCAATCCTGCTATTGTAAATTGGTTGATTCTGATTAATATAATTTTCAGGATTCCGTTCTTGTTTACATTTGGCACCAGAGCAAGAATCTAGACCTGTAAAGTTGTGGAAGAGAGAGAAGCAGAGATAGAGGAGATTGGAGAAGCGTTTGTAGCATTTGATAGCCTGTGTAACCTCGTGCAACCTCCCAGCCCCATCCCTGCCTCCCCACATCCTCCTGCTCATTCCAGGTGTTTGGAATGCAAATTGTTTTTTTAGCACTAGAGCACCCAAAGACACTGCAAGCAAAACTTGTCTGTAGGTATTGAAAATTTTATGTAAATTTTTTGTTCTCCCCATTAGGGGTTTTATCTCTAATATTAGAGATATATTTAGTCACTATTACAAATTAAATTGCGATCTGCTACAACCGGAGGTGTCTCGTGTTATTTTAGTAGAAAGTTATTTGGAATTGATCGGGCCTCCCTGCGTCCAGCAGCAATAACACTACACGCGTTCGAGCAAAATCAACTCAACAAATCATATAAAAGACTTGCGATCGGGTTGATCCATCTATTCATTTCCTCACATTGAGCTAGATTCTAACAACAATCTAGAATTTTTTGATGTTTGAGCCACGTATTTCCAACCTGCATCAACAAATAAACTCGTAGCCGAGGCATCTATCTTCCAAGCTACGACCCCTACTCCACGAGCTCCACCACTCTCACGATAGTTGCGACACTGTAAACATAGCTTGTGATAAAATCGTGAATAAATACCTCCACCCGACTGCACCTACAAAATATGGTGGAAGCAAAGTGTATCATTCAATAAATAGTTTAAAGAAACACAGAAAGGAGCTACGAAGCTGCTAAAAGCAAATAAAAAATGGTGGATGCATACACTTAAGCGGAGGCCAAAGGTAAAGTAAAGGCTTAGATCCACTTGACGTGGATACCCTAATCCTAATCCACATGCAGTCATGTGGGACTCAAACCACATCACGTTTTTCAATAGGTGAGTTGGTTTTCAACTATATTATATATAAACTACTTCATTTAATAGCTAAGCGCTCATAAAAGCCTAAGCGGTTAAGAGGAAAGACTTAGAAGTAGGAGGTTTGGGGTTCAAACCCCACCCCAGAAATTATTTTTAAACCAATTTGATTTTGGCCGAAATTTTGGAGAAACCGCTAAGTTTGGAGGCATATTTGGTGGAAAAACAATCGCTAAATAGCTAGTTATAGCTAAAACCACCTCTAAATTTTTAGTGAGAAAATCCCTAATTTAGGGTAAAAAAATTATCCCATTCAGCTTGTTTTTTCATTCGGGCAACTTTTTCGAAAGGGTGGATAGCTAAAAATTACATTTTCGAGATGGGATTTTGCAATTTTTTATAGTTTGGGTCATTCCTGGGCCCGGAAGCCACCAGACTCGGACCCATGAAAAAAAAATTGCTGTCATTCAATTTTTCTAGATATTTTAATATAATTTGTATACTTGCATTATATTGTACTAACTTGTAGGTTGCCATAGTCAACCGAAAGCTTTGTAATCGATCGAAACTTGCGAATTGTAGTAAAAACCAACAAAAATTGGTTATGTAAGATTCACGAGATCCTAGATCTCATTCGTAGCATTTGCTATATACAGTGCCTCTGAGAAGTGCTTACGGGTAAAGCCATCATGACTACTACTGCACTTAATGCCTAATATAGTTGCAACAATGTCATCTGGGCATCGGCCCTTTAAATCGATGGGGAGTAATAAGGTCACGGTGCACACACTATGAGCCATCCCATTTGTCTGTGAATGATTGCACGATATAAATCCAGAATGAGAAATTATCCAAGTATATAGCAAAGTTATGCACGTGTATGAGGATATTTCTTTGAGTTAGTGTCAATAATTACACAAACCCCATCAATACTATCTTGGTACCACGTATTGAATTCTTTCACATACGTTAACACCTCTTTCACGTACTATCGGGTATATAGAAAGGGTGAGCTTCTTCCATGTACCGCTGGGTATATCATAAGGGCGTGTATATAGAAAGGTTCGGTATATTAGACTGACGGTATATAGATTGGGAGACCTTATACGTGGAGTGATAAGAGCCAAACCCTGTCAGTGATCTCTATAAAATGGGCACCAATGCCCCCAAAAATTTTCCGGATTCACAACTATTCAGAGGAAACAACTATGCTACATGGAAGACAAAAATTAAGAAACATCTTGAGTTTGAAGAGATCTGGCATGTTTTGAATGGTACTCTAACCAGATCAACTACTAATACAACACAACAGTGGCAGTTTGATAAAGTAGATTAGAAGGCCAAACTCATCATCTTGTTTGGAGTGTCTAACGATGTGCAACCCCACATTCGAGATGCCAAAACAGCCAAAGAAGCATGGGATAAATTGAGCACAATATACGAGGCCAAGAACAAGAATGTTATATTGAATTTGTAGAGTCAGTTACACACATTGAAGTTCAAGTAGAATGAAAAAATAGAAGCTTTCTTAAGAAGAGTTACAAAATTGAGGGCTTCACTTCTATCCCTGGGAGAACCGGTCATAGATGATGCTCTCATTCCCATTATTCTGAGAGCACTCCCCTCTTCTTACCACATTTTTGTCACAACACTAAATGTGTCAAATACGACAGTTAGTTTTGACAAGCTGGTAAACCTACTGCAACAAGAGGAAGCAATGCACAATAAGGATGATGAAGAGGATTAGGGAATATCTTCACATCAAAAATGGAAAGGAAAAGGTAAAGGAAAACCTAATTCCTATCAAAAATCCCAAAATCAAAATCAGTATCAAGGGGATAGACAACAGAAGAAGCAATGTCGAATCTGCAAAAGAGGGCATAACCTATAAGATTGTTGGTATTATACTTATAATAAAGGTTCATCAAGCAACTCGGACCTCCAAAAAATCTAACAAGGGACATTCTAACTACAATCAAGGGTAGAAAAATGGGAACTGGAAAAGAAGACCCCACCAATGAAGGTAATATTAATGAGCAACAAGAACAGCATGACAATGAAGACTTCTTGTTCATTTGCTCAATCAAGTGAACCATCCCCATCATCTAGTGATGTTTAGTATGTTGATTCGGGGCCACTCGACACATGACCAGCCATAGATATTTGGTTTATTTCAATGAGGGACACACCATCAAAAAAGCATGTTTTGTTGGGAGATGATTCTTCATATATAGTGTTATCCAAAATTCACCCCCCCAGGGTAATTTTGATAACATGCATCAGAATGTTCAAGTCCCAGGAACATTGATTGATTCAGAGCAAACATCATGTTTCTGAGGTTCTCTCAGATATTTTTTTAACTCCCCTGGCCGAAGAAGGAAGGAGCAAGCTCGAGAAAATGTGAAAAATTTGCGAGAAAGGCAAGTAGATTGATCCAGGAAAAAATCACAAAAATGGCTAAGTCCTTGTCCTAGGACAGTCGGGACATTTGGGACGTCAAGGCGCGGATCGGCCGAAAAGCCTCCAGGCGGCCCACTAAGCATTTGGGACAAGTGGGACAAAAGTACGCGGCGGGTGCGAAATGCCGGTTCGGCCAAGAGAGGAAAAATTGGCTAACTGCTGAGAGGGTCGCCTTTGGGACATTTGGGACAAAAAGACGTGAACCGGCGAAATCAGGCGAAATCAGCAAAAGCGATCCAAAACACAATGGGACAAGCGGGCCGCGAGTACGCGAACCGGCCGAACCGGGTGAAAAAGGGTCGAGGCAGTCCGAAGGCAACTGGGACATTTGGGACAAATGGACGCGAACCGGCCGGTTCGCCCGAAATCAGCACAAGGAGCACTAAGCATTTGGGACATCCGGGACGAAAAGACGTGAAAGGCATGAAAGAGCTGGCAGGGCCGAGAACCAACCAGATCATGCCACATGTCTCAAGGAGAAAAGTCAAAAGTCAAAGGGGCAAGGTTTGAAGCGCTGGCCCGAGCCAATAGGAATTGGACACGTGTCCAATAGAGCAGTAAAGTGCGGAGCTCGGGGGGAAGTTAGAGAATTTGGCCGAGTTCCCCAAAAAGGCTAAAAGTAAAGGAAGCCCCACGCCCTGTCCTCCAACAAGATCATGCCACGTGTCATCCAAATGGCGGGAGCGCGGGAAAAGGGTGAAAAAAGTCCCAAAATCATCAAAAAGTCAAAATTTCAAAGGACAGCCCGCCGAAAAGATGGAGGAGAGAGAATTGCTCGTCCAATCAGAGCGTGCCACGTGTCATCCAAGTGGCAGAGCGCGGGAAAGATTTCAAAACACGTTTTCACCTGTTTTGTGCCCTAAAACTTCAGACCTCCATAACTTTCGATCCAGAGCTCGGATTTGCACGTTCCTTATATCAACGGAAAGCTTATGAAATTCTCTACATGATTCTAGGATCAATCTCGAGTTTTGGTGCAGTATGAAGAGAGAAAATTGAGAAACGGTGCTGATGCGTGATAATGGCCAGAAGCGACGTTTCAACAACCTGTTTTAATGCTAATGGGTCGCATTCTTCTTCTGCACGGCCAGAAGTGACATTTTAGCGGCCAAATTAATGCACATGGGTCGCATCCTCCTCAAAAAATCACTCAAAGTGACAGGGTATGGGTTGGTAAGATCCTCCATGCTGATTTAATGCATCTACAGTCAATGAGGAATGGGCTTGCATGTTTTCCCACGTTTTTGTCCCCTGGGCTCGACCCATGCAATGTAAAAGCCAGATTTGGCTCATTTAAAAAAAAAAAAGTTGTTCATTCTTTCTGCTCGGCCCTCCCTTCTTTTCTTCTCTAGGGTTGAAAATGGAGTTCGAGCCTCCTCCCTTGCTCTGTAATGGCGTTTTTGCCTCTTATTAATGGAATGATGTTCTGTGCAAACTTCTGGAGCAACAAAACGTGTTTTGTGATGCATCTGTCCATCCTTTCTCGTTTTTGCTTGTTCTCTTCTTGCCTCTCTTCATTGCAGGTATTTGTGCATGTTTGAATGTTCATTGCAGGTTTGGAGCTGTGTTCATGGAGTTTTGGGACATTTTCTGTGTGAAATCTATCCTTGGGCCTGTGATGCATCTGTCCATCCTTCCCATTGCTCACCTCTCTTTGTCCCATGGCAGTTTTGATAGATGTCCAACATTCTCCTTCTCTGGTGTATCACCGTTTTAGTGTAGGCTTTTGCTTTTTTTCCTTCTCTCTCTCTCTCTGTCTCCTTGGCATGGTTAGATTAGGATTAGATTAGCTTGCACTGCTGCTTTGGAATAGCTTGTGGCGGGTAGTTTAGGAGCGGAACCACCTTCTCTGGAGATTCCTCTCTCAGTTTTACAAGTCCCACGCTTGGAGAGAGGTTTCCATGTTGTGCAATCACACTGGATGCAAGAGTGATCAACCTAGAAGCCTGATCTGCATCCAGGGGTGCTGTGATTTTGCACTAACAGTTTTGGCACGCCCGGTGGGACCTTAGAGGTCTTTCACTTCATCTTTTGCAGGTTGATGTGTTCCTGTGAAGATTTCAGCCTTTGGAGGCACTTGCAAACACATCTGGCGACTCCATCTGGTCAACAACCCATCTCTGAAGTTGCAGACCTTCCTTTCCATTCATTTCCATCCATTTTCATCCATCTTTCTTTCCATCCCTTCATTCTTTTCCATTCCATGAAGTTGTGCAATCATGACTTCATTTCCATCATGGAATTCACATCAACAACAACAGTATATTCCACCTCCAACATGTTTTACAAATCCTCCAAATCAGCATTTTGAGCAGATTCAAGATCAGTATGCATACCCATATGAGCAGCAGTGCCAAAGTCAGTTTGGCTATGGAGCTTTCCAAGAGCAAGGTGTGCATACAATGAAGACCATCGAGATCCAATGCTGGTGCATTGGAGAAAATCCAAAAGATGGAGGTGGGGATGAGTGCGATCCAGGCTCAAGCACAAATGAAAGCTTTTAGAATCGGTTATGGAGCACCTTGTCCATGGGTGGGACCTTTTCCAGGCATTACACCCTCGGGAGAAGCTTGACTTCATGATTGCAACGCTGCCTTTGCTTGCAAAGTGGATTGAAGAAATAGAGGTGTATGAGAGAAGTATTCGGTGTTGAACAACCTTGTCAATGGGTAAGCACACCATCTCATGCCTTTTCTTTTCCTCTTTCCCAATCTGTTTCATTTCAGCAGTGTCAAGTTTCAAACTCTCCATCTGCTGTCCCAAGTGTTGAATCCATTCCCCCATCCCCTAGTCTTCCACCCCATCTCAATTCTTCTTTCCTTTTCCCTTCCAAATAGTCATTCCCTCCACAAGAGCTAACGAAATACCCCCTCCTCCAAAAACAAACAAGAGGTTTCACCTCCTCCACCACCACAAAAAATTGTAAAATCAGTTGAGTTTCAGCCCATTCCTCCTTTTGCATTCCCAATTCCATGTGGGAAGAAGAAATTGAAAAAATCAGTCATCAAGGACAACAAGAGGAAGAGCCAGAAAAGAAGAAATGATTAAGAGCATAGTAAGTTTGGCTCTTAAGTTTGGGATGAAAAGATCCCCTTGATGGTTAAGCCTACAGAAGAGGCCAAGGTTGAACAAATGGTGGTTAGGACTGAATTGGTTGCAGCAGAAGAAGAAGATCTTGCAGTCCCAACTTGTCCTCTAGAGCAGCAAATTGAAGAGTTTGACTTGACAAACTTCATGCTGGAGGAGGAGTTCAATCAAGAGCAAGATTGTCTTCAAACATTGGAGGAAGGAGAAGCTGCTCCAAATCCAAAAGAAGAGGAGCACATTCTAGCTATGGAGGAGAAAAGTGCAGATCCAAGGGCTTTGAGCACAAAGCAGGCTACAGGAGAACCTTCAGTTCTTCTTTCTACTTCACCTCTCTCAAGTTCTAGTACTGAAGAGGAGTTTGATCTCTCAAACTCAATATTGGAGAGTGAAGCAAACCATGGTGGTCAAGTTGCACATCAAGAGGACACCATGGAGGAAGTTGAATACGGCGGCGCGGACAATGATGAGGCGGCGGTTTACCATCGAGATTTGGAGGACTGTTTTGATGGAGAAGAGCCGGTTGAGTTTTCACCATTCTCTCTTTCATCATCCACATTCCAAACACGAGCTGCTTGTCATGGAGGAGACAGCATTCATTTGCAGCAGCATGCATCTTATAGCAGCCCTTTGGAATCAAAATTGGAAGATTTTAATCTTCCATGTTCTTCATCGGAGGAAGAGAAAGGACAGAAGGATTCCACCATTTCTTCCACATCATCCATTCAGGTGGGTCTGCAAGAAAACTCCATTCTTGGAGTTGAAAATCGAGCTATGGGCATATCAAACTGATCATACCTTGCCTAATCAGTATTTGGCTTCATTGGAGCCAAAGGAGAAGCCTGACCAGTCATGCTTGCTTGAGCATGAGGATGAGCTACTGAAGTACCAAGGATCAGCTGCCATACCTCTCGATCCAAATGTAGAGCAACTAAAAGAGGTATTGGATTTTTCATTTGATACCTTGATGATTTGGATAGAAGACCAGCTTCTTGTTGATTTTCCATCCATCCAAACAGCCATGATCGGTGCGAATCAATTGCATGGCTGCCAATTTTGAAGAAAGGAAGCTATTTCTCACAACTGACTTGATTCGGGGTTTGTTTAGCTTGCCTTTGCTTCCAGATTAGAGTAGAGTAGCTAGGTTTTCTTTCAATGTAAGAAGTGCTTGTGCACACTCTTCATGTTCCATTTGGGGCATGTATGATTTTCATTTTGTACATAGTTTTGGTGTTGCTGGTTTTGCTCTTGCACGTTCGTTCCAAATGGTTTTGGTGAGAACAACTCCATGTCCGGTGGGTTTCCAAGTGGCTCGGAGGAAGTTTTCAAAGTTCGAGATCAGTTTTAGGCTCTACTCATGACTCCATGCCCAATGGATTGCTTGAGCAAGCTGGTCTTTTCATCTAGCGAGCGAGATGACCCCAGTTGAGTCACCCAAAATCTGTTATCAAAATTCACCCCCGGGGGTAATTTTGATAACATGCATCGAAATATTCAAGTCCCGAGGCACATTGATTGATTGAGCAAACATCATGTTTAAGGTTCTCTCGAGATATTTTTTAACTCCCTGGCCGAAGAAGGAAGGAGCAAGCTCGAGAAAATGCGAAAAAGTTGCGAGAAAGGCAAGTAGGTTGATCCGGAAAAAATCACGAAAATGGCTAAGTCCTTGTCCTAGGAGCAGCATGGGGACATTTGGGAGGTCAAAGGCGCGGATCGGCGAAAAGCCTCCGGGCGGCCCACTAAGCATTTGGGACAAGTGGGACAAAAAATACGCGGCGGGCGCGAAATGCCGGGTTCGACCGAGAGGAAAAATTGGCTAACTGCTGAGAGGGTCGCCTTTGGGACATTTGGGACAAAAAACAAAGCGAAATCCGTTGCCGAACCGGTGAAATCAGCACAAACAGTCCAAAACACAATGGGACAAGCGGGCCACGAGTACAACACAAGCATTGAAACACAAGTGGGACAAAGAACGTGAACCGGCCGAGGGTGAAAAAGGGTCGAGGCGGTCAAAGGCAAGCCCCAGGACATTTGGGACAAATGGACGCGAACCGGCCGGTTCGCGCGAAATCAGCACAAGGAGCACTAAGCATTTGGGACATCCGGGATGAAAAGACGCGAAAGGCGCGAAAGAGCGGCAGGGCCGAGAACCAACCAGATCACGCCACGTGTCTCAAGGAGAAAAGTCAAAAGTCAAAGGGGCAAGGTTTGAAGCGCTGGCCCGAGCCAATAGGAATTGGACACGTGTCCAATAGAGCAGTAAAGTGTGGAGCTCGGGGAAGTTAGAGAATTTGGCCGAGTTCCCCAAAAAGGCTAAAAGTAAAGGAAGCCCCATGCCCTGTCCTCCAACAAGATCATGCCACGTGTCATCCAAATGGCGGGAGCGCGGGAAAAGGGTGAAAAAAGTCCCAAAATCATCAAAAGTCAAAATTTCAAAGGACAGCCCACCGAAAAGATGAAGGAGAGAGAATTGCTCGTCCAATCAGAGCGTGCCACGTGTCATCCAGTGGCGAGCGGGAAAGATTTCAAAACACGTTTTCACTGTTTTGTGCCCTAAAACTTCAGACCTCCATAACTTTCGATCCAGAGCTCGGATTTGCACGTTCCTTATATCAACGGAAAGCTTATGAAATTCTCTACATGATTCTGGGATCAATCTTGAGTTTTGGTGTAGTCTGAAGAGAGAAAATCGAGAAACGGTGCTGATGCATGATAATGGCCAGAAGCGACGTTTCAACAACCTGTTTTAATGCTAATGGGTCGCATTCTTCTTCTGCACGGCCAGAAGTGACATTTTAGCGGCCAAATTAATGCACATGGGTCGCATCCTCCTCAAAAAATCACTCAAAGTGACAGGGTATGGGTTGGTAAGATCCTCCATGCTGATTTAATGCATCTACAGTCAATGAGGAATGGGCTTGCACGTTTTCCCACGTTTCTGTCCCCTGGGCTCGACCCATGCAATGTAAAAGCCAGATTTGGCTCATTTTAAAAAAAAAAAGTTGTTCATTCTTTCTGCTCGGCCCTCCCTTCTTTTCTTCTCTAGGGTTGAAAATGGAGTTCGAGCCTCCTCCCTTGCTCTGTAATGGCGTTTTTGCCTCTTATTAATGGAATGATGTTCTGTGCAAACTTCTGGAGCAACAAAACGTGTTTTGTGATGCATCTGTCCATCCTTTCTCATTTTTGCTTGTTCTCTTCTTGCCTCTCTTCATTGCAGGTATTTGTGCATGTTTGAATGTTCATTGCAGGTTTGGAGCTGTGTTCATGGAGTTTTGGGACATTTTCTGTGTGAAATCTATCCTTGGGCCTATGATGCATCTGTCCATCCTTCCCATTGCTCACCTCTCTTTGTCCCATGGCAGTTTTGATAGATGTCCAACATTCTCCTTCTCTGGTGTATCACCGTTTTAGTGTAGGCTTTTGCTATTTTTCCCTTCTCTCTCTCTCTCTCTCTCCTTGGCATGGTTAGATTAGGATTAGATTAGCTTGCTCACACCGGAATAGCTTTGGAATAGCTTGTGGCGGTTTAGGAGCGGGAACCAGACCTTCTCTGGAGATTCCTCTCTCGGTTTTACAAGTCCCACACTTGGAGAGGTTTCCATGTTGTGCAATCACACTAGATGCAGTGATCAACCTAGAAGCTGATCTCGCATCCGGGGGTCTTTGTGATTTTGCACTAACATATAGTTCGGGGATTGGGAACATTTCTCTACCCCTTGGTTCATGCAAATGCATACTATCGGATGTCCTATATGTTCCAGGGGTTGACTAAGAATCTTCTTTCGGTCATTCAAATCCTAGATCACAACCTAAAAATTGAATTTGACGATCAATCCGTAAGAAAATGTGTTTGATTCGAGAAAAATCAAGAGGCTCAAAAATAATTGCAAAAGCCTCCAATGTGGGACACATGTTCGACTTGATTTTGTTCACAAAGACAATCAAGCACTTGTGGCTAACAACTCCACCTAAGCACAATTGTGGCATCAGAGATTTGGTCATGTAAGTTTCAAATATCTCAAAACACTTTGCAAAGATAATATGGTACATGGGCTACCATCTCTTGAAAGGATATAAACAAGTGTCCTCACCGCCTAGCGAGAAAACAACAACACGAGCTTCATTCTAGAGGAGTACATTTTGAGCCCATGTTAAACTTGACTGTTCATACCAATATTTTCAGATTCGATGCGGTCAAGTCATTTCGGGTTCTAGTAATTCATGCTTTGTGTTGATGACTATTCGAGAAAAATGTGGATTTTCTATCTTCACAAGAAAAGTGAAGCATTTGAAAACTTCAAAAAGTTCAAAGTGGCAGTTGAGAATAAAACTGGTCATCACATTAGAACTCTCCACTCGGATCGAGGGGGAAATTCACCGGTGATGAGTTCGAGAGACTACCTACAAACTCATAGGATTAGTCGACAAATGCCTCCTCCACACACACCACATAAAAATGGTGTTGTTGAGAGAATAAATCGTACTATCATGGAAATGGTGTGATGCATGATCGATGATTCCGACTTGTAAAGACATTATGGGCAGAAGTAGCAAAGACAGTAGTGTATTTTTTGAACATAGCACCCATTTTTGCTCTTGATGAAGTAACACCACAAGAAGTAAGGTCAAAATAGAAACCATCTATTGCACACCTTAGAGTATTCAGTGTAAAGAAAGCATGCACATACCCAAACAGAATAAAAATAAATTGGACATGAAGTTATAGAAACTTGTCTTCATTGGGTACAGTGAAGAGACTCTTGGGTATAGATTGATGGATCTTAAGACCAGAAAATTCTACACCAGTAGAGATGTTGAGTTTTTTGAGAAGAAAGAAGCAGAGACTCTTCCTCCGGACTCACAAGATGTAGATTTTTCACCTATTGTAAAAATTGAAGCTGATGTTCCCTCAGAAGATGAAAGTGATGATGGGGATGATGGTGTTGATCAGATAGAACCACAACCCATGGGAATAGTTCATTGTATGCATAAATGGTGTAAAGTACATTACGAGATGCAAGAATGGATGCTCCACTGGATACATCCACCCCTGGACCACGAAATTGCAATAAAGCAAGAGAAGAAGTCAACTTTGCCTTGATGAGTAGAGTTATTGAATCGGATGAGCCCTCAACAATCCAGGGAAGCCCTACAAGTAAAAATATTGGAAAGATGTCATGGACTCGAATATCAATCATTTCTGAAAAATAACACTTGGCAACTTGTTGATCTTCCACCGGGGAAGAAACCCATTGGATGCAAATGGATATTTAAAACAAAGTAAAAATAAGATGGTACACTGGACAAGTATAAAAACAAGACTTGTAGCAAAGGGGTATGCACAAAAATAAGGCATTGACTATGAGGAGACATTTTCTCCCACATGCTAAGATCAAAATGATCGGATGATCTTTGCTCTAGCTGCTCTTTGATGGAAAGTCCACCAAATGAATGTAAAAAGTGCCTTCCTAAATGGAGATTTACAAGAAGTCTACATGACTCAACCTTGAGGGATATGTAGTACCTGGTCAAGAAGTAAAGGTATGCGGACTCGGAAATCTCTATATGGCCTCAAAAAGGCACCCTGGGCATGGTACATCAAGATTGATGAGCATCTCGTACAACATGGATTTGTTATAAATCCATACAATCCTAATCTTTAACTCAAAAAGCAAGAGGGGAGATTGTGATTGTCGTTGTCTATATCAATGATCTAGTCATCATTGGCAGCTCAGTGAGGATGATCGATACAACAAAGAAATATCTTAATTGATCATTCGACATGACCGATCTCAAGTTGATGCACTATTATCTTGGATTGGAAGTGTGGTAAAAAGAGAATCATAATTTTTTTCTCAGATGAAATATACCAAGACTACACTCAAGAAGTTTAGGATGATGGATTGCACACCAATTGCTACACCCATGGAGAACATATTGTAGTTATCTCGTTCAGATCCATCTCCTAAGGTAAGTGCCACTCTCTATCGAAAGTTGATCGGGAGTCTCATTTACCTGACCTACACTAGACCATGATATCAGCTTTGTAATGAGCTATCTATCTAGGTTCATGCAGGAACCCAAAGTTTGTCATTGGAAAGTAGCAAGGTGCATTTTAAGATATCTCAAAGGATCAATGGATCTTGGTCTAGAATACAAGAAGAATGACAACTTCTTCTTGACTAGATATTTGGATTCAGATCATGCAGGTAACATTGATGATAGAAAATCCACTTCAGGATTTGTGTTCTTTAGGGAATCTAGACCAATATCATGGGGAAGTAATAAACAACACTTTGTTTCTCATTCTTCCACAAAAGCCAAGTATCATTCTCTAGGAGAATATCTATGTGAATTGATTTGGCTACGTCACATACTAGAAGGACTTGGAATACCACAAGACAAACCGACCACCATGTATGTTGACAATGAAGGTTTTCTCAAACTTGTTTGCAATCTAGTTTTTCATGAAAGAACAAAGCACATTGAGGTACAGGTACATTTCATACGTGAACATGTGTTGAAGCACAACATCCAGCTTCAATTTTGTCCAACAGTTGAACAACGAACATATATTTTCACAAAGTCACTTGCATGTGACAAGTTTGAGTTATTCAGAGAGTTCCTCTCCTCATCCCTTGAGACAATGCACAATTAAGGGGGGGAATGTTAGGATAAAATATTATTATTATCCTAATTAATTATGCATTACATATTAATAAATTTATTATTTATTAATTGTATGGTTATATTTAATTATAACCATCTATTTTTTTGTATTTGAACAATACGGGATGTTGTTATATTCTTTTAACAATATAATTTTTTGGTTGTATTTTTATGCTTCCCGAATGTAATATTGGAAGCAGTTGTGAGTATTGTTTTACCTGTGCAACATATTTATTTTGTCTACACATGACTATACAATACCTATAAGTATTGCAGTCCTACTATTGTAAATTGACCGATTCTCGATTAATATAAATTTCAGGCTTAGTCCCTATTTACAATTTTCACGACTTTCTAAAAAAAAAAATTCAAAAACTTATTCTAACTATAAATATGCATTAATGGTAAAAATAGTCACAAAATATATTTATATATAGATTTGTTCATGATTATCACATGGAACCATTGATTTGGAAAACTTGTATTATTGTGATGATGATCTTAACATTTACATTTTTGATATTGATGATCCTTGAATGGGAATATATAATTTTTCATCTATGCATATTGTTTATATGGATGAAAATGAAAAATATATGTCATACCATCCATTATGTTATGATATTTAATCTCTCTTAAATTACGCCAATTTGGAATGTTGTTATAAACATCCTAAGTCTCTGTAGATTGAATGATGGGTTTCTAAGAAGTCTTCCCCATGCCCTAAACGAGCTTCCACGAACCCTATATTTTCTCCTACAATTGGCAATAAGGATAGAGGCGGCGTTGGTTTGTCTCCTACTGTCTCTGCTACCACCAGTATCCAAGGATTTGATGGCCATTTAGAGGTTTTATATGGTGGATCTTTGTAAATGGCTATGGGTGTTCGAGCCCCTAAGGCTCCTTCTTGTGGTATTGGTCCCAAAATTGTAGAAAGTTAGAGACTAAGGATTTCTTATCCTCTAATGGTTTGATCTACCACTTCTATGGAATCTAGCTAGGTCTTCCACTTCTTCACTCGTGGATTGCTACAAACTAGCATCCTATTGTTTCGGGTAGGATTGACATTTACCCCTATGCAAGGAGTTTTTCATTATATCTTTTAGCGCTAATGATGATAGGGCTATCATTCTCTCAAATATTTGGGAATTGTAGAATCTTCACCTGTTGATGAAATCATGGTTCCCAACTTTCAACCCACTCACAACCTATTTCATTGTTAAACTAGTTTGGATTCATTTTCCCCATCTGTCATTATAGTTTTGGGGAGAGGAAAGTTTAACTACTATTAGCAAACGCTTTGGGTAAATTTTTATCCATTGATTCCAATATGGAATCCTACACTCACACTACCTTTGCATGGATATTGGTGGATCTAGATACTTCACTTGATCTACCTACTTCTATTGACCTCAAAGTGTTGGATAGGGTTTGGTCACAACCCTTGATTACGAAGGATTGCCCTTCGATGTAGAAAATGCTTTAACTTAGGGAATATTGCTTCAGATTTCCAGATGGTGAAGGTAAAGCTAAGAAGGAAAATGTTTCTTGGTGGAAGGACTCTCATCAAGATATATTATTTATTGATGTGGAACCTGAGTCAATTACTGACACTAAGGATGGTTCTGATAAGGAATCTGTTCCAAACTCATGGGTTGCACCTTCAGAGGAGAAGGTTGGATCAGTTATGGTGGATCAAGTGCTAACATTGATTCCAGTTGCTTCTACTCTTGTGATGTTGGAGTAGTTATGGTGGATCAGATGTAGACATGGATTCCAACTATTGTTCTACCGACAGTGTTATTATTAGCTCCACTCACCGAGAATCCCACCTTAGTAGTCTAGCTTCCTCTAAGATTTGACCTCTAGATCACTCGCACAAAAATGTAGATCCTAAGAGGAGTGATGACTGAACTATCATTAAAAGAAAAATAATACTTTTTATATGCATCTTAGATCCCATGTTAGGGATGTTACAAGGTAATCTAGTTTTATTGATAACTATGTGTTGCAGTCTTCTTTTTTATACTTGTTTTTATTACCTTTTTATGTTCCCCTTTGTTTTTAGGGGCTTCCTCTTTGTTATGCTTTATTGTTTGATCAAGCCTTGAGGACTAGTTGTACAAGGATGTGGGTCCTTTCAAAACCCCCAAATTTTACCAATTTCCAAAAAAATCTACCAATTTGGAATATTTTGATGATAATACATAGAGTAATGTTGGAGTAATTAAGTGAGGGTTTTTAATGGGATCCAATTTAAATGTTCGCCATTAGAGAGATTAAGGTAGTTTTTCTAAAATTTATATTAAATAATTCATTCATTTAAATGGTCTTGTGATGGTAAGAACAAATCCATTCAATTTCACCATTAATTTGGTCATTTATATCTACATTTAGTTTGAAAATTTTCTTATTTTTTCTAAAGAATACTTATTGAAAATTCCATATCTTGTCAATTTTTTACAATATCTAATAGAAATTTCCATTGGAATAAAATTTTATTGGGAAAGAATTATTTTTGAATTGTAAGCATGTTATTGGTGGAGGTCAAAAAATTCTTAAGGGTGTTAATTTAAAATCATGTGATATTTTTAATGAAAAAAAAGGCTACAAATTTTAAGTGATATCATTGAAAAATATGATGTTATATTTTTATAATATATGCCATTTTTAAATCATAATTTATGGGTAATGTTTGAGTTTTATTTGTATTTGTATCAATTAGCTTTTAAATTTATGTGCATTTTTTTGTGGAAGTATTGTGGACATTTTTACTAATTTATCCACAATTTGGAATTTGACTACTTGAAATAGAGAATAATTATTTTTATGCCTTACCATTATGTTTTATGTAGTTGATATACTTATCCAACATATTAAAAACAAATGTGATGATGAAGTAATCACTAGTAGATTAATTTTCTCTACAAAATTTAATATACATAATATATAAGCTTGATACCCATGAGTCTTACAATAAATATGAGTATATATTCACAACATTCAACTTATGTCAAACATCACCATAGTTACCATGACATGATTACTATTAAAATTTATGCGGAAATACCATATTCTAATGAAATAATTATCATTATCTATTAACTTGATACTCTACAATCCATTCTAACCAATATTTTTAATCATAATAACTCAACATAGTTAACTTTAGAACATTTTGGAAATTTTAAAGAAGAAATTTTCAATACATGGCCAATATTTCTTGATAGATTTTATATATGATATATTTTAATCTATTTATACTTAACTAATAGAAAGTGGTGTACATGAGACCAACATTTATATTGCTTTTATCTTCATAAGAATTTTAAACCTCATATTATTGTATTAATTTATTTATATTTACTCCTATGGGATCCAAATTATAACCATCGTGAACTAGGCATGAGAATTAGAGACCCAATTTAGAGATTAAATGTAAATATTTAATATTAGAGAAATTTATACAAAAAAATTATTTTGAATTATTTTTACAATATCTAATACTCAAATTGCTATTATTAAAATATTAAGTTGTTAAATTTGTACCAATATTTCTATGGCGTATGTATGTAATTTGTTTCCCCCTTATTCATGTTTATATTATTTCTACAACAATAGAGAAAATTATTTTCTAATCAATTATATAATTTTCAACACCTTGTGTAATATTAAAAAAATGGTGGTGGAATATTTTTAATTTGACACCATTTCCTAACACTTAGCACTTGTTTTGTACACATAATCTAGGGGATAAAGAAAATTATTTAACTTGTTTTCAAAACTAGGACAAATCCTTGTAAACTTATTATCTCAATCAGATAAATTTATGGATAAAATATTTTTAGTTCATCACTAACAATAATTTCAAATAAATTATCAAGGTCAAGGGTGAACTAAATTTGGAAGGAAATAGTTTCAATTTTATTTTATAGATTGTGATTTTGACATATTTTCAAGCTAGGATTTCTCCAATTTAAACCATGTCAAAACTTAGTATACCATTTGTATATTAATTTAATATGTTTTCTATGTCATCTTACCAAATAAAATAGATAAGGTGAAGGATGAATTGATTTTGAATGGAAATAATTTTGGGTTCATCCTTGAGAAAAATTCAAGAAATCACCAAGGTCAAGGATGAATTGATTTTGGCAGGAATTAATTTAAATTTTATTTTGCAAGTTGTGATTTTTGGTTTTTCAAACTAAGAGTTCTTACCTTTCAACCATATCAAGAATTTCCAAATCATTTTAATATAAGAATAGGATATTTACAAGATCAATTACTGATGTCAATCATATAAAGTCAAAAATGAATCATTTTTGAGAAAATGATTTTGAACTCATCCTTGGAAAGAAATTTCAAGATCTTACTAAGGTAAAGAATGAATGCATTTTAGAAGGAAATTATTTCAATTTTTTTAAGTTATGATTTGGTGGCTTAAAAACTAGTATTTTCCCCATTTTAACCATGTCAAGCCTTTTCATACCATTTACATACAAAAAGAGGATGTTCTTCTTCTTGCTATATAAAGGGAAAATTCATTTTAGAGGAAATTAATTGTAACCAATAAATAAAATATTGTATTAATCCATCCTCTTTAATAGTCATGCATATATCATGAGGATTGTTTAATAATTTTATTACAATAAAATAAAGTCAATACCATATTTACATATCTTACAATGTTTAATGTTTTCATTTACCCTTTCCTAACTTCCAATGTTGTGTTTTTATTAAAGTGGTAAATAATATGAACCAACATATCAATACATTACTAACTACTGATCAAATAATCTCTCTCTCTCTCTCTCTCTCTCTCTCTCTCTCTCTCTCTCTCTCTCTCTCTCTCTCTCTCTCTCTCTCTCTCTCTCTCTCTCTCTCTCTCTCTCTCTCTCTCTCTCTCTCTCTCTCTCTCTCTCTCTCTCTCTCTCTCTCTCTCTCTCTCTCTCTCTCTCTCTCTCTCTCTCTCTCTCTCTCTCTCTCTCTCTCTCTCTCTCTCTCTCTCTCTCTCTCTCTCTCTCTCTCTCTCTCTCTCTCTCTCTCTCTCTCTCTCTCTCTCTCTCTCTCTCTCTCTCTCTCTCTCTCTCTCTCTCTCTCTCTCTCTCTCTCTCTCTCTCTCTCTCTCTCTCTCTCTCTCTCTCTCTCTCTCTCTCTCTCTCTCTCTCTCTCTCTCTCTCTCTCTCACACACACACAATATAGATAAAACAAAGTATGACATAAATGTTTTAAAATTTGAACCATATGAGACCTTATAAATATGTTTAATAAAATATATTTTAAAAAATTAAATCAAAGTAAGAATAATGTGATGATAATCACTATATAATGTATTGAATAAAACATTTCAAGGATAAGGGAAAGTCGTGAACCATGAAAACAAACCAAATAAGAGGATGAATTGAGAATGAGCATGATGGAGGAAACATATCATTAAAACCTACAGGAAGTTTTTTGGTGATATTAAAATATGAGGAAGAAGATTTGTAGGAATCAAGTTTGGAATAAGAAGTGATGGAAAGGAAGAGTGAAAGTTCAATAATGGTTTTGGCAATATGGGGGACAACAGATTGATCAATAAATTTTGTAACTAATGGATTAGTCATAATATTTTTCCCCTATTTTGAATGATGTGGATGGGTAGAAACAACATTTTCTGAGAAAGCCCATTTTTAATGGATCTAGAGGCAATGCAAAAGATTGCAAATTTTCAAAAAAAATGAGTAGAAGAATGGTTTGATTGATTCCAATTTTAATAGGGATTTTTCTAAGGAAGATAATAAGAAATGTAAGATTTATATGGATATATGTGGGAATATTTAGAAATAAAATAATATTGGGAACTTGAGGGCACCCTTAGGAAGAAAAACCTTATCATGATCCTATAATTTCATTTGAAGGGAATAAAGGGGATATTCCTAGATTGGTACAAGTTACAGATAGGGGATATAACAAGGAAAGAGTAAATGAATATGATTTAGTTACAAGTTCCAAAATATTTATATTGGTCCCTATAAATCTCCATGGGTCATTAGTAAGGGATGTCATAATGGTTCTAGATTAAGGGATGTCGATAGATCAAACTAGTTAAAGAGCTCAGGAGATTTAGCTAAAATTTGAGATCTTTCACATTGTATACCTATGGATGGGGATATAGATGATTTAACATCACATGTAAGAAGAGTGATGATTCCTCATAAAATGGTGGATGAGGAATGTATGAACTTGGAGAATTTAGTGCTCTAGAGAAACTTCCTATGAGGTCTTGGAAAGGATGGTTTTGGAATTCAAAATTCAAAATACTTAGAAAGGGTTCCATTTATATAATCATATATACCTTGTAAAAGGTATATTTATGATAAAATTATAGAATTCAGGAGATAGAGATCGTGTCTTGGCTAGGAATTGGTTTTTAAAGGAAAAATATCTTTGTTCATCTATGGTGACCCAATCTTATGAATTCAAAATAGAAGGTGGGATATACTTATGTTAGATAAAATTAATTACTTCCCTCTATAATACTAGTGGTAAAAGAATATTTCATAGGATTGGTGAAGCTTTGGGAGGTTTTTGTCAACCATATTCCTTATATTTTGGAATAGATGCTTCTTTTGTGTGATTTCGAGTGAGGGATGAAGATATAAAAAAATTCCTCAAATTATAATTTTTTATATTAGTGGGAAATGATTATTACAACCAATTGAATATGAATATCTAGAGGAAATAGATAATCTCTATCAATAGAAAGGATCAAGATGGTCATGTGGACATAGAAATTTTACATGCCTAGAACTTATCCATCTAATTTACACGATGGATAAGAAAGGGACATTTAGCACCAAAAAAGTTTGGAAAATGAGAAATATATTGAAGAACATTGTATAAAGTAAAAAAGATGAAATATTCTAAGTTAGGGGAAAAAGATGAAAGTGTTTGGTTCTTCTCATTGTTTATGATAGTCACACATAGAAGATACTCATTCCACAAAAGTGATGTTTTCTAAAGGAGAAAATAATTAAGAATATAATGATGTAGATCTGGTACAACTTGAATGTGTTTTCTTGTAATATATAGAACCAATATATCTTGAAGGTATATTCTCTCCGAGACCTCTAAAGGTAATTTGAATATCTATCCTCTAATTTTAGATTAATATCATCATAAAAGATAAATATATTTAGAATTAGTTATGGAAATGGTAGTGGAGGAGTATCACCACAACATGTTAGATAAAAAATTAGCTATATATGTGGGATATAAAAATATCAGCGTGTCGAAGAAGACCCTACACAGTTGGCCGCATAGAGATCCCAGAGTATAAAAAAATCCTCAGGTTGGATTTTATTGGTGGAAAAATTTCAAACAAGTATAGATGTAGGAATTTGATGGACTCTAAATCTATTACACAAGACTATGAATTATAAATTTTTCTTATACTTTCTATCTCCTAGACATAATTAGAAAATAATGACATCTATTTATCCTTCTTGAAGTGTAAGAATAGGGGTGGAATTCCATAGTGGAAAAATTGGCTGAATAATATTTAAAGGTAGTGAAGATGGGATGTCAAAATATGGTGGTAAATTTTTTTAATACCTCTAAAAGGAAATGTTTCCTCATGATGAGGGGATTTCCAATCCCCTCCTCATTCCCTATGGAAATTTGGTTATTTTTTCGAAATGAGAGTAAAACATGATGTAGTTAGGGTTTACTATTATTAGCGAAAGAGATAAAATGAGATATGAAAAATTGTTACTTGTAGAGATATGGAAGATTGATCATGGTTTTTAAATAATATATATACCATTATATTTTTTCATGAGTTACGAGAATTAATGAAGAGTTATAGAAAACATAGTTTTTGAATTATGGAAGATGGGTAAGAATTGGTGAGAGAAAAATAAAGAGATAGGATAAGCATTGTAGAAGGAACCATAGCATTAAGAGACTATTTGGTGAATATTATTGTAGACACCTAAAATCCACTTACGCAGCTTTAATGCTAAGATTGCACTAATTATCCTCTTTCTCGTCATTTCCGTAATAATTAGCATTTTTCCGCTAATTAGCTAACATTCCTCTTCATATTTGTTAATTAACGACCTTTCGTTAATTAATTATCCTTCCTATCATTAAGGATGTCAATTAATGACCTTTCGTTAATTAATATCCGCTTCTACTTGGGTTAATTAATTATTATTAATTAATTACACTCACAACTCTAAATCAATAAATTACCATTTATTGGATCAAATTTCTCTCTTACATCCTGCAAATCATACTAATTTTCCTCTAATTAGCTTCTATAAGCTTACCTCTACCTATTAATTAATCACCTTTGATTAATTAAAACATCCCCAACTCCCATGACTTACTAATGACAAATTAAACTCTTCTAAATCAAGATTACCTTTCATAAAGCAACCTTATCCATTCCGAATCTTGTTTTACCTTTATCCCACATTCATTAATTTGCTAGCCTTTCCTCTTCAAAAAGCTATATAAGGAACCCTCCTTACCTTTCTTCCGACACCATGCTTGAATAGTGCAAACTTTATGCATTTTTATCTTGATCTATTATCCATTGTTGGAAATAGCTTCTCCATCTTGCATCCTTTCACTCAAAATTGAGTAATATGGGAAGATCCAAAATGGCCTTGTATCCTTTCTTGGTGAGATTCCATTCTCAATCCTTGAGATCAAGCAACAATCCAATTTGATTGTTTATGTTCTTCATAGGTTCATAGTTTAAGTTAGCAATCATAAAGAGTAGCAAATATCTCAGCATGTAGTTTCATTTATGCATTGAAGAAGCATTTACTTTAAGTTCTTATCTTGATGAACCTCCTTCATCATACTTCTACTATGATTCTTGAGTCCCCCTTTCTTTGCAGGGACCTCCTTCATCATTCATCTAATGTGAATCCTACATCGTTTTCCTCCCTATATTTGCAGGACCCTCTTCATCATACATTTAATACAAATCCTATGTCATGGTCTTCCCTTTCTTTCCAGGACCCCTTTTATCGATCACCTCAACAACGTCTTCTTCCTTTGAAGATATGTGCAAATCCAAATCCCTCTAATCAAACATCTAATACACTTCTTGAATCGTGTTCCTATCTTTCTTCATAGGACCCTTGTTATTATTCATCCAATATGATTCTTGAATCACGGTCCTCTCCTTCTTCGCAAGATCTTCTTCATCAATCACCCCCATGGAGTCTTCCTTCTTTCAAGATTCGTGTGACTCAAAGTCCTTCTAGTCAAAATCCTGAATCAACCCATGCATCACAATCAGACTTTAGAATTAATCCTACTAGTTCATAGATGATATACCATCATATAGGTAGGTCCACACCACCTTCTTCTACTCTCAAGACATCTAGCTCCACGTCTTCTTCATCCCCCACATCATCTTCTTCTATCAATCATCATAAAACATATTCTAATTATTCCACACCAATTAAACCTCTTTCTTCCAATCAACCCCTTGTGGTCAATCAACAACTCATACTGATTGATCTCTTTTAGAATGAAGAAATAATCAGGGCATTAATATGGGCACACAAAGATATTCCTCTAGCAGATTATGAGAAAGGATTCTCTTTAGACTTCGATGCATCCGCATATTGTGAGGAAAAGGTTAATTCCTTTTGTCAAGAAATGGAGGAAGAGCCTAAAATCATGTAACTTGATCATCCTCTTATTCTTCCATCTTCACATTCTTCATTATGTGATGAAACTCTTGGGTCTTACATTGATCCATGACATATCTTCTCATCACCCAATCACTCTTTTTCTATCACAATTCTTCAATCACAATCTCTTATAGGGTCAACGCTAAGTAGCCCTTCATCTTTGTCTAGGTGTGGGTCACCTTCTAGTAGCCCTCCCTCTGCTATTTGTGGGACATTTTTGAGTATTCCACTATCTTCTACTCTTGGGTCACGTCCAACTAGCCCTTTCTCTTCTATGTATGGGTCACTCCTAGGTAGTCCATCATCTTCTACTCTTGGGCCACATCCTAGTATCCCATCATCTTCTAGCTATGGGTTACACCCCAACATCCCTTCTCCTTCTATTTTGGGGCCACATCCTAGTATCCCTTCATCTTATGTATGTGTCTCACCTCCTGGTAGCCCATCTTCTTCAATTCTTGGACTGTATCCTTTTCATCCATCACATTATTCTTCTACCAAAGATTGTGGCAATCCCACCATCATTTCTCACATCAATTATAAATTTCCATGTTCTTCTCCCACTTCTCGGGATCAGAAAAGTCAAGCATTAGCTTATAAGAAACCTAGACAAGTTTTTACCAAGCTAAGACCAAAACGCCGAAGAGTTCCAAATCTCCCAACAACCCAAAAATTCAAAATCAAATGCAATTCCAGAATGCACACCAACGCACCCATCAAGTATGACACAAAGTGTTGAAACCTATGGATAGAGAAATCAAGCTCCCACATACAAAACCCATGTTTAAAAAAAATCACATTCATTTTTCAAGTGTGAACTCACCACGATCATCAAGATCGGGGATAATATCATTCTTGATAAACGAACGTGCTTAGTGTTCCTTATTAAGGAAGTCGCACATGGCATTGTTGGATCCTATCACATAGACTGAAATTATTGGTCCCAACTTCCTAAAAATATAAAAAATAAAATAAAATCATAAAACAGTTCAAAAATACAAAAAATGAGAAAACATTAAAACATTACAAAAATAAAATCAAAGGTACAAAGATCAAACATTGCAATCAGGTATTGCGTACACATGGATGTTCTTTCTTCCCTTTCTTTCATATTCCTCTACAATTCATCCACCATTTTCATCCCTTCGATGATATTTTGGTTAGCTTATTTTGTACATATTTTGTGACATTTATCTCTATGGTATCTGTTTGACCTTGGTCTTTCATAACCTTGGTAAATTAAAGAATGACTAACCTCTTAGATATCCTATCACTATCTACATATAATAAACTTGTTGGGAAGAATTTTTGGGCGTATTTGTTGACACTAGACAATGTCGTCAT
This sequence comes from Taxus wallichiana var. yunnanensis, assembly GCA_018340775.1. Classification (NCBI taxonomy): domain Eukaryota; kingdom Viridiplantae; phylum Streptophyta; class Pinopsida; order Cupressales; family Taxaceae; genus Taxus; species Taxus wallichiana. Next base: position 113,338,656 of record CM031242.1, on the reverse strand, counting down.
CACAATCACTTCCACATCCTTTCATCAAGCCATCAGTGGTTCTTAACCCCTTGTTAAACAAGAGAGCTGAAATAAGTTTTCAAAAATCAAAAGAATCAAAATCAATCAATCAAAAAGAAAAAGCTAAAAGAAAAAAAAATTGATATATAACTCTCTCTTGTGGTATTTCCAATAATATCTACCAGGGGCTATGGATTCCTGACTGGTAGTAGAGAAATGTTGTGTTTAGAATCAAATGCATCTTTGTCGGGGCTATGGACATCAGCTAGCAATGGAGTAATGTACGGATCTCCTTCCATAATCCATTCACAAATTACCTTTCAAACTAAATCATTCCTACACATTGGATAGTTTATTCACTTGTTGTCTATCAACTCTTTCCTTCAAGAGGTAATTCATTTCCACATGCACACATAGGATCTTGATGAGTAAACAGGATAAGTATGTTACCAAGTGTTTCTTTTTGGACCTTGTTCAAACTCTTGCTTTAGCACATGTCTTGTCTCAAGATTTGTACCTTGGTCTAATCACTTTTCATGGCATCCTTTGTTCTTTGGAAATCATTTATAACATCCATGTGTATAGGATGTCATTTTTTCTATGTTTTTGGACACCTTTTCCCCCTTTAATAAATAAATTTTCTACTTCCTTTCTCTCATGTGCTTCTTGGCTAGATTATGCTGAGGGCATCCTTTCTCCCTCATGATTGAACCTATTTTATATTGTTCTTGATCCCCCTTCAGTGCATGAATATTTTATATTTGAATAATCCCACCTAATTTTTGGGGCGTGTCGCATCTTTACTTTCTCATATGCGTGGAATTTAACCCTTGTACATCCCATATATCACTAGGGGAATCCATGTTTCTTGATTTATTGTACATAGTTTCAAAAACTTTCAAAATAAAAGCATTCAAATATGTTTCTAAAAAATCAAAAACAATAAAAATCATCCTACAAAATGTCGTTCTTTTGTTCTCGCATGTTCTTTTGCGTGAATCATGGATCATCTTGATCTACCTCCATTAACAAATTTGGTTTTCTTACTATGTCTATACTCTGGGGCACAATGAGTTGCTTGGTATTGTTTCATAGTGCACTACTTTTCATAGGACCCAAGTGTCCTATGTTATTCCTCTTCTATATATCCTTTCTTGGGGTGCCATATTTTAACCCTTGTTAATTCACACAAGTTGGAATCAAATCTTGATAACAAAAACATTGTATTATGTTTCTCTGTCAGGTTATCTTGTTTACTTTCTCGTATTGCATTGCATTTTGTATGTTGCATGAGTTGGTGTTTTTAGCTATGGATATTTGTTTGTATATGGATTTTCATGTCATACTACACTTTTATTCATTCTTTTTAATAAGGAGGGATGACATCGATCATAAGCAAAATGATGAAATAAAGTTGGTTTTTACATCGGCAAGATGATAGCTATATCCATCTCTTTTCATCTTCATTTTTCTTCCATATCACTCTCCTTATATCAACACTTTTCTTCAAAAGAAACTTGGGGAAATAGGGATCAATTCTTCTACTTATTATATTATGTTCTTTCATCTTTTCGATCGGCAATTGCCCTCTTTCATCACCCCATCGACACTCAAGGGGCATCCTTCATTCTATTAATTTTTTCTTCTATTTCTTCAAAAAAAAAAAGTACTTGTCTACTATCTTTGAAGTGGTGTCACTTACGCCACCCCAAAGAGGGGCAAATGTAGACACCTAAAATCTTCTTACACATGCTTTAATGCTATGATTACACTAATTATCATCTTTCTCGTCATTTCGTAATAATTAGCATTTTTCTCGCTAATTAGCCAACATTCCTCTTCATATTTGTTATTTAACGAACTTTCGTTAGTTAATTATCTTTCCTATCATTAAGGATGTCAATTAATGACCTTTCGTTAATTAATGTCCGCTTCTACTTAGGTTAATTAATTATTATTAATTAATTACACTCACAACTCTAAATCAATAAATTACCATTTATTGGATCAAATTTCTCTCTTACATCCTGCAAATCATACTAATTTTCCTCTAATTAGCTTCTATAAGCTTACCTCTACCTATTAATTAATCACCTTTGATTAATTAAAATATCCCCAACTCCCATGACTTACTAATGACAAATTAAACTCTTCTAAATCAAGATTACCTTTTATAAAGCAACCTTATCCATTCCTAATCTTGTTTTACCTTTATCCCACATTCATCAATTTGCTAGCCTTTCCTCTTTAGGAAAGCTATATAAGGAACCCTCCTTCTTACCTTTCTTCTGACACCATGCTTCGAATAGTGCAAACTTTATGCATTTTTATCTTGATCTATTATCCATTATTGGAAATAGCTTCTCCATCTTGCATCCTTTCACTCAAAATTGAGTAATATGGGAAGATCCAAAATGGCCTTGTATCCATTCTTGGTGAGATTCCATTCTCAATCCTTGAGATCAAGCAACAATCCACTTTGATTTCTTATGTTCTTCATAGGTTCATAGTTTAAGTTAGCAATCATAGAGAGTAGGAAATAGCTTAGCATGTAGTTTCATTTATGCATTGAAGAAGCATTTCCTTTAAGCTCTTATCTTGATGGTTCATTGTTTAATTAGCATTTTATTTTGAATCTATGTAGATATTAGTTTCAATTTATAGATTAGTTAATAAAACATGAGAAAAATTATTAAGGAATGTTGCATATACATGAAAAAGGATTTGTTTTAGTTTCAACATCTTTGGGGCTTTGGATGTACAAAAATGTATTATGAAAGAATGATTTGGGATGTAAATGGATATTGTTATCTAAAATCCCCCTTGTAATTTTGAATAACTTACAAAAATGGACTTTGTCATTTTATTTTCTCATGAAAGTCACACAATACTAACTTAGTCTTCTGGAATGCGAGTCACTTAGTGTTTTACAGGTTTTTAGACCTCATGGATCAAAGAGAAGCATCAACTGGGATTGGGTAGATTTTGATAGAACTTAGTTTTCTCTGGTACTCCTCACTCATGGAATGATGGAATCAATCTCAAACCTCAAGCATAATTCCTATGAACATTGACCTTTATGGATCCAAATCGGTCTCTCGTGGTCAAATGCATGTCATAACATGACAAGTTTCACTACCACATAAGGTTAGAGGACCTACTAAGGACAAAATATGTGCATCAAAGGGACATGTGAAGCTTAGTGCTTCATAGCTTGGATGCATAATGGTATGAAAACATGGAAAACATAACATGTCACGGGGCTCGTTGATACTGAGTGGAACCAAGGGTGAAGTCCGCTAAGTAAAAACCATGACATAAGGAATAAGTGTTCTTGGACATTACACAGACTATGGAATGAAAAGGTTCAAAATCTATGGAAGATTGTTCCTTTTGGCTCTACTTCATCAAGTTTTATCTTAGCATGCACCTTTGGTTTCCATCTTTGGTACATTTTTTTGGCAAGAATTCTTCACGCGTGCCCTCACGCACCCTTTCCGCTTCTTCTCTCTCGTGCATTATCTTCCCTTCACTTTCTTCCATGCATATTCTATTTTCTTCTACATTCCTCTTTGATTATTTTATCTCCTTTTATTACCCTTCTTCACACTCCTTATGCATTCACTTTCATTCTCCAGTCATTGCGCATCCCTCTCATGTGTACTGTTGAAGTGCCTTCCATTTTGTAAGTCCCTATCATATTTTCTTTTACATTTTCCTTCCTTTCGAGTTATATGCATCTCTCGTCCCACACTCATTCTCCTTCTATGTACCCCCATGTGCACTTGTAGACCTATTCATTATTCTCTCTCTCAGTGCCTCTTTTCTCCCACGCATGTGCCAAATTATAGCCTTCTCATGATATTTGTTTTATGCCACATGTCCATTCATATAACTTTTCATATATGGTACATAACACACAACCTATCAGGACATACCAACTACATGTTGAATCCTCGTGGAAAATGAATACATGATATGTAGTATAAAGGAAAAAATGAACAGATAGTCACTTGAATCCTTCTTTTGATCAGATCGTGTCATGTGTCTTCATGTTCATCTTATACTGCAAATCTTTAAAATGTCATAACTTCCTCCACATAGCTCGATTCATATGCACATGGTCTTTTGGAAAGTGGATGATGAGGGCTACTCTCTAGTGTTTTCAAAATCAAATTTTGGTGGGATTTGGTAGGTGAAAATAGGAAATGAAATTTTATTCATTAATGCACACATTCGGTTGACTTAGCCATCCATATTTGATCAGATTTGGTCTTTTCCTTCTTCCACAAGTTACTTGACAAGGGGAAGCAAATATGACAGATCTTTACGGAAGATTTACACACATTTATTACATGTTATTGGTAGGTATGATTAGAAATATGAGTTTTCCTCTCTTTTTCCTCCTCTTATCTCTTTCTTCTTCTATATATTACAAAATGATGTTTATTTGTAAAGTTTGGACCCTCTTAGTTTGTAAAATCATTATTCATAATAGTGTTCCTTTGCATTTTGAGTTGCGGCCTCGATTACGGCTCTATGCATGTGGATACTTTCCTCTTTCCATCATTATAATAGATTTTGTATACTTTAGAAACAATAAAACTCTTGTTTTATGGCTATTCACCGCCCTAGTGATGCAACCTAGAATTCACCAATACAAGCCCAGGTGCACTTTGGCACATCACTCGGCCCTAAACCGAGCACTCACCCGAAGCATGGAAAGGTACCAGGCCCCTCTTTAGGGTTTTTGTTGCAGGATGTTATCATGATGAATACTTTAAGCATTCAGATCTATGAATAATATATTACTCTACAGTGCATGTTCGAGATCTAGAGTTAAATAATAACAGACTTAATAGAAAACCATGATGAAATCAAGCATGCAATATTGAACTATAACCATGATAACACCTTGATTCAGTCCATAATCTCCATTATATTAAATGTAGTAATACATAGAAACTTCCTTACAATAATAGTAGCATACACTCATGCGCATAATAGATTTGTCAGCATAATCTCACTATAACATAGTTCTCATACATCTCTCCTATGCTACACAGTTCACTACATATTTATAAGGGTGGGGAATTTCCCTTCACCACTTATCTAATCCCAAAATAGGTTGCATGTTATTATTAGCCACACACCGTTACAAAAATAGCCACACATACAAGTGTGCTAATAATAGACTACTTTTAGTTAACTCAGTAGTAGATCTATTCTCAACTCCGTATCCATGTAGATCACTTCGTAGCCGATCCCTCTAAAAATAGCCAATGCATGTCACACAAGTCTTCAATTGGTTTGAGTGCTCTGCACACTATCTCCAAAAATAGATCCTCACCGTAAAAAATGGCTAAGTCCCAAACCTGTTTCTCTTCTTCATGCATGATCCTTTCCGATACTTCCGCACCTTTGAATGCACTCTACTTTCCCGTATGAACCTTCTATATTTCCTTCGTTAAGTGCCGATTCTCGACCGTGATTAACACCTAGCTAGTATTTTATTGCATTTACTTGCTTTTTGATTCTAATATTGGTATGTTGTGCATTTTTCATGTCCTTTGCAGTTATTTTTCTCTTGTGCCCCATGAAAGTAGGTGTTTGAGTGTTATTTCGATCGTGGCACATTTATCTTCCCTCACTATGTGCATTTTCCCTTATTTTCACTCATCTAAGAGTTTTCATCCCCCTCTTTCTGGTGTTATCACCTCCCCTTAGCTTATGTTTTTCATTTCATGCATCTCCTTCTCACCCTGGATCCTAGGAATCATAGAGCAATGTTAGGTAGTTGTATTTCCCTTCCTATGAGTAGTTTAAGCAGTAGATATAGGTAGAGGAAGTTGGCCTTCTCGAGATTTCTATCTCAAGTGCAAGTCCCATAACTTGGATATAGTCCATTTTTTCCTTAAATCCCTAGATCATCCTGATTTGGGATGGGTGTAATTTTTATCCCCAACAATTTTTTGGCACGCCTAGCGGGACAAGTATTAAAATATTACATTTCATCATTGCTAAGTTTTGGTGTGGAACATAGTGATTTCCAACATTCGGAGGCTTTTTCAATATATCTAGAGACTCCCATCATTATATCTACTGGATTGATAGTTTTCACACCCCATCAAAGGAAATAAACAAAAATCATGCAAGGATGCACACAAAGCATTTACGGTAGGTGCACGAAGCAGCATTTAATGTGCAATACAGTTGCATGCACAAGAGAACACACCTTTCAATGGCTCATAAATTTTGACGTGTTCTTGGTGAGATTCATCCTTGGGAGGTAATTCCAAGAACACATGGAGACTCCACTAATCTAAAAACCTATTATCTCATTCGCGTACCTTTCCCTTCATTCTTTCATCCATTTCCTTTATTTCCATTATTCCATTTTCCCCTCCATGAAATTTTGTAATCATGACTTCATGCTCTCATTGGAATCCCCATTTTTAATAGAAACATCGGTTCTCTTCATCTCTATATTTTTAAAATCCTCTTCCAAAACAATTTTATGAGCCCTATCATGAATATGCATATAACTCAAGCCCTACTGATCTATATGGTTATTCTTCTAACCATAATGTTTTTAAGAACATGGTTATGCATATGATAGTGAAAACTTCATGGTTGATGTTGATTTTCAAAGGATTATTCAAGAAATGGAGTTATACATAGTACAAGTCGGGGCTATATGTCTAATCGAGACATGTAAAATTGGTTTTAAGTAGCCATATCCATGGGTTGGCACTATGCCAAATGGTATCATCCCTCATCGAAGCTAGATTTTATGGTTGAAATGGAACCTCGGATAATAAAATGGGTTGAAGATTTGAGTCTTATTAATCTATTTGTATAGAACCATGTCAATGGGGAAATCTTACATGATCATCTCACAACCCTTTATTTTACTCTCCCTAACCTACACCATCTCAGCCCACTTTCCATGTTCCTATATTTCTCCTTGCTCCCCTTTAGGATTCCTCTTCTCCATATTCTTCCCTTCCTTCTTAACTTCATTTCTCTTCCACCACTCCTCCCAAATCCCTACCTATCCTATAAGAAAACATTGAACCTCCTTAATCATTGGAATCCCTACGCACTCATCTAAATTCTAGATACTTTCCCCAATTCAAAAACCATATTTATATGTGCCCAAGCCGCATAAATTTGTAAGCCATGAGGTATTGAAAATTCTCTAGCCAACTAAATTCCTAACTACTTGCTTTCTGAGGACCCATTCCTCACAAAACAAGATCTTGAACATTTCATGGCTAGAAAATTTGATCTCCATCCATCTGGACAACATGAGGCACATACATGCCTAGAGGATCTGAATAAAGAGGATCCAAGAAAAATAGATCAAATTCAAACCTTCAAGGATTGGATCCATGAGTTTAAAGAAAAGGAGGTTTGTCTCCAAGAACCTAAAATTCAGCCTTCTCCAAACTCATTAACATCAACTGGGGTGAGTCCTATTATCAAAAATCATGAAATAATTATTTAATAATGGACTGACTCGAAAGCATAAATGGATATATGGTCTAATTTATTGAAGGACCTCATGTTGTTTCAATTAAACAATCTAAAGAAAATGAGGTTAAAATTGAAGAGCACAATGTTGAGGAATAGCTTCTAAGTAAGCAAGACATTGCATTTAATTACAGTGACCCCCATAGTCCTGTGTGTTTAGAGCTTGCTTCATTTTTGGAAGAATGCAGTGAGCCATCCAGGACATCTTTAGGAGCTGCAATTAATCAAATGGATCTTCATGATGAGGATAGGTTTGATTTATCAAACTTCTTGTTTGGTAAGAAGAAGGCGATCGAGAAGAGGGAAGAGTTTTTGTAGAGGAAAAGCATAGAAAAATCCAACCTGCGAAATAATCACCTTCAACTAGAAAGTTTCCATGATCATATTAATAATGGGATTGAGATTCAAAGAAAGGTTCAAATTAGAAGGATCAATCCTTACCCAATCAGATATCTAGCTAGTATAGATCCGTAAATAATTTTCTACCAGTCATGCTCATTTCAAAGCATGAGGAAAAGATTCACCATGCCAAAGATTAGTAGAAATGCCTCCCAAATCTAAATGTAGAATAACTAAAGGAGGTATTTGTTTTCTTTATTACTGATACTTTGAGGACAATGGTGGAAACCCAACTACATTACAGTTTTCACTCTTATTAAAGACCATGTTCAATGCCAAATAAGTTACATGGTCTCAATTTGTGAGGAAGGGTAGTTAATTCTACCTTCCTATCGCAAGTTTTGTGTAAGCTTCCTCTACCTCTGATTAGACTAGTATAGTTTAGATTTTCTTTCAAAAAAAGAAGTGCTTGTGCACACTCTACATATTTCCTCTTGGAACATATATGATTTTTATATTTTGTACATAGTTGGTGTGTTTCTTGTTGCTTATGCACTTCTTTTGACGTGGCTTGCTTTCTCTCACACACTCTTTTTTTGATTCTAGGATGGATGTTCAATTTTCTAATGGAAGCAGATATCTAGCTATTTTCCAATCTCATAAAATTCAAATTAGAATATCTCCATATGAGATCACTTTATCTGTGTAGAGTCCAGACAATGCTTCAAGTGACTCTAAGGGAAAATTCTTCAAGATGCATATGATAAGTTTATGTTTTCACGTTGACTCCATGCCTAATGGATTCTTCAAGGCCATTGGTCTCTTCATCTAGCAGTAGGTGTCCCCAAAAGTTGCCAAACTATTATCTAAAATTCCCGCCCCCTCTTTGTAATTTTGAATAACTTACCAAAAATTGAATTTTCCTTTTTTTTCTTAGGAAATCCATGCAATAATAACTTAGTATTCCATGAAAAGCAGTCACTTAGTGCTTTGCAGTTTTAGAACCCATAGAACAAAGAGAAGCATCAACCAGAATTGGGAAGATTTTGACATAACTTAGTGTTCCATGGTTCTTCCTCATGCACGAGAATGATGGAATCAAACTCAAATCTATAGAATAATTCCTATGGACACTTACCTTCACAAAACCAAATTAGTCTCTCGCAGGTCAAAGGCAAGTCGAACACGAAAAGTTTCACTACATCGCAAGGTTGGAGGACCCACTGAGGATAGAATTCATGCATCAAAGGAACATGGGAAGCTTAGTGCTTCATGGCTTGGAAACATAATGGTACATCGACTCACAAAACATAAAATGTCACGGGATTTTTCAATACCGGAGAACCAAAGGTGAATTCTACCAAGTAAAAAATTATGATACAAGGAAGAAGTGTCACTGGAAATTATGCGGATAAGGAAAGAAAAGGTTTAAAATCCATGGAAGAATGTTCCTTCTATCTCTACTTTATCAATTTTCATCTTGGCATGTGCCATTGGTTTCCCTCTTTGGTGTATTTATGTGGATGCAGTTCTTTGTGTGTGTTGTCACATTCTCTTCTTGTTTCTTATTTATGCATTATATTTCCTTTAATTCCTTCTACACATCTTTTGTGTGTTTCGCATTCCTCTTTCATTCTTTTATATCATTTTTTCCCCTTCGCACACTCCTTGCACATCCACTTTCATACCCCATCACTTTGCACATCCCTCTTATGTGTACCTATTGACTTGCCTTACATTTCACAAGTCCCTAACATGTTTTCTTTTGCACTTTCCTTCCTTCCTAAGTTCCATGCATCTCTCACACGCATTTTTCTCCCTTCCACATACCCCACATGTACACTTACATAATTCTACATTCTTCTCTCTCTGCACCTCCTTCCTCCTATGCATATGCCAAAGTACAACCTTCTTGCGCTAGTAATTATGTGTCATGTATCCATTCCTAGAACTTGTCAGATAAGTTGCACAACATGCAACTTATCATGACATGCTAGTTATGCACCAAAATCTAATGGAAAATGAATGTATGACATGTCGCAGAAAGGAAAAACTGAACAGAGAGTCAGTTAAATCCTTCTTCTTATCAGATTGTGCCATGTGTCTTGTGTATTCATCTTGTACTACAAATTTAGAAACTTCCATAACTTCCTCCACATATCTTGGATTCATATGCACTGGACTTGTTGGAAATTTTTTGATGAGGGCTACACTCTAGGGTTTTCAAAATCATATTTGGGTAGGATTTGGTTGGTGAAAACAGGGAAATGCAATTTTAGTCATTAATACACACATCCAGTCAACTCATCCACCCATATTTGATCATATTTGTTCTCTTTCCTTCTTCCTTAAGTTACCGACATGGGAAAGTGGATCGACAATGCTACAAGTAGATTTGCACATATCTATTACATGTTGTTGGTGGGTGTGATTAGAAATTTTTGTTTCCCTATCTTTACCCTCCTCTTCTCTCCTTCTTCTTTTATATGTTAAAAATGATGCTCATTTATAAAGGTTAGACCCTCTTAGTTTTCACGATCATTATTTAGAGTAGTGTTCCTTTTCATTTTGATTTTTAGGCCTCATATATGGCTCTTTGCAAGTGGATACTTTTATCTTTCCACCATTGTAATAGATGGTGCACACTTTTGAAGAAATAAAACTCTTATTTTGTGACTAATCTCTTCCTAGCTAGTATTTTATTGTATTTAGTTTATTTTATCTTGCAATATTGGTATGTTGTGTATTTTTCATGTTCCTTGCAGGTTTCTTTTTTGTTGTCCCACATGAAAGTAGGTGCATGAGTGTTGTTTCAAAATTTGGCACATTTTTCTTCCCTCCCCTATGTGAACTTTCCCTTATCTTCACTCATCCGATAGTTTTCATCCCTCTGCTTTCTGGTTTTATCACGTCCCCTTAGCTTATTTTTCCATTTCATGCATCTCCATCTCACCATGTTCCCTTGGAATTTTAGAGTAGTGCTAGGTACTTTCATTTCCCTTCTTAAGATTAGTTTTAGCAAGTGGAAATAGGTAGAGGAAGTTGGCATTCTCTGGAGGTATAACTTAAGCACAATTCCCACAACTTGGAGATAGAAGCATGTTGCTTAAAATCCCCAAATCATCCTAATTTGGGATGGGTGCAATTTTGAGCTCCAACTAAACCCATAATATACGCTTAACCTGCAAATAAATAAATAAACACACTCAAATATTATGTGTTATTAAACCAAGGGTGTAATCTAATATTTTAACTTTGCAATGTGACATGAAAAATTGAGAACACTTTAAATATTTTGGTGTGTGCTAATGAAATTAATTACCTTTCCTTATTTATTTTCTATTTTTGTAGGATTATTATATTATTATATTTCATGATTTTGAATGGGAATGGATGGAAGGGAAGTTTGAGGCATAACTCTACTATCATCCAAACATGCAAATCCCGACATAGATACCTTTGGGTCTAATCATGGCCTTACTCCACTCCTAGTAGGGCATCTATAGCCTTGGCGGATATTACCAAAAAAACTTTTATGCAAAGAAATATTGTGAAACACTTTTAAAAAAAATTATTTGTTTTCTTAATTTTATTTTAGTGTGCATATAAGTGCAATGGTTCCTTGTGGGTTGGGAACCAATGTAGCTACGTGAGAGGATGAGAAGAAAAAATTGGGGTGCACACAAATACTTAGCTTTGCATATTACTAAAAGGGAATATGAATGTGTATATTAGTTTGTGACTCTTTTAGGAACACATCAATATTTCTAAATTCATATGACAACTTTAAAATTAAGATTAAGAGCTTACCTTGAAAGCATAAAATAATCAAGTAGCTTACCAAATTTTGTTGTGTAACTTCCTAGAATTCCTAAAAAGCACACTTGTTAAAACAGAGCATTATCAACCATTATTTTAACTCAATACAACAATGTAATCAACCAAGAAAAATAGGGACATATAATGGAAGTGCACAAGAAAGTGATTTTTGTGAAGGGAGATCCTAAACTAAGGATTTTGTAATTTTACGTAATCTTATTAATAACTATTGAATTAAACTACAAAATAAAAGTACAAAACATAATGGGAGCTAACCTATAAAATGCAGAGAAGTTATGTACAGGAATGATCTTACCTAGAGTGAAGTGCACTAAGGTATTATGTGTGAATTGGATCATGCATAGAAGTAATGCTTGAGGATAATGGGTTAGCTAAGTCAATATTAGTATTTGAGAGTTTGATTGGTGGAGCAATCTAAGGCTCGGACATTGGTTAGCTAGAGAAAGTATTTGGCATGCTTGAGGAGGTCTCTACACTTTCATCCTGTATGTTGTGTTTTGACAGGGGCCGATATGGTTTGTGAAGGAATTTTCATCTCTATATGTCGTGTCCCTACATGATATTTTCCACAAGGTCCGATGGTGTCTGGAAGAGGAGGATTTTTGTCTTAAGAATCTTGTTATTGAGGTAACAAAGGGTATAGATGGGTTCTTATGACTTTGTTGTAAGATATGTAAATGGTATTGGTTTCGAGTCTAGAATACCTCATTTGAGCCAAGGCATGTTGATAGTATGAAGGCTTTATGGTGCCCACGATATTTTTCATGGGGCTTGCATGGTGTTAACTTTGATAGTTGGAACAAGATCTTTCTAAGGGTTGATGACATTCATTTTAGATAGTTTTTAATATCGACTCAATATTGGTAGAGCAGAAATAGGATTCCCGTGCACACCTACCCCAGGGAGGTATATGATAAGGCATGTTAGGAACCACACTTGGAGATATTATCTATAACATCTGGTTTTGCATTTAAATTATTTCATTTGTGGTGGTAGCTTGGGAAAAGGCCATCTTGATCTAGGATCTTGATTATCATTATGTTAAGGTCCATAGAAGAAGGGAGACCTTTAGATTTAGATGCTTATTTATTATTACTATGATCATTAGTGGTAGTTTTATCAAACTCATCCTGCTAACTTCTATATGGAGGATCCTAATCATGACAAAGTGCTTCTTGATTAGAATGAGGCTTAGTTATTTCTATGGTATTGAAAGGTATCCTAAAAAAACCTCCATCTTTTTCAAGTGTACATAATTCATTATTGTTAAGATTCCTAATGATGTATTTGGGATCAATCTTTCCAACCTCAACCATGTTACATTCTACTAAGTGACCCTCCTCTAACTGATCAGAGGGATAGGGTTGGGATAATAGAGTTTTAAAATCGGGATCAGGGCATGTGGGAATATTGGTGCTTGTAGGATGTGAATTAGAGTATTTAACTTCAAGAAGATGAGATGCATGTACAAAGGAATATCACCGGAGAAGTTCAAGTGGTTAAATGTGCCGTAAATATCATCGAGAGATGACATTTTTACTATTTGGAAGCTGAAAATAGGATTTTAGAAAATTGTATTTACAACATAATTGGCCTTATTGAATGTTTACACAAAGGCCGATGGTGTAAGGGAGAAGATAGAATCAGCCCTGTTAGAAAGATTAAATAGGGGGATGGTGTCTAGGAGGTGAAACAACATAAATAGGTAGGATCGGTCGTGCAATAGGGTCTCACATGGGGCCAAAGGAGTCTCGGAAGTAGATTTGACATGAAGAGATAGAAGTTCCCCTAGGTGATGGTATCTCAGCAAACAGGTTCGTAGGAGTTTTGGGATTTTGGATACTTAAATGAAGGTCAAATTTGAAGATGGATTATTTTAACGGGTTTTTCTTGATCAAAAGGTCTATAATGTTGGGTTCACCAAAAGAAGGAAAATAGCCCAAAATGTGTTTAAATAACTTGCACTTCTAATTCATCCATTATACAACTAACGGTATCGAGGAATGAGTAGGAGACACACATGTAATAGCATAAAATGGGATAGACTTAAAGGGGTTACATTGAGCACTAGGATCAAATATCTAGTGGGAAGTAATCCCTACATTAGGTTAACCTAAGGTTTCTAAGGTCCACAGTCAAGATAGAGGAAGGAACCCTACTTATATATCATTGGTTGGATGTGAAGAGATATGAGTCAATAATAAAGATGCATGAAATAATTGAAATGAAAGTAATGATAAATAAGGATCTAATAATGGATAAGAGTATTAACTAACTAGCATCCAAACATATCAAATACTAAGCTAACATAACACAATAAAGAAGGAAATGAAATTACTTATGAAAAATGACAAGAGATGGTTAGAGCACTCACCTTATACCTATAGGGTGTTCAATGATGCATCTATCTTTTCCGAGAAGAAAACACACACACACACACACACACACACACACACACACACACACACACACACACACACACACACACACACACACACACACACACACAGATTCACTATTAGGTGGATTAAGGGAAGACCATTCTTGTCATAGACTCACTATATGATTACCTAATAATGGAAGCAACCATCCAAGAAGAAGATTGTCCAATCCAATACAAGTAATATGCAAGATGAACCAAGAGCTAGGTGAGCATATGTGAATATGGAAAAAAATAGCAGAGCTAATGGCAGTCCAAATGTTATGGCTTCATTTTATTATGAATTTCAAATAAGGTGAAGTTATATATAGGATGTCATTACCTATGGGTGATGGCGTTGGCCATGAGAAATACAATATCGACACAATCACCCACAAGAAATGGTGCCACCACGTATACTTTGAAAGAGGTAAGGTGTCATGAAAAGTGAAAGAAAGGTGTGGTAGATCATAGATATGGATGAACAAGATGTAGAGTGATGAGATGTAATGAAGAAACTATGAATGTGATGTGCATGAGACCTAGGAATACAAGGATAACTAGTGCAAGGAATACTAAGTCAAAGACCAAATAGCAATATTATCTTTTTGTATTGTCTCTAAACCATAATGGTTATGTGAATAACCATTCCCCATTCCCGATAGGCCCCTTAAGGCAATATATATATAAATAGATGCATCAGTGACCCTTATTTGCATAAAGGAAATTTTTATTAACATGTATGAAAGATGAAAAATGAAAAATTAGGTGTATACATGCATCATGTCCTCTCAAACTAACCCTACCTTGCCATGAAGTTACCCTATTTTGGCCTAACTTAACTGGTCAATATTTCATAGCACCTTGGTCTTTCCTGAACATACTTAGTGATGTAACTTAATATTTGTCCTATCTTGGTCTCTTCATGTATTATATCTACCCTGGGTCTCGAACAGTGTCTCTAAATGACTCTTCCAACTCGGGATCTCACTGCAATAACTCCTCATCATCCTTACTCAGTCTGAATCACAATTGTATCTCCATCCATTGTAGTTATAAAGGACAGTATGTTAGACCATTTTGGGTTCAAACACCTTGTTGACATGTGGATAACTATTCCACTCAACCATTATACTCTTCCATCTCAACTCACACTCAATCCACGGGGAGGTTTCTCACCTCGGTATCATCTTGGAGCTAGAACCTCAAGCTTAGTCAACTTTCCCTCACTTTGAACATCTCGGTGTGGCCCACTTTCCCTACTCAACCCATTCACTAGCCAACTAACCAAGATGGGCTAGCCATTTATCCCCAAGGGAATTCCTCTTTTATTTTTATATTCTTGATTTTTTTGTTTTTCTTAATTTAATTGAATTAAGTTAAAATTAGTTAAGGAAAATTAATATAAGAATTAATTAAAATAAAGGGGTTGTATTTTTTGGTCTTTAAAATAGGGTTATTGGTATTTTTCAGTCCTTTATTTTGGGGGTTTCATTGTACTTGTGCTCCATTTTCATGCAAATGTGTAGCATGAAAAATTTAAACTTTCAAGCATGACAACTTGAGCCAAATTTGAAAAAATTTCTCCTGAGTCTTCCTAAATCCCTCTCTTGGTCATTTTTTATATTGTGTCATGTACATATTGACCTTATAGGTACTTACACACTGATGAAAAATAAATTACAGGTGTTTGGAATGGTTTGACAAGGTTAGCATTTTCATTCAATGAAGTACTTCTAATAGGTAGTTTCTCGGAATGTTTGGAAAGGATAATTCTTGTCATTCCAAGGTAGGTATGCACTCTCTGAGAAGGATTTGAAAGCCCAAAATCATTTTTAGGTGTTATTTAAGAGGTATGAACATTTTGGAACTGATTTAGGAAATTTTAGGGAATATTGAGAGGTTTAGGAACAACTTGTGTAACATCGGGTTTCTAAGGCGCGGGAGTAAGCACTCTAAAATGGTACCTAAACTTCGGCAGAGGATTACAAGAGTTCTATGATGAATTAGAAATCCAAAAAATAGTCATTGCAAATCTTTAATATTCCTCTACATGATGGATTCAAAAATTATTTCACAAGACATGTTCACTTCTCAAGGTATCTCAATTTCGAAAATACACCATGTTGTCTAAAGGAAAAAGGAGATATTTCATGGATTTTTAGGAATTATTGGAGGTTTATACCCATACCATTGTTATTTTAATGTTTTTGGAGTTAAAATCATATAATATTTCACTAAAAAAGACCTCCCCGGAGCTCCAAAGAACCTCTTCATCAAGTTCTCTCTCTCGAGCTTAATCATTTTTTCAAGAGAAAACATGTCACCTCCAGATTGAGGCATGTTTTTTTATCCATCTTATTCCAATTCCCAAGGGTAAAGGGGACAATAAAATTTGATCCACCCCAAATTTTCCTCCATGTTCCTCACATGACCATGACAAGCACTTTGCAAGGCCTATCTACCTATCTCTAGCCCTTCCCATCATGCAATCAGACTATGCCACTTTTCATCACCACATGAGGGCTCATTTTTATGTCTGTCTTTTCAACATTCCCAAGGGGATAGAGGTGCTTTTTTTTCCAAATCACTGCACCCTCCGAATGGCCAAAATGTGAACAGAACCTTTGGTGTGATTGGGACACATGGGATCACCTCTCAAGCTATGAGACTTGGGCTCAATGTGAACCTCTGAAGAATTATATCTTCCTCTTCATAAACTAAGTGATGTACTACTCCTAGTGTAAAAAAATGGCTATGGATACCTATGCTAACATTTTCATGGGTTTTAGGGAAAGATATTTGCAAGAAATGAAACTATACTAGGGATGGTGATGCACCAAATAAAGGGTGTTGCTAGACTCAGGAAGGGTTAATTTGAAGAGGGTGTGTGCACCACAAGTCAACTTCACCTACTGCAACTTAGAGAGGGTACAAAATACCACATACTAGGAAGCACACGTTCCCTTTGTTAAACTTGATCAGACAAACAAGTTATCAATCTTCCAGTGAAGAAGGATGAACTTGAGAAGGGTGAATAAGCACCACAACTCAACTGCATGCAATACTCCACCACTTGATAAGCATAGAACTCCAAGAACCTGTAATAGAAACATGAACTTGCACAGTGTACTGTAAGCATGAGAAAAGGCACAAAGAAGTATAGAAGGATGAAAGGACCAAGATTAGTCACAAAACACACACTTTTATTGCTTCAATAACGTGCACAATGCATCATACATTTAGAAGAGGAAATGGTTTCCATTATAGTCTTGAAAAGGAGGCTTGAAAGTTCCCTCAACATATAAGGACAACTTGCAGAAGAGAGAGGACTCTTGAAAATTTACACTTGTCTCAGATATCTAACTTTCCAACCTATCTGACCTGTTGGAACCCCTTGGAATGAGCTTCCAACTTACATTTATAGAAGAAGTTGAGAGAGAGGAGAGAAGGAGTCATAAATTCCCTTCCTAAATTAAAGGCACATGATGTATTTATTACAGTTGGTTGAACCACTTGAGAAGGTTCCATCATGTATCATTAATACCCAGTTTGACTTAATCCTTTCATTTAATTAAAGGAATATTTAAATAAAATATTTTAATAATAATAATAAATATTATTAATAAAATATTTAAATAAAAATATTAATTTAATTAAAATATATGTTGGGACCCCTGGAATTGGTTTGCACTTTGAGCAGATTCATAAGAAATGGCCAAAAAATACCAACTCGGTGGTTGGCTCGCCGAGCCAACTTAGGATTTGGTGTGGGGCTGTTCTTCCATTGACCTTGACCAAGCTATCTAACTCGGCCTACTTTGTACAAAGAATGACTTGGTTGACTGACTCCTCTTTATGAGCTCCCACAACATGAGCTCTTCATTGAATAACTCTCCATTCTTACTCAACCAAGTTTCTTTACATCGATCTCCTTGACTCATCTTATTGACCGAGACACCTTTGCATATTTCATCAAGCGCCAAGTTCATATATGTTTGGGTGAGCCTTGGTGAACTCACCTCGTTTTGATCCCATGAGTTACATTCTAATTCCCATGACCGAGCTATCTTCCTCATGCATTGACCCATGAATTCACCTAATGTAACTTGGCCCACATGGCTCGGCTCCCTTCAAATTTTGTCGATCAATCTCAAGTTTCTCTAAAATCATGCAACTCATTCCTATAATCCGGAAATGCTTTTCTTGTTGACCTCTCAAAATGAGCTCTCCACGCTAAGCTCTCAAAATGAGCTCTCCACTGACGAGCTCCTAGACTAAGCACCCTAATGAAGTCATCAAAATCCCTTTAGAGTTATATCCCGATGTTGAGCTTGCCTCCACAATGTCCTCATATTTGAATCAGCTCGGTTGGTTAAATTATGAGCCCAAGCTTTGCTCATCAAGCTCCACTATCTACTTGGTTCTAACTCGGATTTATAAGCCTGAAATGATCCACAGAGAGCTCCCTTAAATTTTAACTTGGCCTACCTGACTCTTGGTCACATACGTCGAGTCCATTCATGACTTACCACTAACGACATCTTAATTTTAATGCCATCCATGTCCTCACGAGATGATTCACCTCAACCATGAGCTTGACCTGTCCTTTTATTTGGTTTGATGTCTTGACCATTAAACTAAACCGAAATCTTTGCAATGGAAAGCTAGAACACTTTGAATGAACTATGTCAATATCCATTCCTAGCAAGTTGCTTGCTTGAACACTTTTCATTAACCTAGTCGACGTCAATTCTGAGCTATTGATAGTAACTCAGATGCATTTGCAATGACATCGAGCTTGGATCATCATTTCTTCCTCCTTGAGTCAACCATCCCTAGAATCAATAAATATGAGCCATTCCAAACTATGTAATCTCCATGAGTTCACCTCCTATTTGAGTGCCTCTACAACTGTGATCTTTCCAACTTCGATATCTTCAACAATGAGCTTCAAGCTCGAGTCTTTCGTCCACCGCTCTGTATTCCTCTCTTAATAAAGACTCACCATTTTCCTCATAAATGACTCATCGACTTACACAAATCTGCTAGTGAACTCATTCTGAACTATATTATGTTCACTAGTGGTTTGGAACCGAGCTCACCATTCCCACGAGATGACACCTGCACCCACACTCCCGATATCAAACTTGTTTGTCTGAGTTCTTTTACGAGCCCATTTAAAAACCGACTCCACATATAACCATTTCTAGTTCGACTCGGCTTTATGAACATGAGTGGGTTATCCTCTATGATATTCTCGGCCATATGCGATGGTGTCAAAGTTGGCTGATATACAACTCACGACTCAGTTTTGCCAAAATTGATCCTCCCTGCTTGCTCAGAAAAAACTTTCACTTCATGAGCTTAGAATCAATCCTGCCATTATTTGTATGCTTCATAGATTTTCCAATATTAGTCATCCAAATCGTTCCACCCTAGATCTCCTATAACTAACCCAGTGCCACCTTGATCATTCATGAATTGGTCAAAGGCCTATATGGATACTTCTCACCACTCTTTCATGCATTCAATGGCTGAGAAACTAACACTAAACCTGTTAACCATCTGCAAGTGAGTTCCTACACCTTACTTTTTGTGGATCCTAAAACATAAACCAAGTCACCGCATGACTTGTCCCGATAGCTCGGACGGATTCAACATCTCTATGACTCGTTCAAAATGGAGATTAATTCCACCTTTACCCTAACTATTTTCTCATGATGGATTTTCTAGATTGGGAGTCCGAACATTGATTTTCCATGTTTACGTTGGCATGGGTTTCATATCATGAAAATCCCA
Source organism: Taxus wallichiana var. yunnanensis (assembly GCA_018340775.1). NCBI lineage: Eukaryota > Viridiplantae > Streptophyta > Pinopsida > Cupressales > Taxaceae > Taxus > Taxus wallichiana. The sequence continues at coordinate 113,318,720 of CM031242.1, read as the reverse complement.
CTCTTTGGCAGTTCGACCCTTTTTCCCGCAGAGTTAGCATGATCCTTCGAACCTCCCCAACATGGATTCCTTGTGTTGGATTTCCATCACCGAAATTCCACATGGCAATGCTTTCCTAATTTCCCACATTCTTGGCAACGCTTTTCTCAAGACCCCCAATGTGGAACCTCTTACCTTTGATTTCCATCAACAAAATTCCAACCTAGATTTACCTTGAACTTATCTCGCTGATCCATTTGTGAGTCATAATCGAGCTCATCCTCCCACTATTTTCTAACTAACATACACCTTGATTTTCTCCATTTGAACTCTTACAACCGAGAACTCACCTAACCAAGTTGTTACCATGCATTGAGTCATGCATGAACTCACTTCGATCATTTTTCCCACTTAGTTGATCGGTTTTAATTAGACCTTACCACGCCACTTCCGATACTCAACTCATGTGTTTTTCATTTTCCTAGCTCGGTGCATTGGGTTATCGATATACTTAGATTTGAGTGGTTTACACTTTCTATCGTTAAGTGTTATGTTTTGATTTTGTGAGTTGAGTTACTCAACTGAGTTGAAAATGATTCAATATCGATTTGAACATTGAGTTACAAATCGAGCTATCACCTAAGTTAAAATTGAGTTTGTATCAAGATAAAATACATCTTAACTTTCTCGCATGATCTCACTCTATCAATTTCACTCTGTCAAGTTCACTCTATCGGGTTCACTTTACGCTTCATTGAACTTGATACCGAATGACATACTTGCCTGACTTTTCCAAGTCTTCCATGAGCTATTACTGGGTTGACACTAAACTACACACCAAGATGGCACTAAGTAACCCTGTTTAAGGCTAGGTGAGATCATGTATTAATTATTTTAATCATGTTATCTTGATGATGACCAGAAATGGGCCCCTGTGACCAATGTCATAATTTGATCGTAATAGGACCCCCTTGCCCCATTTTTTCATGTGTACAAAATTGGATAAAAAGTACACAAAAATGCATGCCACTTTAGCCCCTATCATGGTTCTTCATATGACCCGGACTTATCCCTATGGTGTTATGTTCTCATTTTCCCCTTCTCCTCAAGCTTGAATCATGATGTGGCAAGTGGAAATCACATAATGATGTGCATTTTCTTAAACCTCTTGTCCTCATTTCCAAGGGGAAATTGTTACAAGAAAATTTCCCCAATCCATGAAGATAAAACCCTAACTTTGAAACCAAGTGTTGCTACTACATCCGACACTCAAAAGCGTGTCGAGAAGCTAGAAAACTAAAATTTTATGCTAACTTGATTTCTACACACATTTCAAGGTGAAATCCATTTTTGAATATATTTAACATTAAAATACTTAAAAACACAGCAACCATGCTATCAAAATCATTACATGGTATCCAAAATCTGCAAGAAAGGAGCTTTTCTCACCGCCAAAGCCAGCCAAGAAAACCGATTATACCAAGGGTTTGAGATAATTTATCTTCTTTAAAGAATCCTTGTTATAACTGAAGCTTAAATAATCCATTAATGGCTACTATGATAGCTTAAAACATGTAAATTTTTCCCAATAAAAATCCATTTTTTATTTCAAAGATTTTCAACAAGCGAAACACAACGAACATTGGAGCATGAGATTGCAACGAGGAGCCGAATTAAAAAATAATGTTTCCCATGCAAATTTAGTCCAAATTGACCACTTAATAAAAATATCATATTTCATGTCCATCCACATGCTAAAATATTAAGTACCTCAAATTTCAAGCTCTCATCACTCAGCTCATTTAGAAATTCTGAAAAGAACATGCATGTCGAAAATTGGCAATTTTCCGAAAAAGTAAAAAAAAACAACTAGTAAAATATAATATTTCTAAAAATGGAATGGAATCATCAACGAGGTGAACTGGGTGTTCCATATGCTTCATATCAAGATAAAATTTTAGTAAAAGGACCAAATTTCCCAAAATAGCGACTTCTTGGGCCCACCTGCTAAAAATAGAAAGTCTCATTTTTAGATGCGAAAGTTGCAGCTTGGTTTTTTTTTCTCATCTTATTTATTTTTGATGTCCTTTTAGGTTGTTAAGGTGGTTATATAGATCAAACAAGTAAATAAACTCTCTGCAAGGATGCTACATTACTATCTTGAGCATAATTATATCAAGGAACAAGACCCAACATTTTGAGGCACGGTTGGAGAAATTTGGGGACATTGTGGAGTGTGAAAATATTTGAAAGGAGTCAACAACCCCATTGATTCATCATAGGAGGTCAGCATTCTCATCATCATGTCTTAAAACCATCATCATCCCACCAGAGTGAGTTGGTTGTAATGATCTCGGTGAGTTGGTTGCGGTGAGCTCATTGCATTGGTTATAGGAGTTGGGTGAGTTTGTTAAACTCAATGAGTTGGTTGCGGTGAGTTGGTTTCGGTGAGCTAGTTGAGGAAATTTGAAGTGATCTAAGTGATTTAGGTGAATTAGATGAGATGAATTGATCCAAATGAGTTCGGTGAGTTGGTTTAAGTGATCCAAGTGAGTTGGTTGAGGCAAGTTGAAGCGAGTCGGGTGATCCAGTGAATCGGGAGAATTAGATGAGATGGATTGATCCAAATGAGCTAGGTGATATAGTTGAAGTGATCCAAGGATTTGGCTGAGGTGAGTGATCTAGTTAAGTTCGGTGGGTTGATCAAGCTAGGTGAGTTGGGTGAGCCAACCAAGTCAAGTGATCTAGTTAAGATCTAATCCTTTTTCAATAAAGAGTCACATGAAAATTGAGGTATGAAAACATCAGAGATACTCTTGGGTTAATAAATTCATATAAGTGATCTTCACTTGAGGCTCCATTTAAACTCAAGATCATCATGGGATCCCATCATCATCTCTCTAAGTGAGCTAGTTGAGGTGAACCAAGAGAGCTAGTTGATATGAGCCAAATTAGTTAGGCGAGTTTATTGAGCTAGTCAAGCCAAGTGAGCTAGGAAAGATCTCATCTTTATTTCTTAAGGATATCACATCTCATAAGTCAGTAAAGGTGGAGTTTTCAATGTTGTAGCATGGTGTGAAAGATAGGAACACAAACATCAAGAGGTTTTTGCATCATGAATGATAATTGTGAAAGCCTAAGGAGCAAGAGAGTGATCCTCATTCTCATTGTGAGATCAAGGATGCATCATCATGATTGATTCCCATATTCGTCTCAATCTCACATCATAAGGTCTCATAATAGTGTTTTTAAACACTCATTCAGTAGTCTAAGGTGTCTTTACATCTTCCGTAAGGAGGATATTTTAGCCACCATGTCTCATATGAATGCATTCTACATCGAGGGAGCTTCTTCAACATATCAGAAATCTCTTTCCCTCCTCCTCTTCTCTCCCTTTCTTCTAATTCTTCATTGTACGCAATCATGGTATTTTTTCATTCACTTAAGTGACTTTCTCAAGCTGAATTGTAAAATTCCCTTTGATTTAAAAAAGTAGCTTATTTTCGTCACTTCCTAGGAAGATGTAATGTCACAAGTTGAATGATAAGTTGAAGGACCATGTGGGGGTATATGAGAAGACAATTCACAAGACTATAAATTGGAATGGCTTCTCCATTCCAAAGGATATTGAAAATTATTCCTTTTGTAGAAATTGTGGATTTTTTTAGATTGTAAAGCTTTATATCACCACTACATGAGAAATAAAAGTTTCATTTCTTCCATGTTCTTTTCTCATGTGTTCCTTTATTCTTTCTTTTCTTCAAATTTGAAAGCATAGTGATCTTGAATAACCAAGAAGTAACTCAATGTCCTTGTTTGATGAAACTAAATAAATATGTGTATGTGGTTTGTTTGTCTTAATAGTGGCCTACATTATTTCTTTCCTAAAATTGAATGTTAAAATACTATGGTTATTGTGTGTGAACTTTGTTATTGCCTACTCACAATAATCCCTCCCTTTCTTAATTTCTCTCATTTATCCCTCATCACTCAAAATTCCTCCCTTATACCCCATACAAGTACTTTTCCACAGTTTAATTAATATTTCTTCTGTGATCCTCGATTTATTTGGCCTCCCCATAATAGTTAGATAGAATTAGGATATTTTACATTCAATAATGGGAGCCACGCCATATACAAGGAGGTGTATAGTCCCATGAGCATTGGTGGAAACCCATAATTTGTAACATGAAAAATTATTTCACCAACATGCTCTTATTATTTATTTTGGGTTAGTGAATTTTTCTACCACAACCTTCCCGACAAGGGATCCTCAACTACGATGTGAGAATCTTTTTCTCACACGGAACTTGTTTTTCCCATATTTCTTGTTTTTCGTCATTGTTTTTTGTGATTGTTATGGTGGCGTTTCATCATGAAAATTTGAAACTTATTATGGTCTCCACAATTGTGTGCTTTTTTCACCAATTGTAAGGTGAGTGGATAACTACTTCATGTCACAAAAATGCATCTGATTGTAATCAATGCACTAAAGTATATTTTTTTGCAAACATGGGGTAAAAATATTGTTCTGGGGTATATAAATTTCCTTTATTTTTGTATTATTGTTTTCTTTCTCCTCATGATGGATGTTAGTAATGTTTTTTGATCACGTCATTTAATTTATTTGAATGGATATCTAAAATGATAATATCTCTATGGGGTAAAGGGTTGTTCCACATCAACGTGGCGGTGGAGAAAGAACCAACCACTAAACCCAAGAAATCTAAGTGGTTCAACCGATGTAATAAATCCTTAGGTATTCTTTGTATGTTTGTTTCTCCTAACCTTCTCTTTCACATTGAGTCTTCCACAACACCTAATGGATCCTATAAAACTCTTGATGACATGTTTGGAAAATAATATGATATGAGAGCACACAAGTTGGAGAAAGAACTTCTAGGATTAACTCCTATTAACTTTGATAACCTATAGGCATTCTCCAATTTTTTCCACATGAGATTGTTGTTAAAAGAATGTAGAGTTGAATAAAAAGATTCCCTTGAACTAATCTTATACATTCTCTCTAAGCTTGAACACGAATACTTTGTCTTCGCTTCTACCTTTCATGCCATGAAAGAAGCTTTATGGATGTTTAGAAGATTCCCTCATTTGAAAAAAAAATCCCAACTTGATCCAAAAATAGGGCCAAAATTTTAATTGGCCTCGGACCCCTCTAGGCACTTGTAAATTAACTTCACAATACTATCAACTCTAAATGAATTCCAATGTAAAGAAGTGAAAACACACATACTGCAAAAGATTTGATAACGAGTTTGGAAAAACAAATGCTGCGTCTCTCGGGTTCAAATGTTGAACTGATTCATTAAAATTCATATTTTCAGTTATGAATGTGTAATATTGAACCAAATAATATATCACTTGATTTGAATGAATCCAAATTGATAACCAAGGTGATCACATACCCAATTGATTCTTAATTAATCTGATCCTGGACAACAAGGTGATCAAATATCTAGTTGATTCGAATGAATCCAAACTGGAAAAAAAATCACAATATCTCCTCCACACCCACCAAGTAATAATAACCAGCTTACAATGACAGGTGTAGAAGAACAAGTCCCCAAAATTCTTCCTCTAATGAGGTGTATGCTTGAAAAAGTCTCCAGATGGAATTTCAAGTGCTCAAATGAATTCCACAAAGATAAAATAGATTCACAACACTCAAAATAAAGAAAAAAAACACCATCGAGGAGCATATCAAAATTTTGAGTATTTATCTTGTTTACTCAGAAGGATGATTTTCCTCCCCAAAAATGGTGATCTTCATAAACTTCCCCTTAAGCACATAGCTTGTACACGGCCGGTGCTATAAATAAAAACCCAACCCACCCCTTTTATAGCTAGCAGAGCTATTATGGTGTGGCAAAGAGGATTTTATTTTGCAATTGGGTTGTTGGGGTTTGAATCTCCCCAACCGACCCACCAAACATTCTTATTACACGGGATTAAAATCCCACATGTGTTGTGCATCCAACATTGGGGGTTTTTAAAAGAAAAGGAAGTCATTTTATTTAAATATAGTTATGGCCACACTATCTCACATTTCGGCTGCGATATATGTGTGTCATGTAGTTTAAGGTGGGTGATGGCTTGATGGAATGGCCGAGCTATCACGTGGTCATCGAGTTGTGTAAAACGCCTAAGTTGGGCTAGTGGTTGGCAATGGATGAGTTGTGTTGAATGGTCGAGTAGTGGAATTTCGCATTGCCATGTAGTGTGGCTCGGTCAAGTGGAGTATTAAATTCCAACTATGTTGAATGTGTGAATGTTGAGTTGGCTTGGCCAAATAACTTTCCCATTGTAGCTAATAACTCGCAAATCCAAGCTAAATAATGAGCTCACCCTAATGTGAACTGTCCTACATTTTCGAGTTGTTAAATGACCCGATCGAGTTGGCTTGATCTGATGTAATGTAAATAGTGGTGGTAGGCCACATGGTGGTGTAAGTACCCACAACATGACAAAATGACAATGTGGCAGCAAAGACACCCCTCTATGAAAAGAGTGTGTCAAACATGGCCGAGGGCCCCGATCGATAAAAAGCGAGGTCCACCCGTTTGAATACGAGTGTCAAAGACTAATGTTATAAAACCAAATTTTTGCACTTCCACTTACACTCCACTTCCACCACATGTCATTGTCATATTGGCTAGTTGACTCTATCGAGTCAAGCGATGACCAAAATTTGACCAGCGATAACTTGAGCATACAAAGTTTGTTTTCCATGTTCTAGGTACTATCAGAAATCTCATTGAATTTTGTACCACTTTGTTTTGGTTTAGAGATTTAGAAACTCCCAAAGTCTTAAAATTTCCTCCAGATCACAACTCATTTTAGAACAGGAAAATTTTATTCAAATGGTAGAAATCAAGTCCAAAACACATGCCTTTATAGAAAGTAATGGTAAATGAAGGAGAAGAAAAAGGAAGAAATCGATAAAAATTAAAACCCTAAGAAAGAAGCTAAGACCACCCAAACCAAACCCAACATAAACACTTCTACTTCTAAGCCTAAACCAAAGAAGGAAAAGTGTAAGTGTTCCTATTGCAAGAAGTCAAGACATGAAGAGCATTAATGCATGAGAAAACAAATTAACCACCTAACTCATTTACTTGAGAAAAATAATATAGGTGTTCCTAATTCTATCAATTAAAATGCTCTAAAACCTGAATCTTCTAAGGCAAAGGAATCCAAATATAAGAAGAAGAAAGGAAAATCCCTTGTAGCAAGAGTTACTCTGTCATCAAAATGGGTTATAGATTTTGGTTCCTCATACCACATGGGTTCTTCACATGTTGATTTTTCTAACATTAAACTATGTGGTATGTCTGAAATAACTTTGGGTGATGACACATCTTTGTCAATTGATGGTGGATCAGTGAAAGTAGATGGTGCAAATTTTAACAATGTTCTAAGTGTTCCTATTCTATCTACCAATATCCTATCAGTTTACCAAATCATTCATATTGGTGAGGGTATGTGAGTTTAATTTAACCCTAACTCTGTGATCATCGAGAAAACTTCACAAAGTGAGACTACGGTGTGGCTAAGGGAAATATGGATCACCAGTCCCGATTATACAGCTTTTCCCACTTTACTTCTAACTCTTCTCCCACTGCCTTGCTTACTCACATATATGAGGTTAGTAATCTATGACATAAGAATTTTATTCATTTAAACTATCATTACCTTGAAAATTTGAGCCAACATGAGATGGTCAAGGAATTCCTCAAGTCAAAATTTCAAAGAGTTTTTATGAGGGTTTTCCTTGGGAAGCACCTCGAAGAAAAATTTGGTAAGGGAAAATCCTGGAGAGCTTCTCATCCCTTGGATCTTGTTCATAGTGACATTTATAGCCCCTTTCCATCTCCTTTATTCACTAGGGATCTTTATATACTTACCTTCATTGATGAATTTTCATGTTATACATGGGTTTACTTTCTCAAATAGAAATATGAATTTTTCGATCACTTTCAAGACTTAAAGGATCTTGTTAAGAAATAAGATGAAAGGTCTATCAAGGTTATTAGAATTGATAATGGAGTCAAGTATTTGAGAAATAGGTTTGATTATTTCTTCACCTCTGAAGGAATTACTTTGTAGCGTACAATTTCTTATATCCCTTCATAAAATAGAGTTTCATAAAGAAATAACCGAACACTTAAGGAGATGGCCACTTGTATGGTTCTAACTAAATCCCTTCCTCTGTAATATTAGGATGAAGCCTTGAATTTTTCTTGTTAAATTTAGAGTGACATTCCACACAAAGTACTAAAATGGATTACACCCTTTGAGGCTTGGAATGGATGCAAACCTAATGTTGATCACTTTCATGTCTTCAAATTAACTGTCATGACTCAAATATCCAAAAATAAACACAAAGGAGTGAAGAGGTATAAACTTTTGAACCCCACCAATCATCATATTTATATTGAGATAAGTGTGAAGTATGATGAGTCATCTTCTACTTCCACTTCTCCACTTTTTGAGGTCCTTCTACCCCACTTTGACTTTGATTCAGACTCTTTTGATGATCTTACTAAGCCTCTCACTCATGATCATCCTACTCCTCCCACTTTGGTATCTACCAAATATTATAGTAGTGATGATGAGGATTACGTCACCTTTCACTTGAGTGAATGTTTGAAAGATTCTGAGCCTAACTCTCCACTTGGTCCTCACTAAGCTAGGAATACCTTGTAGAGTGTTGGAGATTGGATAAGGGATCCTTCATATGAGAGATAAAATCATTTAGATTTAATTGGACCCCACACTTTCTTCACCTCCACTTTCGACCCAGAGTCTTTTTAGGGGGCTACTTGAATTCCTGAGTGGGATTCTACCATAGAGGAGTATTCATCTCTCATGAAGAATAATACTTGAGATCTCACCCCTCTTCATAAGGGAAGAAAAATTGTTTGATGTAAGTGGGTATATCAAACACAAGTATGGTGTCGATGGGAACTTCAAAAATTATAAATCTTGAGTCGTAGCTAAGGGTTTCTCCCAGGTTGTTTGGGTTGACTATTCAGAGACCTTTTCTCCCATTGTGAAGATTAATTCTATTCAACTAAACCTAGACATCGTTTTCACTAATAGATGGTAATTTCATAAAATGGATGTCAAGAATGCCTTCTTTCATGGGGACCTAGAATAATAAATCTATATGGAACAACCTCCAGGTTATATCCAAGATTCCTCTCTTGTTTGTAAACTTAAGAAGTCTATCTATGGCCTCAAAAAATCCCCTGTGGCTTGGTATGTCAAAATGGACTCCTTTTTTCTTGCATTAGGGTTCACTAGGTGTCACTTTAACCCATGTGGGGAAACCCCCAAATTTGAAGAAAAGAATAATCTTAATAATAAATTCAATTCAATGTAGTAATGATCAACAAAATGCTTAAATATATAGTGGGAATATCTCATATAATTAAGGAGATCTTTCTTATTACACATCTCAACAATATATCCCTTAATCTCTCACATTCCCTAATAATCTCACCAAACCCCTATTCTAATGTGATTGTTATGTGAGTAACAATCACTTACATTATTTTTGCTCCACTTATTATTATTCTACAAATATACACTCATAAATGCACCCATATTAGGACTAATTCCTAACAATATCCCCCTTAGTTCTAATATGGGGTGAGGAACTACAATATGAAATTTTAACAAATATTTTCATTGTCATTCCGGTAGTTTCTTGCTTCTATAAGTTCTCTTGGTGTGTATTGCCCCCTCTTAATGTTAAACCCTTTAGATGTTGATTAAACCAATAATGCATCTAATTACACATGATAGTGAACTCCTTTTTTATTTTTCAAAAATATACCCTTCCAGGGTTCATTTTAAGAAGATCCCTCTAAAAAATTACTTTTGAATCATTGGTGAATCTCAAAAATTGACTTTTGAATTGTTGGAAAAAATTTGAAAAAATGTTTCATGGAAAAGGCGATTTCACAGAGATAATTTTTCCTCGTTTTGCAAAGTTGTTCAGATAGGTTGGTCGGGAGTTATCCGCGTAAAGTTGGTCGGAGTAGGTTGGTAGGGGGTTGGACGGTTGAGGGGTTGGGCAGGTGAGGGTTAGATGGCTAAGGGTTAGGTGGGTGGGTTGGATGGGTGAGGGGTTGGACGACTATTGGGCGGGTGGGGTTGAACGAGTGAGGGGTTGGACAGCTTAAGGGTTAGGTGGGAGGGATGGACTAGTAAGGGGTTAGATGGCTAAGGGTTGGATGGCTAAGGGTTGGGCACCAAGGGTTAGATGGTGGGTTAGAGGGACGGGGGTGGATGGCTAAGGGTTGGACGGGTGAGGGGTTGGATGGCTAAGTGTTGGACGGGTGAGGGTTAGATGGCTAAGGGTTGGACGAGTGAGGGGTTGGATGGCTAAGTGTTGGATGGGTGAGGGTTGGATGGATAAGGGTTGGACGGATGCATTAGATGGGTGAGGGGTTAGACGGCTAAGGGTTGGATAGATAAGGGGTTAGATGGTTAATCGTTGGATGAGTGAGTTAGACAAGTGAGGAGTTTGATGGCTAATGGTTGGACAGGTGGGTTGGTCGGTGGGGTTTAGATGGTTGAGCCTCGAGGGGTTGGATGGCTAAGGGTTGGGTGGGTGGGATGGATGGCAAAGCATTGGCTGGCTAATGGTTGGATGGTATAGAGTTGGACACTAAGGGTTGTGCGGTGGGTTGGATGGTTAATGTTTGGTCGCGTGGGTTGGGCGAGTAAGGGTTGGGCCACCACGGCTAGCCAATAGTTTTCCACCATGTTTCCTTTGAACCATACAGACCCCTATAAATACCCCTTTAAGGTTCAATTATTCACTTTTCTACGAAAATGTCCAGTTCTCTGAGCTCTCCAATCTTCAAACTTCTCCCAAATTTCAGTAATGGCCAACACCACATCTATTCCTACACCTAAATTTCAATACAAAAACCTCATGTGCCCACAGATTGTAGCTCTACTAAGAGAAAAATATGCACAAAAGGATTGGCTTGAAAACTCATAATTTACTGGGCTTGTGGACATGCCCCAATTCGATACTAATACTTCAGTCCTTGATTACCTTCTTGCCTCTTACAATGAGAGTGATGGTAAATTTTCTATTCTCCTCATGCATCTGAGACGTCATCAAATTTCTTTCTCAATTGAACCTGAGGATGTACATCGGTTAACAGGTTTACCATTCAAAAATAAGTCGGTTGTTACTACAAAGGTTGTTCTTATAGATGAAGAAAAAAGTTTTTGGAGTCTCATTACAATGTATAGGTTCATGGTAAGTTTTTATTTTCAAATTCTTTTTTTTTAACATTACTGGACCACCCAAGGCTCTAAAGTTTCTTGTCTGTTATTGTAGCTCCTCTTAATTGTTCATCAAGAGGCCTTCTTCTACAAGGTATTACAAACAAATTCTTTATTGTAGTTGCATCACTTTTTCAGGCCAAGATTGTATTACAGGGTAGATCTGCAAACATTCCATATTGGGTAGTTCAATATTTATTGCGGACACTAGTAGGGCAACAATTTGATTGGTGCAGTTATTTGTCCAATAGAATAAAAATAGATATCTCCCATGCCCGCAAAGCTAATCAATCTGATAAATCCATGATTGTATTCTCTTGTTGTAATTATATTATTTCTTTTATTATGAAGCGTACTAAGAAATTCCGCAATATAAAATTCCAACTGCAATCAATGATCAAATGATTGGTCTTACTCTCGAAGAACAATAGGTAACAATTACTTTTACTTTTTACTTGTTATAAGGATTTCAAATTCAATATTTTTGAATAAAATAATAATTTTAATATTTTGTTTTGTAGAGAAAAAGTATAGTTGCAACATCTCATAAGGAGGCAATTGCTAGAGATAAAGCCCCTCCAGAGGTCTCTGTTGATTCTGACATGGATTCAGCAGAATCAACACCTGTAAGACCTTCTCGTCAAAAAGAGACCTTGGGGGTCAATATGTGCATCGTGCTTAGCATCACATTTAACTTCAAGTATGGAGTTATCTTTTTTATAAATAAATAATTTAAGCATTTAATATATATTATGTATGTACTACTGTATTTTAATATTTTTACTGTTCTTTTCTACATTTATTGTATTCGAAACTACTAAGTTTGATGATGAAGATCAAACTCATTTTGGGTGTGAATATTGAAATGTCACGATTGTGTCTTTGTCTATGAAAGGTATATTATAATGTATAATATTTAGCATGTTTTGTTTCCTTACAATTTTTTAGCATTTACAAAGCACAACCGTAATATTCTAACAATTTGTTGTTTGCTTCATGCAGGTAATATGGCTTCTAGGCATGTTCCACTTGCAAGGAGGCCACCAATACCTACAACACGTCCAAAGGTGCAAACAAAAATAACTACAGGAAAGAATATAAGGTTTCCTGCAGATTTAGCAAGAACAGTTCATCCTGCTACCACAGAATTTCCTAGATTGTCACTAGGTGGTGTTTCAAGTGTAATGACCACACACACTTTTCAAAGAACATCTCCTTGACAAGGAGTATTTGGGATTTGAAATTGGCGATGCATACAAGGGTAACTATTTTGACACCCACGATATGATTCAATCTACTCCACCTCAACCACAACAAAATGTGCATGTAATATAAGACAGGTGACTCTTGTCCTCCTCCAACAAATGCTCCACAAACAGATGATGAAAAGATACATTTTATATTAAAAAATATGATATCAGATAGTATGGGGGAAAAAATTCTTGAGGTTGTAATTTCTGATATGGATTTGGTGTGGTCTTGGGAGAGGAGAGAAAAAAAATGATAAAAGAAATAAATACATGATACCATAATCATGCTCAAAGGCATTCATTTTCACTACCGTAGAGAGCCAACCAAAGATGGCGGGATGTTTTTCTAAACAAAGCTCGATCGGGGACTATTTCATATAATAATGATTATAATGATGAAATTAAAGACATAATGCTAAACAGTTGGAGAATCTCAATGCTATAGCACAGGCTTACTACAATAAATGGGCTCAAGACAAGACAAATGTTTTAATTGCAAATGTTGAAAAATAAAAAGCTGTTGTGAGTGGGCTTTTAGTTTTACATGCAAAATCCTAATATTATAAGCACTGCAATATATTTTTTCATTTTATCTAATAGACTAAAAAATTAATATTTCTTTTTTGCATACAAAGTATGAAAATTTAAAGAAAGAAGAAGTTGTATTTGAAGCACATTTGAAGAATTCCCACAAAATCCTGAATTCATTTACACGGTTGAAGGAAAAAGCTGATTGTTATAAATAAACAAAATAATACATTGAGAAGGATAAAAAAGGAGCATAAGATGGATCCATAATTCTTACTCAAGGAAAAGACAGACGTGAGATGCAACACTTTTGTCTGCAAGAGATGTAGCGATGGAGGAGCTGAATATTCTAGAGAATATCAATACCACAGCATGAGATATGTAGGCATCATGAGTTATAGTAGACAGCTCTATACAGATGCAATAGAATCCTCCACCTCTAACGCAAGAAAAATAACAAGCTTCACCTGCAACATAAAATAAGATATGTTAGTAAATTTCACCATGTGACAGGTGTGTTGTCACAATTCCGACACTAGCGTAGGAATTAAAAGATAGTGGCCAGCCCTTTTTTAGTTTTTATTCTATGTGGTGCCAGACATAAGGACAACTATGATTTTGAATCATAGGAAGAAAAGAGGACAACCTCGTAATGTGTCCTTATATGATAAAACTTGTCCAGAAGCTTTGATATGTTATGATAACCCCCTTTTTGGAATTGTATTGCCAACAATACTTTATGAATTTGTACTTTTCTTCATAAAGTAATCCACCACATGAGAGATCGATTTCAAAAGAACTTTGGAAATTAGAATTGTACAATGTTACTATATGTTATTAATACAAACTATGTTTCTTTTTTATTGTTTACGTAAATGTTGATTAAATTTACTTGATTTTGTTTCTTTAAAATATTTACATTTCTGATTTGTTGCAGATGTAAAATAAATCAATTAATAGATATAAAAGACAAATGTGTATTTATTTCAGTCTGAATTTGAAAACCAAATATAAAACACAAATGGGATAATTGAAACATATAATGACATTGTTCCAATGGAAAAGTTGTAATCTCCATATGAAATAAATCAATACTTATTACATAACATTATTGTAATGAAATCTATGTGAATTAGAACAGTCCTGGAGCAACGCTTTCATTTGTGTCTTGGAAATCAACTGTAGCATGATCTGTGGATGTGTCTCAATCCCTTGGGTCAGGAAGAATATTACTAACTCCTCTTCTTTCTACTAGTGAATTCCACAATGTCAATGCTCTATCATAAGGAAAAGACTCCACTGAGTAACATGATACATATAATCTGAGACAGACTTTCTAGATTCCTATCCAATCTATTTCAAACTTTTTACTTTAAAAAGGATAGTGTATTGAAAAACCCTCTCATCTTCCATGGAACCCAGAGTCATTTTTTGGCAAAGCTCATACATGTAGACACCTATAATTACGCCCGAGCAATTTAAATACTAAAATTGCGCTAATTATCTCATTTCCTGCAAATTGGTGACATATCGTCAAAAGAGATCATCTTCTCTCCTATTTTCGTTATTTAATTACACTACGCTAATTAATTAAGTCGTCTATCCAACAAATTCCCTAATTAACGACTATCCATTAATTAATCCTTCCTTCTATCTAGAATAATTAATTATTATTAATTAATTAGCTTTCCTTTTATTAATCTAATAAATAAATATTTAATTGATTTAATCCCCTTCTATAGTCTAAATCATGTTAATATTCCTCTAAAAATCTTTTATAAGCTTACACATTATTAATTAATCATCTTGATTAATTAATGAACCCCCTTTATCCACATGAGTCACTAAAGGACAAGCTAAACTCTCCTAAAGTTAACTCAACCCTATCTAAACCCCCTTATCCACTTTGCTAACTCAACATCTCTATATAGCCCAATGGAAAAGGAACAGATATCCTTCCAAATCCTTTTCATGGCATTGTAATCCTGTGGGTTTTGTAGAAGCTAAACTTGTCGTATCATAGTATTAGAAAAATCCATTAATTGTGAACTAAGTAGTTTTCTTTTCAAAATACCTTCTAAAGAAACTCCATTTATCTCTTCAATCTTAGAGAAATGATCAGTTAGATCACCCATGTTTTTGATAAATAAAGGACTGATAGATGTATAAGGTTTGATGCTTGACAAATTCCAAAATTGTGGATTTACAACTCCCATTACTTCAAGTATTTTATCATTTTTGAATCTTTCCCAGATCTCTTTAGCTAACGATTCAGAGATCTTTCTCAACTTATTCCTAGTTTCCATTAATATACATCATATAAATTTTGTGTCACTCATACTTCTTCTATTTCTGAGTTAGCCATATCAACTCTTTTTTGGAACATATGATGTGGAATCTCTCTTCCATGTGTTGTTATACACAGATGATCATGTATATTGTACTTTAAGAAGCACCTGGAATTTTTCAAATCTGTCAATGCATTCTAGTTTTCAAAAGTAGCACCCTGAAAACTCCCATCGAAAATATATAAACTTTCTAGATTATAGCAAACACGTCTTCTAAGTCTTATGAAGTCTGTAATGTAGAAAGACTAATCTTGTGCATGCTTCGTTAAAATATTAAGCTCCCTCAACATGGGAAAAATACCACAGAGTGTGAGTAAAGTTTCTATGTCGCTTAGGTGGCACAATAGATCTTTATCTTTATCTACATCCTGCGGTATTTAAACATAAATCCTGTGGTGAAGGATATTCATCAAATATTCTACAAGCAAGTTCATACATAGATATCCATCTGGGTATCTACATCTTTGAGAAGTTTTTTTCCCTCTGTCAGTCCTATAAAAAAATTTGAAATTCTAAAATCTCTTCGATTGCTAGAATAATAGGCATGCAAATCATGTATCAATTCCTCCACTTTAGCTACATTTTCAAATGTGCTGACAATTTTGTAGGTGAGATTCATTCTGTGAGCCATGCAGTGGACAGAAACCATATACGGAGCAATAGTTGTCTGAATTCTAACACACAAACTATTTTTGGCTCCCTGTATTACAGCTACACCATCGGTTCCGACACAAACTAATTTTTTTGCAATGGTAAAGTCATCCATTCCAGCGATATCCTTCATGATTTGACACCACCAATTTATAAATATTTTCAGAATTACAATTTTTAGTCATTTTATGAATTGTTAAGAGGTGTGGAGTCCTTATTTCATTAGCAAATGTGTAAACATGAATACATATCCATGAAGTATTATCGACTGCAGTAACCTCATCTAATGAAAGGGAAATATACTTTTCCTTTTGAACACACAATTTCAGATCCTCCTTTTCTACCATAGATAGACATTTTGCAATCTCCCAGCCACTGGTATCTAACCAATGAGATTGAGGAACATTCTATAAACAAGAATTTGATACAATCTTTTATTTTCTCTAAAATTTGACATCGGTCTTCCCCTTTTCATTATATGAAATACGGTAGCAAACTAAATACCCTTTGCTTGCATTTCTTCCTCCATAGCTTTTCTCAATCTTGCTACTATGGTCCCACCTTTTTCATTTACATATTTGATATGTTTTTGTTCCTTTTCATACTCTTCGCATATTTGACATGTTTACAATCTTTTGCATCTTTCCATTTATGTGTTCGACTATGTTGTCATCCTTTAGCTTTCGGGAAATGTATATTTCCCCACGGCTTTTCAATTATGTCCAATTTGATCTACATCGTGTGATCCTTCCCCTGTTTCCAACCACATATTTTGCATCGACATTGTGTCGGAACATCATTACAATTTTTAGTGTACATAGGTTCAATAAAAGGATATTTTGTAGCCCATTCGAACTGGAATTTCCTTCCAATTGTCCATTTTTACCTCTTTCTTCTTACATATTTTCTTTTTTCTTGGGATTTAACTTCTCGCATCGACTTCCAACAGGGAATATTTTGATTCGCATGTCTTCTTTTTCTGAAAAATACCTTGGAGTAGAAGCTTCATCTAATGGTGTACTTTGAGAATTTGATGAATTTTCTTGTACATTTATGTCATCAAGGGATGGAATGTTTTCCTCAACATATAATGGATCATCGATATCTTTAAATTGATTATTCTATGAAGGAATTTCTGAAACGTCTGCATATAATTCTATAAAATTATTACTTATATAGTATTAATTTTATATATAGTTAAATTTTTACAAAGTAAAAAGAGTTCTAAGAACAGTATGATAAACATAATTATTAAATTCTGTAAGATTAAATAACCAGTAAATAACACGTGCCACATACCGATATTTTCAGTTGATGCAGAAACTGACTTCATTTTTTGTGATTTTCCAAAATAGCCAAGCAAATTATTTGCACCCTTTTTTGAACTGGCTAAATTTGTAATCTTCTTGCCCTAATTTCTAGTATCTATGCTTCCTTACTGCTTAGGCCCGTAGGGTGGCTCTTATGTTTGAAGGCTATGAGAATGGACGGTTTAAGGTTAGACAATATTGGTTGGATAGTAAAGGGTTGGATGGAAAAGGGTTGGACGACTGAGTCACTGAGTGGTTTGATGGCTCACAAATGAGGGGTTGGATGCCTAAGTTATTGGATGGCTTAAGCCTTATGGGTCAGTAGGCTCAGGGTTAGATGACTAAGGGGTTGGATGGCTTGGAGCTAGACGGATAACATTTGGATGGCTAATGGGTTGGATGGCTAGGGGTTGACCGTTGGATGGCCGGGGCTTGGGCGGCCATGGGTTGGGCGGCGAGGTTTGATGGTCGGGGTTGGGCCACAAATGGGTTGACGGCTAAAGGTTAGATGGCTTAGGGTTGGATGGAATAGAGTTAGACGGATCAGAGTTAGACAGATCAGAGTTGGATGGATTAGGGTTGGATGGATCAGAGTTGGACGGATCAAATTTGGATGAATCAGAGTTAGACGGATCATTTTGGATAGATCAGTGTTGGGTGGATCAGATTTGGATGGCTAAGAGGTTGGACGGCTCAAATTTTAGAGTTAGACGGGTCAGGGTTGGACGACTCAGGTTTGGATGGCTCAAAGTTGGACAACTTGTGGTTAGATGGCTCAAATTTCAGTGTTGGTGGCTGAGGATTTTCTTATGTTTACTTCGGCGAATATGTGCACGATATGATTCGAAATGGTGGAAAATTACATTCATAAGCTCTTATATATGTGTAAAATCTAGGTGAAATGAATAGTATAAGGGACATGTCGGTCAAATTTTTCAGTGAATAATTCAGCTATGAACCACATAATATTCGCCAATTCGAATTTCCATAATCCTCGATTTTCGCGAGTTTACAAAAATTTGCCACTAAAATTTTCCATGATCCCTTCCCCCCTTTTGCGAAAGAAATGTCTCCCTTAAAAAAATTCCCCTCTCTTTCAAAAAAAAATCATCCATTTATAAAATCCTTTTAAAGAAAATTTCATTAAAAAAATATGGCTTAAGGTGTTATGTAGGGACGAACCTTTCAACACCTCCTCCCTTCGTGCTTTTCAATCTATCTTACCACGAAGCTAGCTATGGTGTCAATTATTTTTTTGTGCACTAATTTAGATTGAACTTTTGAAGAACTCAGTGATTAAGAATTAAAATGAATACCGACCATTTTAGGGTTTTCGCTTTATCAAGTTTGAAGTGATCATGCGAGCCAAGGTAATGTTTTCCATAGTCGATGCATTTTGTAGGGGTATTGATACCAAATGAGAAGAGAAGATTTAAATATCACTGACAGTTATATGATATGTGACATACCACCAATTTTGATCCAAAGAGAAAATATCAATGTAGGGTGAATGTGGAATGGTATTTCCAAGCAAGAGCTATGTCACTGAAATGGACCTTCAATTCATTGAGGATCGATTTTCAACACTAAATCAACTCGCCAAAGATACAAAATTATATCTCATGGAGTGGAGGGTTATATGATCTGAGTAGGTTATTCATGGATTTTTGTTAAGATGATATGGAGAAATTTCCAATCTGTGGTGAGGAGATCTAAATCACCAATGTTGGGATAACCCATCTGTTTAAACTCAGAGACGCAGTTCATAGATCTCATGGCAGGATTCTGAGCCTTTAGATGAACATCAAATATCATTGAGACAATACTAACTATTGGATTTGAATGCATTCAATGGGTGATTCAAGTTCCTGAAGTATTTGATATTGCCACCATGAATAGAAGGGACATGCCCAACTTGGATTTAGAAGCCAAGAAAAGTCACAAGATTGATTCAGTACATGTTGGATCGGACTGGAGATTTTTGTGTAGATATTAGTGAACAATATTCTTTCTAAAAAGTCACAAGTGATTGAAAACTTAGAATTCTGATCCATATACACGTTTCTGAGATATTTTTAATTCACCAATGGGGTGATGTTGTGGGCATAGAAAAGAGCTTGAAATTATAGATATCTCGCCAAAGTGTTGAGAGGAGAAAGATGTCACAGGTTGAGATAACCCACTAATCGCCACCAGTGACTTTCATCAAACCCGCAAGTGAAAAATAGTGAATCTGTAGACAAAGATCTAAAACAATGTAAATATTTGTAGTTTACATATAATTCTTGTAAATTTTAATTGTAAAACCTCCAATAGACTAGATCTGATTACTATACGGATCCATAAACAAATCCTTTGAAACTAAATAAAAAATTCTCCAAAATGATATAGGAATAAGATAACCCACAAGAATGTTCACACACATAAAATAATGAGCAGGTCTAAAAAATGGGTTAAACAGCTAATTTAAGGAATGTACACAATGAACAAAGTGGAGGAAATACTTCAGATAGAGTGAACATAATGGAAAAGAAAAGGTGATGAAAATGAATGGTGGATGTCAACGGGTTCATTGTGAGGTTTGAGGTATCCGCTAGTATCATTGAAAAATATTCAAGAAGGGTGAATGGTACAAACTCCAGATTTTGAGACCCCTAAATTTGGGGACGAGCATAAACTCAATAATCAATTCAAGTCAATGTAATAATGATCCACATAATTTTTACATATAGTGGGAATAGCTCCTATAATTAAGTAGATCTTCCTTATTCCACATCTCAACCATATATCCCAAAATATCTCACATTCCCAATAATCTCACCAAACCCCTATTCTAATTTGATTGCTACGTGAGTAATAATCACTTACATTATTTGTGTTCCACTTATTATTATTCTAAAAATATACACTCACAAATGCACCCATGTTAGGACTAATTCCTAAAAACCTAATTGTTTACCTTTTGCGAAAGATTATTCATCCTCATTTTTATGTAGATGAATTTTTGATTACATGTAGTTCTTTCTTGATTGTTGATTATGTGAAGACTTCCTATCCAAAAAAATTCTTTATGATGACTTGTGTTTTCTTCACTACTTCCTTGGGATTTAAATTACACAATCTAACTCAAGGATCGTGATTTCTCAACCTAAGTATACCCTTGATTTTCTAAACAGTTTATCATTTCGATTGTAAGCCATCTCCCACTCCCTTCCTTTCTAGAGTCAAGTTAGTAGTTGATTGATCTACTCCCTTAGTCAATGGTACCCTTTATCACTAGTTGGTGGGGAGCTTGATCTACCTAACTCATACCAATCTAGATCTTTCATTCATTGTTGGCATCATGTCCAAATTCATGTAGGAGCCTCATGAGATACATTGGAAAGTAGCTAAGTGGATCCTCCACTATGTTTTTGGTAGCTATTATTTTAGTATTTTTAGGATTTAATCTTATTCATTGAAACAAACCACTTAAAATTAGAAAATAATAGGGTTTAATGATACTTGTGTCAAGAACATCAATATGTATAGATCCAAATGGGCATAAGAGACTCTTTTTCTAGAGAATGAGGAAACTTACACACAAGTAGATAGCTTGAAAAGAGAGATGTTAGATAATAATATTACAATTTTATTGGCAAAGGACAATCCTGGGAACCAAAGGGTTTCTTTAGATGAGTGTCAACTCAATTTTTAAACAATTAAGCTGGAAATCATGATAAGATTATAGATGATATAGAATAATAAATTTAGGACATAATGTCCGAATGGCATGACTCAATAAACATCCTCGATGATAGTATGGGGAGGGTTAAAAAGAATTTCTTCCGAAGAAAATTTGTCCTCGTCACTCTAATCGAGGAGAAATTCCAACTTCTCATTGATCTCATCTACATTAGGTGTGAAAATTATGGTACAGACTTAGTTCGTATTCGATGTCGATTGTTTCCACATGAGTGGTTGTCACTCAATTAGTAGGTCAAAAATGGTGTCTAGTTTATATCCTGATCCTGGAAGTGTCATCTAACAAAAAC
Source organism: Taxus wallichiana var. yunnanensis (assembly GCA_018340775.1). Classification (NCBI taxonomy): domain Eukaryota; kingdom Viridiplantae; phylum Streptophyta; class Pinopsida; order Cupressales; family Taxaceae; genus Taxus; species Taxus wallichiana. The sequence goes on along the minus strand of CM031242.1, from coordinate 113,297,289 downwards.
ATAGGCTTACAAGCGAAGATTGATTAGACATGACTACTAGCTTTTAAATAAATAAGACAAGATATGTGAAGGATGTAAAATAGACAATTTTGACAGGATCGATGTATATTCATTTTCTCTATGAGAACATTGTTTTCAAATGATAGTCTATCTAGTAATAACTCAAATCCACTTTCCTCATCATTATTAACCATTAAATACATTCTATTACCTATTCTCATGAATGACCAATCACCCTTAGTAGATATTCCATCCTTTCACTCTCATTCCATCAATTTTCCTTAAGAGAACACTAAGAAACATACCTATTTTTGCCATAAATTGAGAAACTCCCTTCTTTTGTCAATTCAGTCCCTACAATGATTAATTCACACATTAGAAAGCATCCTTCACACATGTTACACACTTGTAAATCAATTTCTTCTATTAAATGACTCACAACCATCACTATTTCACAACACAATCATCAAGTTATCAATATTTCATTGTAAATACACCACTAAAATACCATTTTTAGTAATAAGAACCTACATTGGAGTAGAGTCCATAAAATCCTACAATTTAAATTTCATCCGATGCAAACATATACCAAGATTTCTTACAAAACAATCATTTTTATTCATATTCACATGAAAACCTCTTCTTTGTTGATCACTATTAAAATCAAAGTTGATCAAATATAATCGGGGTTCATTTTAAGAGACCTCTTGGAAATCGGAGGTGGAGAATACCCGCGAATATCCCCTGAATGGTTTCGCGAAGGCGAATTTTTTGGGGTTGTATGAAAAATTTCGCTTTGATTGTCAAGTGGCGCGGCTGACAAGGCTGCGAGGCGTGCGGCGGATATTTTGCTATCGTGCGTCGAAGAAAATGCGGTGGCGCTTACGTCAATAGACCTTAGTGACGCCGCGTCGATGCGAGTTGATGCGCGTCGAAGTGCATTGGCGCGACGCCGCCACCGAGTGGTCACCGGTGGTCGCGTCGCCGCCAACGCACTGGCGACGCGCATCAACAAGCTGTTATCGACGCACGTCACTAAGGTCTATTGACGTGCGTCACTACATTTTCTTGACGCGCGACAGCAAAATATCCTGTCGCGCGTCTGCAGCCTCTGACCTCTGCTTTCTCATCAACTCTGCACTTGTCTCGCGTCAACAACCCATTTCCTGTCGCGCGTCAATACCTCCTCTGTCGCGCGTCACCACTGCCCATGTCACGCGTCAATACCTCCTATGTCACGCGTCAATACCTCCTCTGTCGCGCGTCACCACTACCCATGTCGCGCGTCAATACCTCCTCTGTCGCGCGTCACCACTGCCCATGTCGCGTGTCACCACCGCCCATGTCGCGCGTCACCACTACCCATGTCGCGCGTCAATACCTCCTCTGTCGCGTGTCAATACCTCCTCTGTCGCGCGTCACCACTGCCCATGTCGCGTCAATACCTCCTCTGTCGCGCGTCACCACTGCCCATGTCGCACGTCAATACCTCCTCTGTCGCGCGTCACCACTGCCCATGTCGCGCGTCACCACTGCCCATGTCGCGCGTCAATACCTCCTCTGTCACGCGTCACCACTGCCCATGTCACGCGGCGTCAATACCTCCTCTGTCGCGCGTCACCACTACCCATGTCGCGCGTCACCACTGCCCATGTCGCGCGTCAATACCACCTCTGTCGCGCGTCACCACTGCCCATGTCGCACGTCACCACTGCCCATGTCGCGCGTCAGTACAGCTGTTGTCGCACGTCAACAATCACAGGCTAACAGTAATCTGAATCTCTGGTGCTTAAGGGTATGCGAGTTAAAATTTCATAGTATTGGTAATTTGTTAAGCTACTTGAGGTATACTACCCGGCGAATCAGCTAGGTTTTTATAGGAGATGTTTTCAAATGAAGGCGGCTGACCCCCCAGAAAAAAATATACTATATATTTTAGGCGAATAGGACACCAACCCACTCCGAATAATTCACCTTTTCAAATTTTCATAAAATGAAATTTTCGCCATATTACGAATATTCGCCGCTAAAATTATCCTGAATATAATTTGGGAAGTTGATAATTTTCTTTTGGAAAGAATAATATTCTTTTGAGAACCGAGTTGACGATTGAACTTGAAAATGTAATATAATTATTACAAGAAAAAGAGACTTACCTTGATGAGCGAGAAAACCAATTTGGTTGAATGGGTGTGTAGACTGATTATTCCAAAGATAACTTACCACCATGAGATGCCTAGGAATATTCACACTTGATCCCCATACAAGCTGGTGAGATTGAACCTATCTCGGGTAATCTTGGGAGTTGGATGGTCGAGATTGAATTTGGAATTTAGAATCAAATTCATAAAAATGAGAGAATTGGAATCCTTGGGTAAAGGCTTGGGTTGGTTTATATAGGATTGATGTTGATTTAGTGGATTTTCGTTGATCCACATAAATCGGCACTAATTTTGAGATAAGTTCAACTATTTCCCTTTTATGGATTTTTCAGTTCTCAAATGGGTTCTAAGTTGTTTTAGTTTTTAGGAGGGTTTTTAGGTTGTTTATATTGTTTTAGTTTATTTGTTTTTATTGGTTTTTATTGATTTTTATTGACTTAATTTTTTTTATGGTTGTAGTGGTAGAAAGGTGAAAATGACCATGTGGGTTTGTAAAGGGGTGTGTTAGAGTGTGTATGCACTTATGGGAGTTATGGTGTCTTAATTCTGGTATCTACACCTATTCGATGGCATTCATTACTTGTGAGGGACAGAGATTGATTTAGTTGAATTAACATATTCTTATTGGTCATGTGATCTCGATCATAAAAGTTCTACCTCCCAATACAACTTTTTTCTTATTTAAAGTCCTGTCATTTGGTAAAGCAAGATGTAGAACATGATTGTTATATCTTTTATAGATGAATAATACATGGGATTATTTAACACTCCCCTAAAATTTAGTTGGTTACAGGGATTTTGTGAGTTTTCATTCGCATTCGGTGGCCTACCATCATCTATTGTGACAACCTTAGCACTATTTCAATTTTTTGAAATCTATTTTAGCATCAGTGGATTAAGAACATTTACATACACATGCACTTCATTCAAGAGTTTCTCCTTGGAGACATCATTGATTTTCATTATTGTTAGACTTCAGGTCAGGTTGCAGAAATCTTTACCAAAACCTTCACTGAATCCAATTTTCTTTTCTTGCACTCTCTTATTGGGGTTAGTTCTATTGCAATTTCTCATCTTCTTCAAGCTTTCTAGTCCTATCCTCTTCTTCTTCTGGAAACATTACAATTTGTACATGAGTGCATCATCAAGATTTTAGTTTTCAAGCCCATATGATGCATCTTTATTAGTTGTGTAGGGGAGTTATCTTTCTCTTTATGGATTTCCATGCCTTTACCTAAGCTTTGATGAAGGGGGGGTTTTGGTGTGAGAGTTTATTTTTACCTTTTTATTAGTTTATTGGTCATTTTCCAACTCACACATGGTGAGTCATCTCATTTAGGTGATTCATATGTCTATTAGGGAGTATATGACACATGATAAATTTTGTCACGAGAATATGTCATACTTTTCATTTGTGTCATTATCATATGGGAGCTATATGATATTCTAGAATTGTAAATTCTCACTCCATCATGGGAGTTGTAGACATAAAATCATGCACTCGAGTACATTTCTAGGTCCTAAAAGCATACTAGCATTTATATGATCCCTAAGCAAGAAAACTAGTGGTTGACAACTATATTTGGCCTCTTTTATTTGTTTCTTATTTTCTATTTGGTCTTAAAGACCCTACGTCCGAGTTATAATTTTACTTATTTATATTTTATGACTTCAAACACTAGTGCCCAACTAGGACAAAGAACACCCAGGCGCTCTTGTTCCTCCCGACCCTTTCTCACCTTACTTGCTCTTTTTGGGTCTCTTCTATCTTTTGGGAATCTTTTTCACCCATGGGTCAGCATTATAGCTATCAATTATGAAATTCAAATAAGGGAATCATATAAATACATATTTATGTGTTTAAAATCAAGTACCAAGCACTAAGCATTACTAGCATCACCCAAACTTGCATCTAAAAGGCACCTAAAGAACTCAAATGCATCGATCTAGCATACATTCAAGGGACAATGGATGCATACTTTACATACACAACATAGGAAGGGGAAGTTCATTCTATTACATCCACACATGCTATACATTTCTACATTCTAGATCTATGTTGCTATCTGGTGAAACTTGCACAAGGGCATCCTAGGGAATGATTTTTACACACACTCACTAGAACTACATGGAGTCTGAGATATAGTGTAGTGCTCGGTCATAATTTCACTCTCGGGGTGACCAATGGGGTCATTCTAAATCCTCAGTCTACATTTTTCTTTTTGGGTTTGATGTGGTTTGTGGGCTTGTGTAGGTGATCATATCTTTTGTAGGTTATAGGGACCATCGATGATCAAAAAGTGACTACCCGCGATCAAAAAGGAATAACATTGAATACCTTATGACACACCGGAAAGAATATCATGATCTCTTGTGCGGTCACCAGCATCTAGAAGTGGTCTCCAATTCCCATGCACCCATGACTTGTTCCAGAACTCACTCCTACATTTCAGAATTTATAGTGAGCATTAATAACACTCGCCCAACTTTTTCAACACTTTTTATAGTCTATATCAACTCCAAATTGAGCATAAATCAACGAAGTCTCTTCATCTATCCCTTGTGCTTTGGGTTCATATTTACATCCTAGTTTTCTTGTGTCATTTTTGTATTTCATTATTTCTTTCAAGTAGTGACTCTACAATATTATATTTAATTCAAATTAAATTAAATCATTTGGTGAACCCAACCATTCAAACCCTACCTTAAGAATGCATCAAAATATATCTCCATATTTTGAATTCATGGGTCAATCTTTTTATCCTTATTTTACTCCAACCAATATCTTTGGCATTGATACTACTGTTCGATTTTATGCAAGTTCGTACTCAACATCCTCCTTACTTCATTACTCCAATACCTGATCCAACCATCAATGTAGTCACCACCCACCGCACTTGTCCTCCTATGGCTCCACCCATCTCTATCCCACCACCTATCACTTTTACAGTTCCTACCACTACCTATAAGGGTTATGAAATCATAGAGCATCTTAAGAATACACCAGTAAAAATATATCTTTATGATTTGTCACGTAATGCACCTGATTAATGTCATACATTAGAGGTCACCCTTCATTATATTCAAATTGAAAGCAATAATTCACATGTTTCTTTTACTCACCTCATTAAATCCCTCAAAAACCTACCACATGTTATATATTTTAGTGATAAGGATATCCCTCCCTCTGTTGTTGATGATCCATTTGCACCTTTTCTTATCACCATTACTATTTGATCCATCTCGTATTAAACATGTTCTCATTAACAATGGCTCTGCCATAAATCTCTGTGCTATATCCCTCCTCGGGAAAAATGACATTACTTGGTGATTTAATTAAAAAATCCTCTCAAGTAATTCACGAATATGATTCCGCTACTCGTACATGCATGGGCACTATCACCCTACCTCTACAAGTTTGTCCTAAAATTGTTCTTATTATATTATTTATTATTGATGCCACATTCCAGGTTCAATTTCTTACTTGGTTGACCTTTAATCCATGCCATGCATTTGGTTCCTTTAACTCTTCATTCACAACTAAAATATCTTTATCAAGATGTTGTCTATGAGAACCTCCCATATCCCTCTCTATTTTCCTTTTGTAATTCTATTGAGAATTCACCATACATTCCCATTTCGTATACATCTAATCCTCATTTCTCTCAATATGGTCTTGGTTACCAAAAGATCTACTTCATTATGGATTTTACGTGCTGGTTTAGGCCAAAGATGGTCGAGTAATAGAACCATTGTCTATTCCCACTCAATCTACCAAAATTGGCCTTGGTTATCATCTTCCATTCACATCCTCTCCTAAGGTTTATGTTATTTCACATACTTCTACACTTCCTCTCTTACACCCGGAACTCATTAGTGATCCTACTTCCACTGATTGGCCTGATTTGGACACTTTTACTACTGATGATTCTCTCTTAGAATATATGGGGACCTACGATCATCTCCCTTCTTTTCATCACAAAAAATGCTTCCCATTTGTTCTTCTTTGCCATAACCTACTCGATGAATCAAACTCACCTAATATAAATGCCAATAATTTTGATACCATTCCTATTGATCCGTACATAGAGGACTAGTCCACTCTTTTAAATGAAGAAACTATTCAATACAACCTCAAGTATTGTTGACAACCCTCAAATGGTTTTACTAGTTTCTTCTCTCACACCCACTGAAGAAGATGACATTAAATAGGTGATTTATGAATTCTCTGACATATTTTTAGGGATTATAGTGATACACCTAGTATAGATCCTTTTGTAGCTATGCACAATAAAGTCCTCAATCCTAGTGTTAAACCATTCTAACAAAAAATTCGCAAAATGCATCCAAAATTCACACTATTAGTCAAGGAAGAAATACAATGACTTTTATATGCTAGATTTATACGTGTTGTGGACTATCTCGAATGGGTGTCTAATATTGTGCCTGTTATGAAACCAGATGGAAAATTTTTGTTGAACCAATTTTTCGTGATCTCAATAAGGCTTTCCCTAAAGATAGTTTCCCATTACCACACATTGATGCAATCGTCGATTCCACTACTGGATATGACATTCTTTCCTTCATGGATGGTTTTTCCAGTTATAATCAAATCAAAAAACCCCATAGATCAATAAAATACTTCATTTACTACTCCATGGGGTACATTTTGTTACATTGTTATGCCCTTCAGCCTTAAAAATGTTGGGGCCACTTACCAACGTGCAATGACGCATATTTTCCATGACTATATTCATAAAATTCTTGAAGATTATGTTGATGACATACTCACAAAATCATGACATCATTCCACCCATCAAGATCTTTGAACGCTTATGATAGTACAAATTTTGACTTAATCCAAAGAAGTGTATTTTTGGTGTCATAATCAGCAAGCTCCTTGGCTATATCATCTCCCAGCATGGCATTGAAATAGATCCCAAAATATCCGTGTCATTATTGACATGCCTCCACCTCACAATTTACATCAATTACACTCACTACAAGGTAAAATCTAGGCCATTTGGTGTTTCATTACACATCTCGCTGACAAAACTCAACCATTCACGTGTCTAATGAAAAAATATGTTATGTTCATTTAGGAAAATCATTGCCAACGTGCATTTGAGGCTATTAAAGCATATCTATTAAATCCTCCTATTCTAGTACCTCCCGTGGCTAATCGACCCTTCCTCTTGTACATTTTGGCTACATTCCATGCATTAGGGTCCCTTCTTACTCAACATGATGACTCTCAACATGAAAGAGTCATTTATTACATTAGTTGCGCTTTTCTACCCTAGGAATGCAATTACTGACTACATTAAAAAGTTATGTCTTGGCCTCGTCTTTATCACAAATAAGTTGTAGCACTACCTTCTCAATAATAAGGTTCACATAATTACCAAAATAGATCCTCTACCTTATCTCTTGTCTTGAATTCATCTCTCGGGATGCCTTACACAACGGGTCATGCTACTCACAGAGTTTGATTTCAAATTCATAACAAAATATCCATCAAAGGCCAAGTGATCACCAATCAGCTAGCCGACACCCATCTTTCTAATGCATCACTCACCTAAGATAATTTTTGAGATGACTTTACCACTTAAACGATTGGAACTGACACTTGGAATATGTACTTCAATGGGTCTTGCTACCTCTCAAGAGTCAAGGTTGGGATTTTTGCATCACTCCACATGGAGATCATCTCTCCTTTGCATATCGCTTAGGATTCTCATGTACAAATGACATCATAGAGTATGAAGATCTCATTCTTGGCATCACTTTGTTTCCCAAAACTTCTTATTCGAAATATCTAAATACATGACAACTCACAACTCATTATTAACTAGGTTAATAACATGTATCAAACCAAAGAGGAGCGTCTTGTCCCATATAATAACCTTGTCAAAGCAATCTTAGCTACATTTGAGTCCTACTCTCTCACCGTTATCCCTCGAAAATACAATCGTCATGTAGATGTTATGGCTAGTGTGACATCACTCATTCCTCAAGATATCACTGATGAGAAGGCCACCTTCATCATTCAACATTTACGAAAACCTTCTACTAATAGTCTACCTCTCAAAACATGTGTTGTCACATGCAGTCATGATCATCCCAAATGGTTCACTCAAATTTATAACTTTCTCTATCGACAAACCATTCATGACGGTTTTTAACCTCATGAAGCTTGTCATCTATAATGAGAGGCCACGTGATATGTGATAATTGGTGCTTCATTATTTAAAATATCATTTGATGGCTATTTTTGTGATGCTTAGGACTCGACGACATCCCCATGGTTGTATCTCAAGTTCATGATAGTCTATGTGGTGGTCACTTCTTGAGAAAAGCTATGTCTCACAAGCTTCTATGTCAAGGCTACTATTAGCCCACAATAGAACAATACTACTTAGAATATGCCAAATTTTGTGATAAATGTCAAAAACATAGTAATCTCTGTCATGCACCTACAGATGACCTTCAAGCCATTGACCCTTCATGGTTCTTTTCCTTATGGGGTTTTGATCTCGTTGGAAAAATTAATCCCAAATCAGCTGATGGTCATAATTTCATCATTACTACTACAAAATATTTTACTAAATGGGTCGAAGCCACACCTTTTTAAACCACCACTAGTCTTGATATATGTTGTTTCATTACCACTCACATTATTACACGCTTTGGCATTCCCTCTACCATTATCACTCGATAATGGATCTCCTTTCAAGAATAAGGACATTAAAAGGATTTGTGTAAAATTCAAGATCAAGCAAAATTTTCCACTCCTTATTATCCACAAGGCAATGGCCAAGTAGAGGCCACTAATAAAATAATTATCAAAATATTACGAAATATCATTGATACTAGTGGCGATGATTGGCATAATCAAATTCTCTTTGGGCTTACCGCACTACCTTACGTGCCCCCACAAATTCCACACCATTTTTTTCTAGTTTACGACACTAAGGCAATTATAACCTTAGAGCTATAAATACCCTCCTTGTGGATATCACTTAAAGGCATTCTCAAATACAATGAATATCATGAAAACTGACTCCATGAGCTTGAGATGCTTCCACGTGCAAGCTTTATAACATATTTATGTATATCAAGCTTGCATTACACAAGATTACAATAACAAAATCCACCCACGTGAATTCAATATTGGTGACCTTGTATTAAAATAAAACTAGAAGAATAAAACAATTAAAGCTCATCTAAAAGGGAAATTCAAAACTAATTGACTCGGACCTTATGTCATCAGTGACAAGCTTGGGGGTGGTGTTTATCACCATTCCACTCTCCTTTGTAAGCCACTTAAGAACCCACTCAATGTGATGCATATCAAATGTTATTATGCATGAATGCACTCATTACCCTATGATGCACTCTACTTCCACAGTTCATACTCGAATGTTGAGGGTCTAAATCTGAAATGAACCTCACCACATTCACTTTTCACGCTCTATGATTCATGATCTATCTTTCTAGAACACATTTTTCAATCCATTTCCTAATGATGCACTCTTGTTCTATGGTTCATTCTTTATTGTTGAGGGGTATTTTATAAATGAACCTCATCTCATACACATCTTTTGGGTGCACACTACTCCTTCCATCTTCACACATTGCATACCATTCCATTACACTCATACACTGCATTTTCATATCTTGGTTGCACTTACTCTTGCTTGTTTATACTACTTACATGATGCACTTTTCTTACTATGTTAGTCAAATACTCAATATGTCATTATATTTCTATATACACACATGCATGTTCACTTGGTCTTTTGTGGTGAATGCAAATCTCTTACATATTTTCACATGTTGCAATGATGATTGATAATGTACCCTTTTTCCAATCTGCTTTGAGGCTCCTGGGGGCATCTACCTTTCTTACTCTCCGCATTATAGGTATTATTGGTTCACTATTTAGTACTTATACTTTCTCGCACATTACTTTCCATGGATACATACATGCCTTGACATACTATTTATATTTCTAAAATGCTAATGGGTTCTTCATGTGTAGCATTTTCCTTACAGGACTATATGCCACCATGGTTGGCTAATACATTTTTCTTTCCATTGATTGCTATTATATAAAAATGTTTACAGATTATTCCTGTGTCTTGTTTGATCACTTTTTGTATGCTTTTGGCCACTCCGTCCTTGATTTTCTTGTGACATTCTGAGTGATGCCCCATGTTTGAAACCCACTTTTCGTGGTCTACCTTGTATGCACACTTGTTTTTACATTTTCTTGTCTTATATGTTATATTTTACTACTTACACATGTTAGTATCCACTTTTTGCATGTGTCTTTGTTTCTACCATACACACCCTTACCCCTATAGGTATATATTACAACACAACATCAAGTCATCTCTTTTGGGTTGCACACTCCTATATTCGTCGCATGCACCCTAAACGAGGGGCATACATTGGGTGAACAAATCACCCCTACATGAGAGATCGAGCTATAGCATAGATCTTCACGGTTAAAAATGGCACGAAACACAGTCACAAAATGGACCAAAAATTTACTTGGGTACTTAGCACAATCACAGAGACACTAGTGTCCAAACTTAGACACTAGGGCATGTGTCCTTCCACAGGGTGCCAATGTCTTGGGGGTACACACATTCATCTTCTAAGGTCACCACATTTCATAGAATCCTTCATAGCAGTTCTATAGTTATAGGCACAATCTTTTAGTTACAACATACATCTAATCTCCTATAATCCATTTCAATCAAAACAATCGGCAACTCGGAACTAATTTGGAACAATCAGGACAACATGAACAAATTTAGGACGTACCATGTGCAGTGGTGTTTATCGGGAACATTCATGGAGGGAGAGTAACACTAGACCTCTCACCCCAACACTTTCTCTTTAGCGTGAGATCACCCAAAAAACTTTCCATTGGAGTGAGATCCCCCAAAAAACTCACTCTACACAACATTTCAAGACATCTTTGAATTTTTTTATTAGATAAGGAAAAAAATAGGGATCAACTCCCAGGGGCCAGAAATAAGAGAGGAACACATAAAAATACAAACAAGAAAGACAAATCTAGATAAGGGTCCCAGAAAAGTGAGTTAAATAGGCTTAACTCTTACAACGTAGGATCAGGACCCCCAAAAGGACAAAAAGACAAAGAAAAAAATAGGGCATCACAGTTTGCCCAAAGTCCGCAAAAAGTTTAGATACCTACAAACCCTCCATGATAGACAGAAAACCACCAGAGGTCCCATACCAACTACAACCCAACCAGAAACCAGAAAGAACCACCATCTATTCTTCCTCCTGAGCTGCTAATACGGAGGTTGAATCTCCTCCTTTTCTTTTCTCCTTCGATCTCCTCCACTCTGTCCAGAAGCACTTTGACCTGAGTCTCTAGCTCCTTCATCTAGTTTTTAGTCTGAACCTAGTCCGAAACCATCTTCTTCGAAATATTTATGATATTCAAGATGGATTCCCTTTGCCCTTCATTCATATCCTCCATAGCTTTGAGGACCCCCTCTAAGTACACCATCTTCCTGTTCCAATCTTCAAAAACAATGGGATCACCCACACACTCATTCTTCCTGGAAGCACTGGCTTCCCCAACAGCTCCCTCCTTATAGTCTCTATCAATTCCATCCCCCCTGGGGATAGTTTTTCCCTCTTTCATCTTTGTAAGACATTCCACCAGGGTAATGTCATCATCCTCTTCATGCTCCTCCGTATTTTGAGACCAAAGGGTGATCCAGAACCAGCTTGCCATTCTCAAACAGAAGAAGAATCAGGCCCTCATGAAGGGGCGCTTGGCTTTCTTGTTTTGGAATGCCATAAGCGAGTTCGAAAGAGAGGTAGCTAGGAAAAAAGGAATGCTGACCATAAACTTATGACGAAACATGTTGAGGAAGGTCATGTGATGAGTATAGATTTTTCTATACTTACCCTCCAGAGTGATATACTTCATAACTTGTAGGTAGACATCCTTCTAGATTCCAGGAATACACGAGCATGTAATGCCATCAGTGAAGAAAAAACAAGTCTCCTTGCCAACAAAAAAATCTCAATCTCAAGGTCTCTACGGGTTCTTTCCTTATAGATTTTAAACCATCCATCTTCATTTCTGTCACCCTAGAAATATTGGCCTCCGAGACCTCGACCTCCACACCACGGACAGTAAAAACCCCATCTTTCCAAGCTTGGCCAAAATCCTTGGAAAGAGCAGGGTCGTGACCATGTAATTTAGCAATAAAATTACTAAATCCCCCCACTTTAAGCTTGTTCCACAGATCCCTGTTGCTCTCTTCCATATTCTGACTGGCAGGTTCCACACAAATCCTGTCGCCACCCATCTACACTTTGTCAAGGTTGTCTTTCCAGCTAAAACTTATCACAATCCACAAACTGATCTTCCTATCCGAGTTCGAATTGAAACAGTGATTTTTGTATAAACTATCTTGGTGCCTGAAATACTTTCCCCCGCTCATGTCGGCATCATGAAACTTAGCACCTTTTTTCCTTAATGATTTCATCATTAATATTAGAGGGTAATCTCTCCCCTTTGCACCAAATTTTGTATTCATTACAAAGGACTCCCACATTGGCCATCTTGTCCACACATTTATTTCCCTGCCTCAAAATATGATTGATAGATATCTTGTCAAAGAACTTTAGCAATTCCTTGATGTCTTGAATAATATTTTTATTGGCCAATTAATCTTACTTTTATTGAGAAGAGAATTTATAACAATTAAGGAATCACCTTCAATCTGAATGTCCTTAAGGCCTTTTTCCTTAGCAACCAAAATACCCCAAAGGAGGGCTCTAGCTTCTGCCATGTTATTAGTTTGCTTACCCAGGGGTCCAGCATAGACAAATAACCAATCACCCTCACTATTCCTTCTCCCCCAGCTTGGCCAGGGTTTCCCTTTGAGGCCCCATCAAAATTGATCTTGATCGTGTTTCCCAAAGGTCTAATCCAGCTAACAATCTTACCTGGGCTTTTGCTCTTGACCTGACTATAGGTGAAATTATCCAAGACTTTTCATTTACAAGACTTTGACTCAATTATTTATCTTATTTTATAGGTTTTCCTTACAAGAAGCAAAAATCACAAAATACATTAATATGGTATAACACATACGCTTAACCCCTAGGGTCGGTTTCCTTTCTAGTATTCAAGCTTCACTTTGCATCATTCCAGGACTTCACTTATCTCATTGAAGTGCATTTCACCACGTGCTCTACAAGATCATAACGTATGCATCTCTTATACACTTTATGTTATCAAGTATTCACTCAACAACATAAAAGTGGGGCAAATGTAGACACAACATCATGCACTTGGGTATATTTCTAGGTCTAAAAGAATACTAACATTTATATGATTCATAAGAAATAAAACTAGTGGTTGAAAACTATCTTTGGCCTATTTTATTTGGTTATTTTTTTCTATTTGGTCTTTTACACCCCTCTGACCCCATCGAATTTTATTCATTTATCTTTTATGACTTCATACACTAGCGCTCAGCTAGGACAGTGAGCGCACAAGCACTCCTATCCCTCCCGGACACCCCGACCCTTTCTCACCTTACTCTCTCTTTTTGGGTCTCTTTTATCTTTTGGGAATCCTTTTCACTAATGGTTTTTCCTTCTAGTTGTCAATTACAAAATTCAAACAAGGGAGTCATATAAATACATAGTTATGTGTTCAAAATCGAGGACCAAAAACTAAGCATTACTTTCATCACCTAATCTTGCATCTAAAAGGCACCTAAATAACTCAAAGGAATCCATCTAGCACACATTAAAGGGATAAGGGACTATATACTCTACATACATAGCATAGGAAGGGGAAGTTCATTCTATTCCATCCACACATGTTATACATTTCTACATTCTAGATCTAGCACTGCTATCTAGTGTAACTTACACAAGGGCATCCTCAAGCACAATTTTTACACACACTCACCAGAAATAAATGGATTATGAGATGTAGCATAGCATTCAGTCATAATTTCACTCTTGGGGTAACCGTCAAGGTCATTCTGACTTCCCAGTCATAAGTTAATGCAGTTTGTGGGCTTGTGCATGTGAACATCTCTTTTACTTGTTACTTTTACCCTCGGTGATCAAAGAGTGGGTACTAAGAAATCAATAAGAAACAACAGTGCATACCTTACAACACACTAGAAAGAAGATCCTAAGCTCCTATGCAGTCACTGGTGCCTAGAACTGGTCTCCAACACACAAATACCCTTGACTGTCCCGAGGTCAGCGGTCGTGTCTCTTCTCATTCCTACATTTCATAATTTACTGATAAGTAGTAATGACACTTTTCCCATCTTCTTCAACACTTTTCAAAGTCCGGATCAAATCCAAATCAAACGTAAATCAACTAATTATCTTCATCTAACTCTTATGTTTAGGGTTTCATATTTACACCTTAGTTTTCTTATGTTATTTATGTATTTCAATATTTATACATTATTTATTTCAGTAGTGAATCTGTAATATTAGATTTAATTCAAATTAAATTAAATCGGGATTCGACATGTCTAGGCCTAGGAATTACATAACACTCCCCATATGTACTCTCCTTTTTTTATACATGAGTATGAGTAGACCATTTTCTCGTATACATTCACTTTTTCCTTGAGTTCATGTTTTACTTATTAATTACTTAGAGGAAGTTCATGATATCATTCAAGTGCAACTTCTTTCATGTGCATGTCATTTTGTGATATCTTTGAGGCATCTTTTAGAAGATTATTCTTTGCATAGGCATAAAAAAAAAAGACGTCTTCATGTTGCATTTAATAGAGTGTGCAAACTTTCATCATGAAGTTCTTGCTTTTCAAGAAATATTCTCTATGTTGTGTTTGGTTCAAGTGTGTAGGACATATTTGATAGAGAAAATAATAATCAACATCCTAAAATCATTCATTGAGCATGAGTGATTTGACCATGTATTGCTATTAAACCATCTTTGGATCAAGCTTTATCATTGTATGACTTAGACACATACCTCTTACTATCTTCATCGGATAGATCTCTAATTCAAAATCATGGAGGATAGTCGCCCATTTATCGTGACACTCAACAATATCATTCTACATTATCATAGTCTTGGTTGTAAAATCATACACAATGGTGATGACATTATCACAAAATATTTAGTGTCTAAACTTATTCATGGTTTTGATAAGTGTAAAGACATTTTTTCAATGGAATAATATCAAAGTTTGTGTTGCACAAAGGTGAACTCGTGAATGGAATGGGTCTCTCACTCTCTATTTCTTCTTTTTTGAAGTCAAGAAAATTATGCAAGAGTGTTGAGGATAAAAACATACAAGAATAAGTGCTATGCATAATCTAGAATGCATATAACATGAGCCTATGTAATGGAATCTTTGATTTTTAAAAATGTGGAATGTGCTTCTTCTTTCTATTCAAACTTAAGATCTTACTTTAACATTTTATTCAATGGCCTAACTATCTCACAAAATCCCGAGATGAACTCTCTCATGAAGTTAATATTTTTGAAGAAATATTTCAACTCTTTCCAACTATTGGGGAAGAGGATATTTAAGATAGTGTTATAACAAAAAAGTAGCACCCTAGAATTTGCACATTACATACCCCTACTTTTTGCTAACATGGGATGATATCACAAGTGTGGGACTTGTGTAGTGATATCAACCCCAAAGAAGGTTGGTTCCTCTACCTAAATCCTAATGCTAAACTACTCCTAAGGAAGGAAATGTAACTATCTAACCCTATTCTAACAATCGAAGGTAACAAGGAGAGAGGGAAATGCATAAAAATAGGAATTCCTACATTAACAGAGGTGATAACACCAAGGAAAGGGTGGGTAAACACTCTCAATTGAGGGATAGTGGAAGCAAAATGATAAAGGAGAGGGTGGACATAAGTACCATAGTCAAAAACAACCTTGAAACCAACATTTCCATGAAACGCAAAACAATTGAGCCTTATAAGGAGAACAAAAGATGCATAAAATACCTGCAAATGTAATGAAAGGCAATATATTGCGATAGAACCCAAGCTAGGACTAGTTGATAACCACAAAATAAGTATTTTATTGCTTTAGAAAGGATGCACAATACATTATAATGAAGGTGAAAGGAAATATTCACCATGTAGATGCTCAAATATGAGGTCTACTAACCCATAAATGCATGTGTAACACTTGAAAGAGAGTGCACAAGCATTACAAGAATGTCCAACATTACAAATGAGTCCCTTTTTACATTATATAGAAGAAAGGGAGAGAAAGAAGAGGGAAACCCAAAATTCTGCCTCCACCCATGAACAAGGTCTATTAATTATCTCAAAAATAGTATGAGTGACCTATCAAATCCATTTCCACATTATCCTTTACTTTTGGAAGAATAAAAAGGTACCATACTCCATTGGATTTGATTTATCAGCTACCTAGAACTATGCTTATTAATGTTTGGCGTGTTTTCTTCATTTTCATCTGCCTACCCAACCAAAATTAGATTTTTAGATTTCATGGTGTAGATCATGGAGAGACATTTCTAGTTATAAAATTTTTATTAAATTTAGAGCATCTAGGAGCGAGATATGGCCAATCGGGTCTAAGGGTACTTGTGAAGAACACTGGTTCCAAATGTTTGTCACAGATCAACACTAAAATATCCCCTTTTACCTTTTATATTTTCCATTGGTTGCAAGTTGAATAGTGGTGTGGAGGCGAGAGGAGGAGGGAACCATTCCATTTGTTCCTTCTAGTTCCTCCTTTACTGCAAAGGTCTCAGGTTTTCTTGTTGGGTGGATATGCGATGTCGGGTGGAAAAATGTTTTTTTATGAAACTTCACTTGTTTCCCCTACAAGCTATGAAGAAATTGAAAAGTATCGTTCCAATATCAAATGCATATAATCTAATATGAATCCCGATCATTGGGTTGAATAAATGAACTCTAAATACTACCCCAAAATCTGATTTTAGTTGCTTTGTATTTTTCTCTATGGATTATTGCAATTGATCCTTGACACTTGGAACTCCTCTTCTCCACATACTTCCTCTGCAATCCTTCATGATAAATGTGCAACGAGAGCATCCAAAAGCAACAAAAATGTGTGAAGTACTTAGGAAACTAAAACTATGCTACTAATAAGATAATGTGCTAAAAGCACTTAGAGGAATTTGAAAACTAATCTACTATGTATAAGGGAGGGTATTTCCTTCAATAACAATTCTTGAGGTGGATCCCATCAACTGGGATCTGCAATTCTTCTCCATATAATCTTGATAAGTAGAAATAATTGTTTAACTTGCAGCCTGAAATCATATGGGGGTCACTCCATATTGCATCAAAATAGGAATGTCTACTTGATTTGGCCTTGTCTACATCCCACTTTAGGACTAAGTCACCTTCATGGAAGCTCTTAGCTCTTTCCTTCTGTCAAAACTTATCTTGATTTGATCTTAATCCTTTTCCATTCTTTATCTTGCTAGGTTCCTAAAATCTTCCAGCTCCATGAGCTCTGCATACCTGACTTCCATAGCTTAAAATTCAAATAACTCTAGTTGTTTGATGAGCTCTAATGTTATAAATTCAAGAGATATTGGCAACCTTTCTTCTTTTCCATAAACTAGTTTGTAGGGAGAGTTACCAGTTGATTTCTTGGGAGTAATCTTGTCATCCCACAAGGCATATTTCAGTTTTGTGTGCCATGTTCTATGATTCTCATCCAAATTCCTCCTTATAATTCTCAAAAGGTTTTTATTTGTGGACTCAACTTGACCATTACCCTAGGGGTAATAATTTGAAGATGTGCTCAGTATATACCATTCTTCACAACCCAATCAGAGATCTTTGTGCTAATAAATTCAATTGCACTATCATAAATTATAGTTGAAGGAACACCAAACCTAGCCACAATACCTTCGTATAAATCAATAATGTTGGACTCATTTTCTTCCTTCATTGAAACTTCCTCTATCCACTTAGTGAAGTAGTATGTGGCTGTGAGGATCCATTTGTGACCCAAGCTTGAATTTGGATTGATTACTCTAATGAAGTCCAACCCCATTGCATGAATGGTTCATTTACATAGATGGGGTGGAGTGGAAGGGCTGTTAATATTTCTTTTCCTATAAATAAGGCACATCTCTTACATTTCTTAACCCATGAATAATAGTAATTAAAGAGATTAGGCCAATAATATCCAGCCTTCAAGATCCTAAGAGCTATCACTCTTGGAGTGAAATGACCTCCCACTTCTCCATCATGAAACTCATGCAACACTTTTTCTATTTGATTTTTTTTAATGCATCTTAGGAGAACGGAATTCACATATTTCTTGAATAAAATGTCATTAACAAGCACATATGGAATGGATTGAAGTTTGAAATACCTTCTCTTAGCTTTACTCAATCCTTGAGGGTATTGACCTATGTGGAGGAAGTGCACTATATCCCGAGTCTAGCAAGGGTTGGGTAAGGCATTAGCTGGTTGTTCTTGATTATCCTAAAGCACTAAAACAACATTTTCATCAACTTCTTGGTCTAAAACCAATTTCTCACACAACCCCTTACCCCTGACTAGCTTAGTTACCTTGATGTCAACATCATATTCCATCACCTTGGTTATCCAACCAGCCCTTTTCTTGTTCAAGAGGAAGTCCTTCACACCAATGTGTGAAACCAAAGTAGATGGATTTTGTTATTGGACATGAGTAGATGCTGAATTTATTTAAACTTCTTATCAAGAAATTATTCTCAATGAATGAATACCTTACCTTGTAATCTTCAAGATTTTTACTAAATAATTCAATAGGCTTCTCTAAATCATCTTTGTTCATCTGCACTAATATAGGAGATATTATCTAAGCACCTCCAAAATCATACAAGATAAAATATTTAGAAAAATATGGGTTGATGAGAGTTAGTGTTTGTGAAATAGATTGTTTTATAGCTTCAAATTTGTATTTTCCTTTAGTAGTAAACTTGAAGGCCATACTCTTCTTCAACATCGATGTCAGTGACTTGACATGATTGGAAAAAATTGGGAAAAACCTTCTAACAAAGTTAATCCTTTATAAGAAGATTTGGAGTGCTTTCTTGTGGCTTAGAAATGGAAATATGAGGATGGCATCAACTCTTTCCAGATAAATATTCAATCCTTCTTTAGAAAAATGTGGCCAAGGATTTTACCTTTATGAGCTAGGAAGACACACTTTTGACACCTTTCAAACACTTTCCTAATATGAATGAGATGATCAACTACATTCTTGGAGAACACTGTGATATCACTAAGGTAGACAAGAAAAATTTGTTGATCATCCCTCTTAATTCCATGTCCATGGCCCTTTGAAATATTTCTCTAACATTAGATAGACAAAATGTCATTTTCCTATAAGCATAGGTTCCCCATTTTATAGTAAGGTTGTCTTGAACTGATCCTCCTCTTTTACCATGATTTGGTTGTATCCTAAGTATCCATCTAGGAGATAAAACCTTTCAGAACCTACTACCATTTGCAATATATGTTCCATAGAGGGCAATGGGTAATGATCCTTCAAGGAGGCCTTGTTCAAATCCTTGAAATCAACACATAGCCTGATTTCTCCATTCCTTTTCCGCACTAGAACAAGATTAACAACCCATGATGAATGCTTAATATGAAAAATTATGCTTTCTTCAATTAACTTGTTTAGATCTTTCTTTATCGGGGGCTCAATATGTGAATTTATAGGTCTCTTCTTCTTCTTCTGATGGGTTTGATAGTGACTCCAACTCAATAGTGTGATGAGCCAAATTGGGGTCAAAACCTCTAAGGTATTCATAGATTCATGCAAATATATCACCAAATTCTCGGAAAAGTCTTACAAAATCATGTTTTTCTTGTTGGGTTCTCACCTTGCCAATCTAAAGACATTTTCCTTCACCAAATGAGATGGGTTGTGAAGAGGACCTTTGACCATTATGTTTTCTTTTTCTTTTATAAACTAGTCATAGGGGTTGAATATGGATTCCAAGGTCACTAGGGGCCCTTGGGAAGATTTTTTAATTTGAGTTTAACCACTTGGGCCCCATACTACCCTTCCTATTTTTCATGATTCCTTAAAGAAAGGTCAACTTCTTCTTGAATGAAATTGATGATTTGTTGGTCATTCTCAAATAGCTACCAATTTTTTTATTGTCGGGTATAATAGGTCTTACTATCATCCTGACATGAGGATGAACTTTGTCTCTTTTAACATCCTCAACAACATCAAATATTTCTCCAATTGTAGCTAACCTATCAGCAGACTTGATTTTCTTTTCTTGGAATAGCTTGGATGTTGAAAGCTTCTAAATTCTTCAAAAGATCCCAAACCTTATGCTTATAGGCCTTAAGTAAGTATTTTTGGCTACATTTTAATATCGACTTGGTTCACAATCAGCTCACTATCTCCAAAGGTTTGAAAAATTTTGATATTCCTCTTTACGGCCCATTGTAATCCATGGATAAGGGAATCATACTCTGTTATGTTGTTGGAGAAGCTGAACTAAAATCTTAAAGATGAATAATAATTGATACATGTATGAGATATAAGGACTACACCTCCCACTACTCCTTGTCTACTTCTTGATCTATTAAAGAATATTTTCCAAATACCATCCTCTTCCTCATCATTTGGCTTGATCACACTAGAAAGGGGTGCATTCTCTTCATGTAGACTATAAATACTCAGCCTAGCCTATTCAATCTCCTGATGTGGATCAAATCCATAGCTTTTATTTCCCATTCATCAAGTAGAAAATTAGGAATGCCTCCAATCTATGTATCAGCCTCTTGTGTGCTTAGACAATCTTCTTGGTCAAAAATTGTATAATTTGCATTAATAGGGCTAGGCACATAAGGTTCTATATGATATGTAGTAATTGGTTCAGACTTGATAGTATCCTTAGTGCCATACCTGGTCCTAAAAATCATATGAGACCAATCAACTGATAAGTATCCTCCAATTTTGGTAGTGAAATCTCTAGATAGACATAGAGCAAAGAGTGGAGGTAGATCAATTATGAATACATCTTGAGGAACTGAGACATTAGGACATGCATGCAATGTGAGGATTAGACCTCTAATAATTCCAACAGTTCCTACTTCTATTTCATCTAGATGTACCACACCTTTAGAAAGAGGTTCATACTTGAGGCCTAGTTGGTCTGCAATTTGCTTGGGCATGATTGAACTACTTGCTCTGGAATCAATCATGCAATTATGCACCAAGTGATTTCCTATGATCAAAGATACATAGAAATGTGGAGGTTTCATGTTTTTACTTGGTTGATCTTCCTTCTATTGCATTGAATTGGTGAGAACCTTTTCTTATTCCTTGTATGACTCATTTGGGATAGACAAGTTGGCCATAGCTACTGCAAGAGATCTCTTTGTCTTGGAATTGCTAATGATTCCCACATTGATATTCTCACATTAGTTTTAGTCATCTGCTCAAGGATGTTGAAAGGACTTGGATTTCCCTTCTACTACACCTTATTCACAAGAACCTTTTCATACACCTTAGTTGGTATGAAAGGTACCTTGGGTTGACTTTGCACACTTGGAACTATATTTGAACTGCCACCTCCTCGAAGTGTAAAATATGGTTGAGGAGGAACTACATTTATTGATTGTCCATCTTACATAGATCTATTCCTAGATCTTGTGTTTATAGCCATACCTTGAGGAAGAATCTGATTTACTCCAAAAATTCTTTTGTTTTCCAATTCACGAGTGAAGTGTCACTTGGAGGTGTCTCTGGCTGATTATTTGTTCTTGATTTTCCTCTATAGGTACATCTTGGGAACGAATACACTTCACACAATCAAGGCTTGGTTCAGAATTCCATTGGGGTATGTTGTTTGGTTGTGTGGAAGTTGACAAGGGAAACACTACTCATAATCTTGCATAATATTGTTTTGAACATGAACTAAAGCTTGAGATGAGCTGGCTACATTGGGATTGTATGGTTGAAATGGCCTAGTAGAGGGGAAATGATTTTGATTTTGATTCCCAACTTAGGATAGAGGCTTATTTGGCTGGTAAGGGGGATTATTTGGTTGTTATGGAGGTTGATAAGGTCTGAAACTTTGCGTTTGTTGCCTCTTAATGGATACCAACTCATTCCCAAAATTTTGAAATTGTTTCATTTCCTCTTATAACTCAGTGAGGTACTTGAGGAAGTAGATGCTTCATTAGAGCTCTGATTTCTTGAAGTTGGGATAGGTGCTAACTCAGTGTATTTATGACAATTAGGTGTCTCAGTCTTTGGAAAAATAGGAATTAGAGGTCTAGAAGGAATTTTCCCATCCTGAATAAGACTATTCTCAGCCCTAATAGTAATGCTACATACAACTAGTAATGTTCTACCCCTATAGATTGAATCATGACTAAAATATCACTATTCAAAGCCTTTAGATAATAAAGAAATGCATGTTGGGGTATAGGCCTTACCACTTGAGGGATTCAGTCCCAAGTTCTTTGAAATATCATGTTAAAATCAGTCATCTACTCATTAGGTGCTCTCTTCGTTGTTGTCAACTGCTCTACCAAAGATAGGTGATCTAACTTATCCTCAAAATAATTACACAGGGTTATGCCAAGATCATCCCAACTAGTAATGGATGCAGGTCTCAAGATTCTATACCATTGAAGTTCTTTACCATTGAGTGAAGACGCTAGCAGCCTAACTGCTACATCATCATATCTAACTAGATTAACAGAGCATACCTCTGTAACATCTTGAATGTCCTCAGCATTGATAACATGATTCTCACTAGTTAAGTATGGAATGATTTTGAGTGCCGTTCTTGGTATGTTATGTTGTGTATTAAGAACAAGAGACATTTCACCAATGAAGTTGACAAATGGTAAATTTGATGTAGGAGCATCCTTTGTAAGAAAGAAAGAGTATATTAGGTGGTCATGTGGGTTAGGAGTGATGGAGAATTTTTTCCCTCACTTATCACATTTTTCAAATTCAAATTTGAATGTGTATTGTAATAGTGAAAGTGAAAAACATTGTAATGAGTGGTAATTTGTCAAGTTTGAATAAGTAAGAGAGGTTGAATAGGTGGAAGTGAGTTTTCATAAGCTTGATAAGGTCATGTAGACCATAAAATAAGGTTTGTAAACAAAGTGTGAGGTGTCTAGGATGAAGATCATCCAAATTTCCTATGTTTAGAATATGGTTAAGCTTTCCTAGGGTAGACTCAGTCAATCTAGGAGCTAGTTGAGCCTCCTAAGGAGATAGAATAGGTCAACAATTTATGAATGGAAGAATATTTTAGAAGGAGAAATCTTGTAACAAGATATTCAACAAGAAATGAAGTATGTATGATGATTTCCAAGAAAGAATATACCTTTGTTTTTAGGGAATTTATATGTTTTAGTGGATTGTGTTGAGAAGATGTGACAGGATAGTGGGTATGAAACCCTCAATACCATTTATATATTAAAAATATCTTCACTATCAATGTAGAAATTTTCTACAAGTAATAAGGAGTGCAATCATAATTTTTATAAGTCGTGAAAATGTGTAATTTGGTTTTTATAGAAAATTGTTGGTTTTTGGGATCAAACTAAGGCCTCCCATAACTTATGTTTGCACTAATAGAATAAGCCAATATTTTCAAAATAACTTTGTCTTATCTCGAATTAGAGACACTGAAAATCTCAGGGTGATTGGAGATGAATATGTGAAGATCTTGAAAATAGAAGTTTCGAGCTAGACTAATAAATTATGATGTACAAGTAAGCAAGATAAAAGATTGAGTTCTCATTAGGGTTTTATGATCATGACCCTATACTTGGTATATAAATGTGATAAGGTCTAAAGGATGAGTTGAAAATTATCTTAGGGGTAACAAAATGAATTAAATGCCATCATTCTAAGGAAATATTGACTGTAGGTTGTTAGACTACGTTAGATCACTAGGAAAAGTTGTAAAGAAAGGTGAGCTAGGAGAAATATGTTATTAGCTAGTCCATGAAAGTTTAGGAACACTTCAAACATGATGAAGGATGTCTATATAACATAGATCCATATCATGAAAGCCTTTTACTTGCATTTCAGGGATTGAATTGGGAAACCAAGAGCTATAAGAAGCTTGGGGCGAAGTACTAAGAATTCAAATTGAAGATCGATGCTAGAGCATTCATAGAGGAACCTAAATATTTAATATGATGCCTTCAAACTATCTCAATAGGTATGAATGACCTTATAACTCTATTATGCAATATGACTCCATCACAGGGTAAAGTATGGTTAAGAGGATTCAAAAGGCATATGTGCTAGTAACCTTAAGAATGGATTTTCAAGTATGAGACAATATTTGTATGAGAAGATAGAAGTCTTGAACCCTTATATGACATTGATTAAGTGATCATATTTTTCTCATATGATAACTAGTAACCTCTATACCTAATGACTACCATGGTATGAGCTTATGGAGCTAAATCTAGACCTAGCACTAAATAGGGCAGAGGATGGTGTCATGTGAAATTGTATGGTATGATAAAATGTAATGACCCAAAATATGTCACTAAGCTTATTGTTCCAATGGAGAGACTATTTCTTTATGATTTGAGAGTAACATTGCACTCTTATAACAGATCTTACCCATATATCAATTTATTTTAGGGATCTAACAAAGTTTGATGATTGTGAAGGGTCAAGAATGATATTGAAGCATTGAATATGCATGGGAGTTGGACAAGGACATAGTATGAAGGTTTGTGGAGTTAGTAAGCCAAGAGTATGATAGACATGCTTAGGGATAGTTGAGCTAGGAGGAACACTAGTTTGGTATCGAGCAGCGTGATACCTCAATTATACATTTATGCATTGTTAGATGATTAAGTCATTATTCCTTTTACTTTATACAATTGTGTTAATGATTGGATGAATAGGTGATACAAGGTTGTAGGTATGTGAGGCAAGAGAGAGACTCAAATAGTCAAGGAGGAAGAAGAGAAGTGTGGCTAAGGTGAATCCCAAGAAATCTAGCTAGCATAAGTAGATTGAGCCAAAGAAGGTTGGCATAGGTGCCACTGGAGCTTGCACCTTTGTGAAAAAAGTTTTGAGAAAGAAGGAAGAGGTAGTTAAAAGTATCCAAGAAGGAGCTTGGATAAGAAGAAGAAAGAGACTGCAATCTAAGATGGAATAAACTTGGATAAAAGAGATACCATGGAAACTATACCATGGAGACAGGTAATTTCTTTGGTGTAAGCAATGAGAGAGATGAGAGTGGCAAAAGAAAGGAGAAAAAAGAAATGAAGAGGGCAAGAGATATTGTTGATATAAGGAGGCAGATTGAACTCCTTGAGGATAAAATATTAGCAACAAGGATTGAGTATAGGGATGATGAAGACCCTATAGAAGAAGATGAAGTGCTAGCTTATGGATATGAAGAAGATGACTACAAACAGGTTGACATGATAGATGCACAAGAGGAATTAAGCTTCATGAGTGAAGCATGTGAAGACTCTTGCAAAGAGGAAATAGAGTATGAGTGTGAAAGCCTTATAGAAGGTGATGATGAGTGGTCTGATGGAAATGAAGACCTCAAGGATGAAGAGGAGCCACAAAG
Source organism: Taxus wallichiana var. yunnanensis (assembly GCA_018340775.1). NCBI lineage: Eukaryota > Viridiplantae > Streptophyta > Pinopsida > Cupressales > Taxaceae > Taxus > Taxus wallichiana. The sequence continues at coordinate 113,271,482 of CM031242.1, read as the reverse complement.
AGAAGTGAAGAAGGTTTTTATTGAAGAGAACAAGAGAAAGAAAATGCCAAGGAAGAAGAATGATGTGAATTCCATTCAAAGGAAATTTCTGGATGATAATGTTATGTTTGATTCTGATTTTACAGGTACAAAAGAAAACCTTGCTAAGGAGAAGACAAAAATTAATGGAGGATGGTTCAAATGAAGATTCCATTACAAAAGGATAGAAAAGAGACCACTTGAAATCATTTAAGTATGAAGATGACAGGACTATGACAGAGGATGAATCATATTTTTCAAATATTTCAAGTGAGGAGTATTCAATTCAAAATGAAGACATGCAGCAAGTAAATGGGAAGGAAGACCAAAGGATGAGCATAGAGGATCTTGTAAGAAAACATGGATACATAGTGCCCAAATGGCTCAAGAAGACAACATCTAAGAAATCATGTGAAGACCAAGAAGGTGTAAGAACATTCCAAGGGGATGCATATGAAGGTGAATTCATTGTTCCAAGAAGTTTTTGAGGAAGATTTGAAGAAAATAACAACAAAGAAGAAAGTGATGAGGACAAAGAGGTAAGAGACAATCTAAAATCCATGAACCAGGAAAAAGGTAAACAAATTATGTTGAGTATTTTAGATGATGATGTACTTTATGATTCTAATGAAAGTGGTGATGAATCATACACTGAATTGATTAAGGAAGTTGATATACAAGATGGGAGTGTTCTCACACATGCAAAGGAGGAGAAAATGAACAAGCAATCACAACGATTGATGAAGTGGAATGCAATCCATGTCCTAAATTTGACACATATCATGAAGATATTGATGATTTCTTGTTGTAGGAAGAGTTGAGGATGATAGAAATAATGTGTATAGGTACAAATTAGCTAAAAGATGAATAATTGATGGAGACATGGAAGAATAATGAAGGGAAACCTCAAGATGATGGAGTGAATCTTGATTATGATGAAAAGGTAAAGCATGAAAAGTTGAAATCAGATTGTGTTGATGCAAACATTGATGATATCAACCTTATTCAAGAAATGTTTTTATTATGGACAAGAAGAAAATGAATGTGTTTAAAGATTATGGGAAAATTGTAAGCTGAGATGAATACATTAGAACATGCAATTTATAATGGAGAAGACAATGGCTATCCTAAGGCGAGAGATGGAGGAATTTGGTGAGTGGAATGAGGCAAGTGATTCTCAAGAAGTGGAAATTATGAAAGGAAGAGTAAATGCAACAGTCATAGTGGCATATTTGAAAGAGAAGCTCATTGACAAGCCTAGGAATGAAACAATGCAAGACCAAAACAGAGATGAGAAGACCAAATTGGACTTGGTCAATGAAAAAGAAAAGAAGAAAAATAAAATCAATAACATGCAGTATGAAAAGAGGATTCATGGCCTTAAAATTGTGCATCTAATGTTGTTTTTAGTGCTTTGTATGTAGGTGCAGAAGATGATGAGATAGAGGAAATTCATGATTACATGAGAAGACTCTTGGAAGTAAGAAAACAAGAAGATAATGAAGACTTCTATGATGATGAAGTAGCAGCATGGAGCTTAGTAGATGAGAAAAGGACAAGAAGGAACAAGTACAAGAAGATACAAAGGAGAAAGAAGATGAGATATAGAGAATACAGTAGGAAGACATAAAAACTAATATGGCCAAGGAGAACATGGGACCCAAGTACAAATCAAGGAACAAGAAATGATGAAGACTCATGAGCAGGAGCTCATGGAAAACTTCAAGCTGGGTAATCTAATGCAGGAGCATTATAGTTATCAAGAAAGAGTCTATTAGGTGGTCATGTGGGTTAGGAGTGATGGAGAATTGTTTTCCCTCCATTATCTCATTTTTAAAATTCAAATTTGAATGTGCATTGTAATAGTGAAAGTGAAAAACATTGTAATGAGTGGTAATTTGTGACTAAGTAAGAGAGGTTGAATAGGTGGAAGTGAGTTTTCATAAGCTTGATAAAGACATGTAGACCATAAAATAAGGTTTTTAAATGAAGTGTGAGATGTCTAGGATGAAGATCATTCAAATTTCCTATGTTTAGAATATGGTTAAGCTTTCCTAGGGTAGACTCAGTTAAACTTGGAGCTAGTTGAGCCTCCGACAGAGCTAGAATAGGTCATAAATTCATTAATGGAATAATATTTTTTAAGTAGAAAGCTTGTAACAAGATATTCAACAAGAAAGGAAGTATTATGATGATTTCCAAGAAATAATATGCCTATATTTTTAGGGAATTTTTATGTTTTAGTGGACTCATCTTTGAGAAGATGTGATAGGACAAAGGTGGGTATGAAACCCTCAAAGTGTCATTTATATATTAAAAATATCTTGACTATTAATGTAGAAAGTTTATTTAGGCGATGAGGAGTGCAATCATAATTTTTATAAGTATTGAAAATGTGTAATTTGGTTTTTATAGATAATTGTTGGTTCTCGGCTCGAACTAGGACCTCTCATAACTTCTATTTACACTCGATAGAATAAGAGAATATTTTCAAAATACCTCTGTCTTAACTCAAATTAGAGACACCAAAAATCTCGGGGGTGATTGGAGATGAATATGTGAAGATATCGATAACAAAAATTTTGAGCTAGACCGAAAAATTACAATGTACATGTAAGCAAGGTAAAAGACTAAGTTCTCATTAGGGTTTGATGATCATGACCCTAGAATTGGTATATAGATGGAATAAGGTCTAAATGATGAGTTGAAATGATCTTAGGGGTAAAAAAATGAAGAAAATTCCATCATTATAAGGCAAGACCGATATGCGGGTTGTAAGACTTCATTAGATCACTAGGAAAAGTTGCAAAGAAAGGTGAGTCTGGGAGAAATATGTTATTGGTTAGTCCATGAAATTTTAGTAACACTTCAAACATGATGAAGGATGTCTATATAACATGGATCCATGACATGAAACCCTTTGACTTGCATTTCAAGGATTAAATTGGGGAAACAAGAGCTATAAGAATCTTGGGGCAAAGCACTAAGAATTCAAATTAAAGACCAACGCTAGAGCATTCATAGAGGAGCATAAGTCTTTAATATGATGCATTCAACATGTCTGAATAGGTATGAATGACCATATAGCTCTATTACATCATATGACTCCATTGGATGGTAAAGTATGGTTAAGATGATTCAAAAGGCATATGTGCTAGTAACCTCAAGAATGGATTTTTGAGTATGAGACAATATTTGTATGAGAAGATATAAGGCTTGAAAACTTATATGACATTGATTCAGTGATCCCAATTTGCTCAAGATGATAACTAATAACCTTTATACCTAGTGACTACCATGGTATGAGCTTATGGACCCAAATCTGGACCTAGCACTAAACATGTTAGAGGATGGTGTCATGTGAAATGGTATGGTATGATAGATTGTAATGAAACAAAAATATGTCACTAAGCTTCCTATTCCAATAGAGAGACTATTTCTTTATGATTTGAGTGTAACATTTAACTCTTACAAGGTCTCTTACCCATATATCAGTTTATTTCAGGGATCTAACAAAGTTTGATGATTGTTAAGGGTCAAAACGATATTGAAGCATTGAATATGCATGGGAGTTGGACAAGGACATAGTATAAAGGTTTGTGGAGTTAGTAAGCCAAGAGTATAATATACATGTTAAGGGATAGTTGAGCTAATAGGCACACTGAAATTCCTCTATGGTGCAGCTATAATAATAGGTCTTGGAAATCTAGTAGACTGTAAGAAAGGCCTACTAAGAGGTGGAGTAGAAAGATTCCCATTTGGTGGTGAAGGTAATCTCTGAGTTGTTTTTCCCCTTCTTCTTCTCCTTGGTGATAGATGTAAGTAGTCAAATGATCCTTCTTCTACTACTATTGATCCATTTTGGATTCTTCCCATGAAACTCAAGAACCTTAACTACTCAAACCAGTCGATAGAATGCTTGGAGTCGCTAGATGTGTTGATGTAAAGCCTCCAAATGCTAAAATTTACCAAAATACACAACAAAAATTTGAAAAATGGAAATTTTTACTTCTAAACATCCCAACGAGCACGCCAAATTTGTTATAACAAAAAAGTAGCACCCTAGGATTTACACATTATAGACCCCTAATTTTTGCTAACATGGGATGATCTCACAAGTGCGGGACTTGCATAGTGAGATCAACCTCTAGAGAAGGTTGTTTCCTCTATCTAAATCTTAATTCTAACTTACTCCTAAGGAAAGAAATGTGATGCGAGAGCATTAGGATGGTTGGAATATCTTAAGTTCACATAAAATTATTGTGTTCATTAATAACCTCCAAATGTATGTGGATGAGTGTTTTATTTGGCTTGGTCAATGTAATAGTTAGTGTAAAAGGGAATTTGATAGTAAAACTAAGAAATTGAGTGTGTAAGAGAGTGAAATGGTTGTTATTATGCCTAATCAAGGCTATAATGAGGTGTAAAACAATCTTACGAGTTGGTGGAGTATGTTAGGATGAGATCCATCCTATTTCTAAGTCTAGAGTGTGTTGAGATTTTCTAGGAATTGTTGGAGTAAACTTAGGAATCTTGTTTAGTGATGACTTTAGTCATTCAAATATAGGAGTAAGGTGGATCAATGGGAATAAGCCATGGAAGGCCATGGGAAATATGTAATGAAAGTATTCAAGATTGAATAAAGTCGGAGAAGCTATTTTGCAGGTTGTGAAATAAGATACTTTGCAATAATTAATGGTAGTGGGGTATTTTAAATTGAATAAAATGAGAAGGATCAAATTATAAAGAAGGATTATAAGAGAAGATATAACATGCATGCACCAAAATTCAACTATCTAACCCTATTCTAACAATCCAAAGGACCAGGAGAGAGGGAAATGCATAAAAATAGGAAATCCTACACTAACAAAGGTGATAACACCAAGAAAAGGGTGGAGAGACACTCTCAAATGAGGGATAGTGGAAGAAAAATGATGAAGGAGAGGGAAGACATAAGTACCACAGTCCAAAACAACCTTGAAACCACCATTTCCATGAAACACAACAAATTTGAGCCCTATAAGGAGAACAAAATATGCACAAAATACCTACAAATGTAATGAAAGGAAAGAGATTGCAATAGAACACAAGCTAGGACATATTGATAGCCACAAAATAAGTATTTTATTACTTTAGAAGGATGCACAATACATTATAATGAAGGTGAAAGGTAAGATTCACCATGTAGATGCTCAAATCTTAGGTCTACAACCCATAAACACATGTGTAACACTTGAAAGAGAGTGCACAAGAATTACAAGAATGTCCAACATTACAAATGAGTCCCTTCTTACATTATATTGAAAAAGGGGAGATAAATAAGAGGGAAACCCAAAATTCTACCTCCACCCACCAACAAGATGCACTAATTCTCTGAAAAAGAGTATGGGCAACCTACCAAATCCATTTCCCCATGATCCTTTGCTTGTGGAAGAAGAAAAGGATGGCATGCTCCATTGGATTTGATTTCTCACTACCTACAAATAAGTTTATTAATGTTGGGCATGTTTTTTTTCATTTTTATATACCTACCCCACCAGAATTGGATTTTTTAGATTTCATGATGTAGATCATGGAGAGATGTTTCTAGTGATATAAATTTTATTAGATTTGGAGCATCTGGGAGTGAGATATGGCCTATTTGGTCCAAGGGGTTTCGTGAGGAACACGCGTTCCAAATGTCTTGTCACAGTCTACATTAAAATATCCCCTTTTAACTTTTATATTTTCCATTGGTTGCAGGTTAAATAGTGGTGCAAAGAAATGAGAGGAGGGAACTGTTCCATTTGTTCCTTTTAGCTCTGCCTTTATCATAAAGGTCTTGAGTTTGTTTGTTGGGTGAATATGTAGACGTCGGGTGGAACTAAAGAACCGTTTCCCCTAACCATTGAGTTCCTACAGACCTTCATTAGCTTGTACTACACTTTCCTCACCTCTTGCCTTGCTTCATTTTATGATGCCCAAGCCACTACGGGAACCACTCATTACAGAGAAATTTCCCATCCTCGATCCATTCTCCTGCAAACCCCCAACTCTACAATACACTCCGAGTGAATTATTCCTTGCTCTGCGGATCAAAGAACCTTGTAGGGAATTACTTACCCCGTGGAACTTGTTCCAATGTTCCTTGTCCAACCCACAACTCTACATAACACTACCCTGTCTACAAATCAATTTTTATTTGGCCAAATCAGAAAATTGAGGAACAAGAATAACTAAGGAACAATTCTTCTTGTTCCTTCTAGACTCGTAAAACCCACAATACACTAAAAATGACCCATTTTCTCAAATTTTTCCAAGTTCTTGGATTTTTTAGGTTATGGAACTAAAGAATTATGAAAAGAAAGGGGGAGCCTTAGACGTTGAAATTCTCCACTTTTGATCAATAATACATGTCCCGAGTCCGAATAAATATGTAAGTTATCAAAATTACCTAAAGGGAGGGAATTTTGGATAGCAAATAACTTTTGTCCTCTCAAGATTAATTGATATTCCATTTTCATAAATGATTTATTCTAATAGCTTACCTTGGTCATGCCAAATATGCACTTCTTTAAATTAAGGGAGATCCCATGTTCTCAACATCGCTGGAAAAATACATGTAAGTATTTGACATGGTTTATACATTCTTTGGAGAAGACTATGATTTCATCCATATAGAAAGTAATACATCTGATAATGAGTTCTTTAAATGATATATCCATGGCATGCTAAAAAGTTGCACCAACATTGATTAGAAAAATGGCATCCTTTGATATGTAAGTATTCCCCACTCGGTGGTGAATGCATTTTGATCCTATCTTCATTATGAACAATGAAATTATTGTATCTTGAGTAGCTATCAAGGAAATACATCATTTGCAAACCATTCATAATTTATAACACCTCATATTGGGACAACAATGGATAACTATCTTTCTCGGAGGTTTGTGTCCAAATTACAAAATTCCACGGGAGGAAAATTTATTCTCTTTTATGAACAGGAACAAGGTTTGTGACCCAATTAGAGTGGCTGATTAGGAAGATGATGCACGTATTTAACATATTTTTCACTTCCTTCAATATGAGAAGCTCAAGAAAGGGGTTGATAGGTCTCTTCCTCTAGCAAAATGGCTTTGTGTCAAGATTCAATAAGATGGTATGCACTAGGATAGAAGGGAGAATGTCTAAACCTCATTGTAGCTCCATACAATAACATCTTGGTAGCACATGGGGGTGCACACCAAGTCTTCTTTCTCTTGTAGGGTGTAAAATTATCCAACTAGCACATTCTTGGGTTCAATGGAATCTCCAAGTTTATAAACTGATATTACACACTCACGGGAGGGAGGTACTTTATTAATTATGTGTGATATGATCCATATCAAATAGTATTTCTAAGGCTACGATGATTTTGGGCATGTCATTGGTCTTTAGAATCAAAACTCCATCTCCATCTGATTCAGGTTCCTCTTTGTTGACTTTATCAATAATATGTGCCTCAAAAGCTCCAAATTTATAAAGAAACTCTATGATATACTTTTCATCATCGAACACCTAGAAATGTTCAACACTTTTTTAGATGTATGGTTACGAGAATAATTCGAATAAGAAGCATTTTGGCTTCAAGATTTTTACTAGCTCCAAGGTGAAGGTTACACAATCTAGTATGTTTATAACACAATTTTCATTATGTGGTATGGAATGGATGCCAAATGCATCAAAATATTCAATGAGGTTTTATACATGACTTCTATACTAGGATAGGAACTTATCATGGCAATTATACTAGCTTTCGACTTGTTTGATGATTAATTGAGAGTCTTGCAATGCTACCAAGTGCTTGGTACCTTTCGTAAATAAAATTACAAACTGTGTATAAGTGTTTCATATTTTGTGGCATTATTAATACATAGTAACTAAAGCCTAAAAGTAATGCAATATATTTTTCCTTTAGGATTGATTAACTCAACACCCATACTTGATCCTTGTTTGGATTTGGACCCATCAAAATAAATGGTCTAAATGTGACCTTCCATCTTTGAACTCTACAAATTAGAACCCATAGGATGCTCTTCTTTGATGGTTCGTAATAGAAGATCTCATGGATTTCTTCTTGATTTGGGTGCTCTTTAACGTCTTTTGTATTCGGTGATGGGGCTCCTATTGTCACTTGAGATTGCACCCTTACTAAGGCCAAGCTCGAAACCTCTGTGAAACATGGGAATTTCCCTAAGGTGTGGTACCTTGGCTATTTGGGAAATACCTTCATAGATGGTTTGATTTTTACACTAACTATTCTAATTTCATCCACCAACTATAACTAAACATTGATTTACTAATTACGGAGAAAAGGGATGAGGAAAACCATAAATTGAACTAAAGGGGTGGTGATTTCACCAAAATAGAAATCGGATATCTCTCCTTGAGATGTAAATAAGACAAAAAATCTAAGTCTAAGAGGGCATAAACATGCCACAGTTCCCCCTACACAATGTCAAACTTTGATTCCCTACGTTATTGACATAAAGAGATAGTACCGTGCAAATATAATCCACAGACATCATGAAATAACCTAGAAGAAAGGTAATAAGGTAGTAACACAAATCAAAGGGAAGATATGAGCCAAAATCAACCATATATTATAACTTGTGAACATATAAAAACTGTTATAGTCATTAGGAAGGCATTGGAAGCATCACACAACTCAAAATCGAGAGGTTTGTAACTCAGAATGTTCAAGCACCATTTGAGCATGGTAATTTAACATTAAGGGGAGGATATTTTACAATAAGGAATGAGTTTCATTTTTAGAGAAAGGAGAGAATAAGGGGATCAAAAGATGTCTAAAAATAAGAGATGTTGTAAGTATAAGAAGGTGCTTGGGCACGCGGGACCTAGTTGAAGAAGGGTGCAAGTTGTGAAGGCGTATAGCGAAGATTTATAGCATGGGTTTGCAGAACACACAAAGTGCACGCATGCAAGGCAAGATAGGTTTTGGGGACTAAGCCCTATTCGGCATCCTAGGTAGCACATGAGAAAATAATGACCCATCTAGCATGTGGAGTGGATAAGGTGCCATCCTGGTGACTATAGGATCAAAAGGGAATATTCCATGCATGTGATGGAAGGTTCCAAAAGAACATCATTGCACAAAGTGGAGAGCTTGAGATCAAAGGAGGCATACTCCATTAAAGGACCACTAGGACACTTGGCAGCCGATCTCTTTACCTCGAAGGCATGGTAGTGAAGGTAGAAGGGCTATATATTGAGGTGTGTGGATAGCAGAAAGAGACACACAAGATAGAGAGTAATTGGTATAGTAGAGTGGGGCTAAGAGAAGAGATGTAGAGAGAATAGTGTGATGGAAAAGAGGCAAAGCTCTGCAGAAATACCATGGAGGATTATATGGGTTGGGATTAGGAAAATATAGGAGTGATGACATATTTAGAGGGATGGGTCTATATTCATCTTTGTAATGTGAAGGACATAGTGTAGTTCTGATGCATGACTTTTCTCTGCATTGTTATATGGGTCTGTTATGACCTCAAGGATTGTAATGTGGTTACTAGACTCATCAATATGAATATAAGACTTTGTTCTAAATCATATATGTGTTCATGAGTATAATCCTTGTGCATTTCCTTTATGTATGAACCATTTCTATATGTTGTTGGTTATTTCTCTTCTATGGATGCATTGATGTGATAACTCGTCCTAGGTTCTTATAATGTTACACGGTTCTTTTCTATTCTTTTACACTTGATTATCTATCATAAGATGATGTATTCTCACAAGACTCACATAAATGAGAGGCTTGATATCCACGCATGCCTCGGGTGAGCACCCAGAGACTGTTAGGTGATGTCTTTGGTGCGCATGGGATTTTACTATTAATCTAAGGGTATAAAAATGACTACATCTTGGCTCTGTTGTCGGACCTCTTTTCAAGTTGTGAGAAATGGCATACATCTTTTTCCCTGTGATGCATGATGACAGAATGTCTAACCTTGGAAAGTGTTAAAACATGGTTCAAGAGCATAGAGGATGAGTTTTCTCAAAGATTCAACATTGGACTGAGTTCGATGCACGTAGATGGGTAGAAGAGAACCTATACCATGAGTTGTATGAGACATTCTTTTGTTGTTTTCTAGTAGAACTATATGAATGGATTTCAGCATATGCATCTAGATCAAGCTGGTACTATAGATCATGTGTATGGACCCAAGATGATTATCAGAGGTTGCAGGATGTAGATCTGACTTGGATGTGTGTTGTTAATCATTGGTGGAAAGGAGTGTTGACCAGTTATACTCTTAAATACTCCATTTCTAAGTATTCTTGCCCAGAAGTTTTGAGTTCGAGTTTCTAAGGGAGCCTAAAGGATCATTTTTGCATGTTATTCCTTTCACTATGAATATCTTGTTCATTACCTTGAGTTTAGAAGCATTTCCCGTGGTCGGTTAAGCTTCTTTGAGTATTGGGAGAGGAAGCTAGGGTGGAGGAAGATGGCGGACATTGTGGTGAGAAGCAAAGGGAAGAGAGATGACTCAAGTATAGTGAAGCTTTTGTAAGGGAGATGACTAGAGAACATGAGGTTGCAAGTGTGGTGGATCTATGCGCAGGGCATACGTTGCGGGAAGGAATTGAGGTTCATGTAGAGCACATGGAACTGAGCAACTGTGCTTGCTTTACCCCATCTTGGCAAGCACGGGAGAGAATCCCCTTCACTTTTGATGAGATTTCATTGCTTGGAGAAAGGAGAGCCATTGGCATGCATCTAAACCCACCTAGTGAACCAACCCCTGGCACTTGGTTTTCCAAATAAAGGGAGAAGTATTGTTAACCCAGTTGGTATAGGTGGGAGTAACCGATCTGCACCCAAGAGATATAATTTTTCATTTGTAACATCCATGGTTGTGTAGTCCATTCTAGTATTTGGAGGGATTTTTAGACAAGGTGTAAGTATGCAAGGTTTGGGTATCGTGTCCGGGAGTAGTTCGAAAACACAAATGGTAGTGGGAAAATATCACAAACCATTAGCACACATTTCACTAGGGCATTGGGAACACTAGGCACACCACTTCATGCCATTTTCCAGTGCGAGAGGTGGATCTAACGATGTAGGATCTAGAGGACCTAGTAGGTCGGGAGGAACAAGATCTCGTGGATCCAATGGATTTGGTGTGGAGGAAACACCGAGAGAAACCAAGGCTCGGGTCGGGACGACAAGGGCCTCAGCCACCTCCATAATTATTTTACGATATGTCATTACACTTACTAGACTACATGGGTATTGAATATGTTTTAGAGCATGTGCACAAGTTTGAATTACTATGGTGCACGAAAGGAATCACTACCCTAGAGTGGAAGGAAAACCAGTTTGTAACAACCTTGCAAGGCGCAAGTATAGTTGGTACAGTATGACCCCATCGGATGGTGGTAGACTACACTGCATTAAAGAATGCCTTCCTAGCAGAGTTCCATTACCCATAATTTGAACAGAAGAGCATCAGTACCCTGAAGGAGATCCAGAAAGGAATGGTAGAGAGTGTGTAGAAGTATGATGTGCATTTTAGTACTCTCTTGTCTAGACTATCCCATGACATCCATCCTTCTCAACATGCTTAATGGTTTGTTGGGGGATTGATAACACCGTTTAGGAGGGCTCTGTCACACAAGACTTTCACAGACCCGTGCAAGGAATTGGAAGATTCCCTACATGTTGAGGCCATTGGGAGCATTGATACTGGTGTTATTCCTTTTTGGAGGCTCAAATTACTACAATGGCCAAGCAGTTGGAGAAGTTGTCTACAAAATCAGCGCATGAGGTTCGTAGTGGGATTTGGTGTATAGAATGTGAAGTAGAATGGCATGTAAAGGATATTTGTCCTTGGAATTCGGTATGCACTATGGTGGTAGATTGTGAAATTTTCCATGGGGATCATGATGCAAGTAGGTTCCCTCTACTACAGCGTGTAATCCGTAAGAATTTTCTTGCTATTGTAATATTTGTACCTCTATGACCCATGATACCAAGGATTGTAGATTGATTGATCATATCCATGATGCTATTGATCTTGGTGTGTGCCAAACTAGCCTTACAAGTAGTTCTAAGGATGATGATCATTTCTATGAAGGGTGCGCATATGGGGAGCGCATGGAAGGGGTTTTCACGAGAGGATTTCATTGTCGCAATAACTGCGGTGGAGGATGAAGTGAGTTCCCTTGAGGAACCTGTTATAATTGTGGATCTACAAAGCATTACAAATGTGAGTGTCCTAATCTATTGCAATACTCATGGTGTGGGAAGAAACATAAGTACAAAGATTTTCCGAGAGATTTTGGAGCATATGAACCAGCAGCACCCGGAAAGACAAAGGCACTTGGGATGGTAAGCATCAATAAGGTCAATTCACAGTGAATGCCAAGATTCTTGCATGAGTCGGGATAGAACACATGCTGCTGATGATGTGATTAGAAGCCACGTGTGTCAAGGATATTCCAAGAAAAAGGATACTAGTTTAAAGACAGGAAGTGGTACAAGGAAAGTATCCAGGCCTGTTCATCGAAAGGAGGTGTTTTAAGAGACTATGGAAGTGATTCAGAGTTTGAAAGGGGAGATCTAATGTATAAAGGAGAAATTAAAGAAGTTAGAGTAAAGGAAGAATGTTAACATGCCAAAGGATGACTGGTTGAAGTTAAGGAAGTATGTGGGATGATTAGGCAAGAGAATATTATTCCCTTACCAGGAGAATGGTTGAGGGAGAAGTTACCACACACCGGAGTAGAGTATGAAAGGTAGGTTTTGCATGCAAACCTTCCTCCTCATAGCCTTGATTATGATAAGGAGATTACCTTGAATACAGTTATTGATGGGTGGCTTCTGAGTAATATCTTCATTGACACGGGAGCGGAGGTCAATGTTCTTACCTTGGATGTATGGCATCAAATGGGAAGACCCACATTACAAAAATCTTTGAATGTGTTGTATATGGAAAACAATACAAAGGCAATTCCCATTAGCATCTTAAAGGATGTAGTTATCACCATTCAAGGGGCCAAGTTCACTAGAGACTTCGAATTCTTGGCACTTACCGAGGAAGACAACTTTCCAACATTGCTTGGGTGCCCATGGTGTTACAAGAACAATGTTGACCTGCGGTTTAACAAGGGGTATATCAGCTTTGAGAATAAGGAAGAAAGGGTGATTATCCCTTTGACAAATGGGAATTCAGTGCCCTATACTGAGCCCTTAGGAGAATAAGTCCTTGACAAAATTTATGTGCACTCCATTAGAGATCTCAAGATAATTCATCCCATGGAGGGAGTCATCCAATTTGAAGATGCTCAATCCTTGAGTGATACCACTAGTATGGCATGCAATAATTGGGTTCATGGGACTTATGAATTGATTGGGTGATAGTTGAGAGGATCTGTAATAAGGGTAACAAAGGTGTGCTCAGTCAAGTTCTTAGGAGGAAATAATTTTCCAAGTTATTTGGAGGAGCATACCCTGAAATTTTCTTACAAGAAATGGAGACTCAGTGAAAAAATGAGGACAAGAGATGGGAATGCTTATCTGACCCTACTTAGAAGTGTAGCATGTTGGTGGGCTACACATCAAGAAAGCTTCCTAGAATTACGTGAAGTAAGAATCACATTCTCTATAAGGTTCTCCAAAAGTAATGTACCCACTATCATACAAGACTACCATGGTAAAGAGACCACCTCATTTCATATCCAATCATGTGAGAAGGCATGGATGGGAAGTGCAGAGGTATTACCACCTTCATTATGGGTGCATAAGTTATACTACACCTTACAAGGTTATGCATGTTCATGGTATATTCATTCGGAGATACGTCATCAAAGGTAATTGGCGGGAGTTGGTGGTGATCTCATTCAAAATTTTGAGTATAGGAGTACCAAGCCATCATTGGATAAGTTGTTGCAAGTAATCAAGTGCCTTACAATGGGAGATAATGGTAAGGTAGAAGATAGGCTATTGGAGTTTCGGGTGAGCCTTATTTGGAGCCTTGCCTCAATGAAGAAGAATTAGAGGAAGTACATCTTGAGCACGCATGCATGGAAAAAGAAAAAGGAAATATGGTTTATGTAGTAGACGGTGAAGAGATGGAGACTTTGAATGTTAACAATTCTAAAGGTACGTGTGAAGTCATAGATAGCGTTGATGAGCGAGCACACACCTACCATGAGCCTTTAAAAACAAAGAAGGTTAACATTAGGACAGAGACAGAACCTAAGGAAGCTATCATCGGGGACTATTGGTTGGAAAAAGAAGTTTCAAATATCATTGATCTATTGTCACGAGTTCCGAGGATTTGTTACCTCGTGGGTACCATAAACTTAAATTCATTCACCATTCCTTAGGGGAGATGAAGATCAAGTTGAAGGAAGGTGCACGCCTAATTCAGAAGATGCCTTATCGGATGAATCCAAATCTACACGTACATGTCAAGGAAGAAATAGACAAGATGATAGCATTTGGTATCAGTGAGGCATTGGAAGAATTAGAATGGATAAGCCCAATGGTCATCAGTATCAAGAAGGATGGGAGGATAAGAATCTGTGTTGACTATAAGGATCTGAATGCAGTATGTGTCATCGATCCTTTTCCAACCCCCTTTACTGAAGAAATTTTGGAGGGAGTAGCTAGGTACAGAGTCTATTCTTTCATGGATGGGTTCTCAGGGTATCACCAAGTCAGGATTGCAAAGGAAGACAAAAGAAATGTAACTTTCACCACTGAATGGGGAGGTTTTTCCTACACAGTTATGCCTTTTGGATTGAAGAATGTGCCTGTTGTGTTCTCACGCATCATGGTACAAGCATTTCAGGACTTCATCCATAAATTTCTTCAAGTTTACTTGGATGACTGGACTATGTATGGATTGGTGAAATACCATTGTGAAAATTTGAGGCTGATGTTTGAGAGATGTCAGTAATTGAGGATATCCCTCAATATTAATAAATGTGTCATTTCTACTCCATTTAGAACCCTGTTAGGACATATTAGATGTAAAGAAATCTTACTAGTGGATCCCGCCAAAGTTGTAGTTATTGTGGGATTAGGGGAGCCTACTAGTCAAAGTGTAGTGCGTGGATTCCTTGGGCATATGGGGTACTATAGTAAATTCATCAAAGGGTATGCCAAGATCACCGTACCCTTGGAGGAATTGTTAAAGCATAAGAGTGCCTTTTATTAGGGAGAGGTGTAGCAGAAGGCATTTGACACTTTAAATGATAGGCTTGTCATAGCACCCATATTACATTTTCCTTCTTGGGATAATCCTTTCCATGCTCATGTTGATGCCTCATGAATAACTATAGGAGCAATACTAACACAAGCATTGGTGAGGAAATTTTTGATCATCCCTTATGTTTTGCTAGTATAAATTTGACACCAGCCAAACAAAACTACACAACTACGAGTGCGAAGCATTGTCTATGATCTCGCATTTCGGGTAGTATCTGTTGGAAACACCATTTATATTCTACACAGACCACATTGCATTGAAATACGTAGTCAACGAGCTTATTTTTCAAGGGCACATATGTTTTGGGTCCTATTATTTCAATATTTTGAGTTCATAGTGGTTGTAAAACTAGGAAAAAGCAATTCAAGACCTGACCACTTATCAAGAATCAACTTAGGGAGGATGTGTAAAGCATTGAGGATACCATTTCAGATGCACAACTATTTATATTATGACGTGCACCCTTAAACTTGGAAGATATCGCAGTGTTCTTGAAAACGGGTGTGGCACCGTAAGGAATGAAGGATCTAGAGAGGAAGCGGTTAGCAATACATGTTGCACCCTACATGTTGATTAGTGGAGACCTGTATAATTTAGGTCATGATGAGGTTATGCATCGATGTGTATTTGAACATGAGAATGTGGAAATTATGGAGGAATCTCATGGTGGGATTACAAGAGGACAATGTGCAAAATGCTACTGTGTGGAAGATTTTACTAGTAGGCCTTTGGTGGGAAACCATCTACCAGGATTATATTGAGCTTTACTGAAGGCTTGTGACCATTTCCAACACCTTGAAAACTAGGTAAGAGGGATGAAATGCACTTACAACCAATAGCCAACACTATATCATTTGAAAAATGGGTAATCGACTTTGTAGGGCCAATTTTGTCACCGTGAAGAATGGTTTGTGGTATATCATTACTTGCACTGATTACTTGACTCATTGGGATGAGGCAACACCTACAAAGGATTACACCACAATGAAAATTGCTAGATTTTTATGGGAGAATATAATCAGCAAGTATGGTTGTCCTTTAAGCTTGACAAGTGATCGAGGTACACATTTTCTCAATGAAACAGTAAGGATTATGTTAGCAAAATTTATGGTGGCCCATCACAAGACTACCCCTTATCACCCTCAAGTGAATGGAACTGATTGAGGCATTTAACAAAATACTAAGTCACACGTTGACTAATATTTTTATGTTGGATGGCAATATTGGGATGACAAGGTATCAGCCATTCTATGGGCATACAACACAACCTACAAGAGTTTGAACAAGGCCACACTATTTCAACTGGTGTTTGGCATGGAGGTTATTTTCCAGTTTAATTCATGTTACCATCATTGTGTATAGTGCATGTAGGAGGGTTGGATGATGACCAAGTGTTGGAAGAGAGGATTGATAAGTTGATGTAGTTAGACTAGAGGCGATCAGTTGCTAGATGGAGTCAGAAGACAGAGAAAGAAAGAAAAAGTTATGGCATGATCACCATATCAAGAACAAATAGTTTGAGGTTGGGAATATGGTACTTGTTGTATGATTCCAAGAATATGCGCCATCCTAGGAAGTTGAAATTCCATTGGTTGGGACCCTACATCATCTCATACATTCTTTATTTAGGTGCTTTCCAATTACAACCACTAGATGGCACGACAGAGATTACCATGTCATTTCAATGGGATTAGGCTAAAGCCCTACTATAAATAAGTCTTCTTGGTGTTTGTAATAAGGTAGTATTGCCAGTTAGCTTAGAATTTCCCTTTATTTTTTTCCTTTCTTGTGTTTCCCTTTCTCATTACTTGTTCCTTTCTTTTTGTTTCATTTTGCGCCTTGTGCACCGGTAACCACATTATTTTTCCAAGGTTTTGTATGCACAGAGGACCACACATCTATTTTAGTGTGGGGTGGAGTAATGTAAAGCAAAGTATAGACCTGTAATACAAGTAAATTGGCCCGATGGCGAGGAAGCGTAAGGTTGAGAAAGTGCATAGGAAATGGTGGATAATGAATTATGGTGTCAAGAAGACTAATGTAACAAAGACCATGTATAAAGGATGAAGAGCACAGGAACAACATGAGGTAGGTGAGGGAAAAAATTAGGTAAAGGATAGAATAAGTTCCTTTGGCACAATAGACGCACGTGTAAGATTCTTCGATCAGATTAGATTTTTGTGTGCTAGAAGGTTGTAAAGAATTTTTCACGTAGGATTGGGCACATGAGTAAGGGTGCTTAAATTCAGCTTAGTGGAAAAATTTACATTTAATGTTAAAGTATGTTGGTAGGTGGCATAGAATTTATTGCTAGAGGGAAGCAAAAACTATAAATATAAGGTCGGGAAAGTCATTATTCTACCTTTCTATTGCAAATTTGAAGCGCTCTTGCAAACTAGGGCATATAAAGATATTTGTACGAAGGAAGAAGAATCTGAGAAATCTAAGTGTGTGACTAGAGTGGATCTAAAAACCAGAGAGGAAGGAATACACAGGCATGAGAAGAGGTTTTTAAGTGTGTCGTCTTGTGGAAGGTTTTCCTAGTTAGGTTTTGGCACCTAGGGCATGGAGATAGAAGGATTTATTCTAGGCGTTGAGCTTTGGAGTTGAGTTTGGAGTTAAGCGAGTAGCGAGTAGATTAAGGATTTTTGTTTATCCCGATAGAAAGCATGGCACTTAAGAAGGTGGTTATTTCACTTTGAAGAAACCAAAGGGCAAGGGAAAAGGAAAGAAAACCGTTGTCGTCGCGAGCTCCAATGAAGAATGGTACGTAGAAATGTAATACCCAGATGGAGTATTTCTAGGAAAGGAATGGGTGTCACATTTAAGACAAATGACTATGAGTGATTATAACCATCACATGAGCACAACTGAGAAGGAAATGGCATTAGAGTTGTTTTGACCAACTAACAAAAGGACACCAAATGGGATGCCTATATATAGCGATAAGGTGAAGGTAAAATTAGAGAAGGCAAGGTTATTATAACTATATGATTTTCCTTACTTTGGCAAGCTTGAGCACCCTTATCAATGATAATAATGGTATAGCTTTGATACCAAATGATAGAATAGAATAAGATTGCAATGACCAAAGAGGGACGGAAGCCTCACAAATATTATTGATCATGAAATCAGATTACATAACAATGTAAGAGCTGTAATATTTATAGATATTAGACAACCTCATATGGATAGACATGACACCCTATCAGGCACCAACTACGAGATGATAAGACCCATCTCACATGCACATGTAATTACTACTAATACCAATATTGAATGTTATCCAACATAACAATATTGAATGCAAGTCACTAGACTAGAGTGCACATGTTGCACATTATTAAATAAAAGACAATGCAATAAAATGCAATAAATATGCCTATACTAAATTATGCTAACATTCCCCCCCTTAATTTTGCATAGTTTCCAATGAAGTGGAGAGGAACTCTCTGAACAGTGTGAATTTGTCACGTGTAAGTGACTTAGTGAAAACATCGCATACATTCACCGTAGGATAGAAGCTGGAGCTATATGTTGTGCTTCAAGACATGCTCGCGTATGAAATGAACCTGTACTTCAATATGCTTGGTTCTCTCATGAAATACTAGATTGCAAACAAGCTTTAGAACTCCTTCATTATCAACATATACTGGAGTAGATTTCTGTTGTGGTAGACCAATTCCTTCCAGTATTCGGCATAGCCATATTGCTTCACAAACAGCTTCACCTGCAGCTCGATACTCTACTTCTGTAGAAGAGCGAGAAACAAAGTTTTGTTTCTTGTTTCCCCATGATATCGGTCCAGATCCCATAAAGAAGATGAAGCCTAATGTTGACTTCCTATCATCCATGTTTCCTACATGATCCGAATCTGAATATCCTGTCAAGAAGAAGTTGTCGTTCTTCTTGTACTCTAGACCAAGGTCAATTGTACCCTTTAGATATCTCAGTATTCTCTTTGTTGCTTTCCAATGACATATTTTCAATTCTTGCATGAAGCGTGATAAATAGCTGACTGAAAAGTTGATATCTGGTCTAGTATATGTTAGGTAAATGAGACTCCTGATCAACTTCCAATAGAGAGTTGCATTCACTGGTGGTGATGGATCGGAACGAGATAACTGAAGTCACACTTCCATAGGTGTAGCAATAGGAGTGCAGTCCATCATATTGAATTTCTCGAGCATTTTCTTGGTGTATTTCAACTGTGACACAAAGATATGATTCTCTTTTTACTATACTTCCAACCCAATACAATAGTGCATGAGCCCGAGATCTATCATGTCGAACGATCGATTAAAATCCTTCTTTGTTGCATCGATCATCTTCACAGAACTGCCTGTAATGACTAGATTGTCGACATAAATAACCACAATGACAATCTCCCCCCTTGCTTTTTAAGGTAGAGATTGGGGTCATAAGGATTCCTTTCGAATCCATGACTTATGAGATGCTCATCAATTTTGATGTACCATGCCCGGGGTGCCTGTTTTAGGCCATATAGAGATTTTATGAGTCTGCATACCATCATCTCTTTTCCTTGTATTACATAACCCTCTGGCTGAGTCATATAGAATTCTTCTTGCAAATCTCCATTAAGAAAGGCACTTTTTACATCCATTTGGTGGACTTTCTAACCAAATTGTGCAGCTAGAGCAAAGATCATTCGATTGTCTTAATCTTGGGCCGTGGAGAAAATGTCTCCTCATAATCAATGCCTTCTTGTTGTGCATACCCCTTTGCTACAAGCCTTGCTTTATACTTGTCAATAGTCCCATCTGATTTGTACTTAGTCTTGAATATCCATCTGCATCCAATGGGTTTCTTCCCTGGTGGAAGGTTGACAAGTTGCCATGTGTTGTTCTTCATCACTGACTGATACTCTGAATCCATGGCATCTTTCCAAGCTTTTGATTGTAGGGCTTCCTGAACTGTAGATGGCTCAACTGTTTCAACAAATCTACTCATTAGGGCATAATTGACCTCTTCACGAGCTTGACTGCGAGTTCTAGGTCCAGGATTGGACGATGTGCTAGGTGCTTCATCCAAAGTTGCATCTCTTATTAATTTAGTATACCATTTAGGTAACTTCTTAGTTGTTCCATTGGCTTGTGGTGGATCCAATTTTTCACCATCATCCAATTCATCACTATCATCTTCAGTGGGAACATCAAATTTTGTCTTCACAAGAGGTGTATTTTGCATGTTTGTTGAGTCATTGAGTGGAGCATCTGCTTGTTTCTTCTCAAAGAACTCAACATCCCTACTTGTGTATACTTTCTTTGCTTTTGGATCCCATAATCTGTACCCAAGTGCTTCTTCACTGTATCCAATGAATATTAGTTTCTCAGCTTTCATATCCAACTTGTTCTTGTTCTTCTTGGGTATGTGCATGCTAGCTTTACACCCAAATACTCTTAGGTGTGCAATTGATGGTTTCCAATTTGACCATGCTTCTTGAGGTGTCACTCCTTCAAGAGCTACTGTGGGCACTTTGTTCAACAAATAGACTGCAGTTCTTACAGCTTCTGCCCAAAATGTCTTTGTTAAACCTGAGTCGTCAATCATACATCGCACCATTTCCATGATAGTATGATTCCTTCTCTCAACTATACCATTTTGTTGTGGTGTGTGAGTAGGAGGCATTTTTCGATGAATCCCATGAGCTTCCAGGTAAGTCTTGAACTCATTGCTTGTGAATTCCCCCCCTCAATCTGAGCGGAGAGTTTTGATCTTGCGACCAACTTCATTCTCAACAAGTGCTTTGAACTTTTGAAATGTCTCAAAGGCTTGACTCTTGTTTCTTAGACAATATATCCACATCTTTCTTGAGTAGTCATCAACACAAAGCATGAAGTATTGACATCTAGAATGACTTGGTTACATGGGCCCACAAAGATCGGTGTGCACCAAATCAAGATTTCCCTTAGCTCTATATGTGTTCTTTTGGAAGGGTACTCTGTGTTGCTTTCTAGCTAGGTAATTGTGACACTTGTCAGTGTTGTGCTTGAGTGTAGGCAATCCTTTCACCATGTTTCCCTTTTGAAGTGTTTGGAGATAGCCAAAACTGATGTGACCATATCTGTGATGCCATAGTTCTGCAGATTGTGTGTCTTTGGCCACTAGAGCTTGATCATCCTTATGGACAAAATCAAGTTGGAACATGCGTCCCACATTGGAGGCTCTTGATAAAATCTTGGAACCTCTTGACTTATCTCTTATCAAGCACACTTTTTCTCCATTATTACTGTCAAAATCCAACTTCAAGTTGTGATCAAGGAGTTGACTAACTGATAGCAAATTCTTGGTCAACCCAGGTACATACAATACATCTGTGATTTTACATTCATGCTTTCCAAGAGGTAGTGAAATGTTTCCAATCCCCTTGACACTGTATATGAGTCATCACCTAATGACACGTGGTTCTTGTTAGGTGAGTCACGTAGTGTGTAGAACCAATCCTTACGTCCAGTCATGTGTTGAGTTGCACCCGAGTCAACATACCAGATATCTTTTGTGGACTTGGTTTCTTCATCAAATTGAGCAGAATACATGTGGTGTCCTTCATCTGAATCATCCTCATGTTTGGCAATGTACCCTTGTTGTTTGGGTTTTCTTTTCCAATTAGCATTTTTCTGCCCTTGATTGTTGTTATTGTTGGACTTCCCTTGATTTGAATTGTTGTTACCATGTTGGTTGTTGGGTTTTGAATTGCTTGATGAACCTTTTTTGTAGGAATTATACCAACAATGTTTGATGTCATGTCCCCCTTTATTGCAAATGGGAAACTTCTTGGTGTTGTCTCGTTGACTTTGATTTTGTTGGGACTTCTTGTGATTCAACTGAAATTTTTCCTTTCCTTTATGATTGGAAGATAGTGCTTGCTCATCTTCATGATCTTTGTTGTTCATTGCCTCTTCTTGTTGGAGTAGATTGACCAACTTCTCAAAGGTGACTGTGTGTTCACTCATATTGATAGTTGTCAAAAAGATTCTATAGGAAGGAGGAAGTTCTCGCAACACAATTGGTACGAGGTCTTCATCACTTATCTCTTTTCCCAATGCTAATAGAGATGCCCTCAAAGTAGCAACTCATCTCAAAAAAACTTCAACCTTCTCATTGTGCTTGAACTTGAGAGTATGCAGTTGTGATAGTAGGTTAAGGATGACATTCTTGTTCTTTACCTCATAGACTGTGCTCAACTTATCCCATGCATCCTTGGCTGATGTGGCATCTCTAATGTGGGGTTGCACATCATCTGTTATGCTAAACAAGATGATCAACTTGGCCTTTTGATTGGCCCTGTCAAATTGAACTTGTTGTCTTCCATCATCAAGTGATCTTGTTGTTTTTCCATCTACAACTATCCATAGGTCTTCAAACTCAAGTAACATCTTGATCTTCGGTTTCCATGCAGCATAGTTATCTCCTCTAAGCAATTGTGAATCTGGCAAGAAGAATTTTGGTGCTTGTGCACCCATTTCTACAATCTGAATTTCTGAAACTCTGAATTTCTGACAAAGGGTAAGGCTCTTATCACTTCAGGTTTATGGTCTCCCTCTCAATATACCGTCAGGCCGATATACCAAACCTTTCTATATACGCTCCCTTCCAATATACCCATCGGTATGTGGAAGAAGATCACCCTTTCAATATACCCATCAGTACGAAAGAGGTGTTAATGCACGTGAAATAATTTAGTACGTGGTATGTAGATAGTACGAGAGAGGGGTTTGTGCAAGCACAAACGGATGGGAGGGCTCAAATGTGTGTGTATTGTGTCCTTATTACTCCCCGTTGATTTTATAGGGTTGACGCCTTGAGATGACATTTAGGCAGCTATGTCGGGCGTTAAATGCAGTAGTATTCGTGATGGCATCACCCGTAAGCTCTTCCCAGAGGCACCGTATATACCGAACGTTGTTATGAGATCAAAGATCTCGTGTGATAGAACCAAACATAAAATAAAAAGTTTGCACTTTTCTTTTTCTTTTTTTTCACTTTATGCACCAAGATTAGTACAACATGCTCTAAAAGTACATCAAAATGAAGTTTTTGTGTCCCCCCTTTTTAGAAAAAAGGGTCTAGAATCACAAAATACACAATTTAGGCCAAAAATATTTTTACCCCCAATAGGTGTTTTTCCGCTAAATTTAGCGGTGGCTCTAAATGTGTTTGGTGAGCTTCTAAATTTGGAAATCTTTCAAAATTTAGTAATTTCTCCAAATTTTCCAAAAAAATAATTTAATAAAAAATATGGAGAGAATGGGAATTGAACATTGACCTGTTTGTTCCCAAGATCCAAACAAACAATCTGAATATTGTTTTCACCTTTTCTCACAAACCGTGATCAGGTTTTTCTAAACTTTTTACAGAAGTATCATACAATATTTTTCTTGAAACCCACAAAATTTTAAAAGAATCAAAATCTTTTTTTTGAGATATTAACAATTTACCAGCTAGATCTGATTTTTTTTTCAGAAAAAATGATCCGACTTGTCTGACTTTTTTTCGTCACATGTAGAGGCCGAATATAAAGATGATCTAAGCTGCAAAGTTGTGCACCTCCTTCTTATCTTTCCAAAAAAACAACACATCAATCCGACATTGTATAAAAAATTTATGTCCTTTTTCTAAGAGCTATCTCTTGGAATTTTGTTGTGGGACTTTGCTTGACCTTTGCTCTCGAATTCTTCACACCTCCACTTTCGATCTGATTTTTTTTTTTTTTTTAGATCTGATCTTTTTTTTTACCTTTTTTTTTTTAGATCTGTAATTTTTTTTTCAAGATCTCTCTCCTTTTTTTTTAAGATCTCTTTTTTTTCACAAATCTTTTCTTTTTTAGATCTGCAATTTTTTTCAAGATCTTTCTCCTTTTTTAAAGATCTCCAAATCTAAAATATTCCGCCAATATGTTGGATCAATTGGCTATGCCAATGACTAATCAAAAAAAAATTACCTTCCAAATAAGTGGATAGGTCAAATTTTAGTTGAGGGATGCTTGGAAGGAATGGAGGTCATGGGATTCTTGATGGCTCTCCTTTGATGCAGATATTCTTCTCCAATGGATCCTCTCCAATAGTGCTCCTCTTCAACCTTGCTTGGATAGAACCTGCTATGATACCAAATGATAATAATGGTATAGCTTTGATACCAAATGATAGAATAGAATAAGATTGCAATGACCAAAGAGGGACGAAGCCTCACAAATATTATTGATCATGAAATCAGATTACATAACAATGCAAGAGCTGTAATATTTATAGATATTAGACAACCTCATATGGATAGACATGACACCCTATCAGGCACCAACTACAAGATGATAAGACCCATCTCACATGCACATGTAATTACTACTAATACCAATATTGAATGTTATCCAACATAACAATATTAAATGCAAGTCACTAGACTAGAGTGCACATGTTGCACATTATTAAATAAAAGACAATGCAATAAAATGCAATAAATATGCCTATGCTAAATTATGCTAACAATCAATGGTTGATGTCACGCATGTATGAGGATCACTTCTATTTTGCAAGGTGCAAGATGCACATAACACCACAAATGATTTCTAAGTTCACAAGCCTTATTTATGAAGGAGAAAGTATAGATGATGATCTGAGCGACAAGGAGGCTATCAAGCAGACAGTAGTAGTATATGACTACAAGAAGGGTTTGCGATACTTTGACATTGTAGAGATTCCAAACCCTATTATGAGGATGGTCGTGTGCTTAGTGACCAAGCTTAATTATTAGGAACGATGGAAGATATCGAGAGAACCATATATAACTCATCTGCTTTCATTGTGGATGAGATCATAAGTAGTGCTCAGGAAGGAGAGAAGATATTATTTGGTAACGTCCTCCTCACCATTGTCTTCTCAGAGATTGGAGTGCCAGATGTGCTGAAAAAGTTTGTTTGGGATAATCCGAAGAGAACTCCTCACCCGTGAAAAGGTTTGAAAAGTACACTTGTGAAACCATGACGGCCACTCACAAGGCGTGCACGAGAAGTGGTATAAATAAATGTGTGATGCATTCAAGGCGAGTGGAGGATCTCGAGAGAAATTTTTGGCACTCGTGGATGGAGAAGCAAACTTTTCGGTTTACCAACACTTCTGCATTGGTAGGTTTACTTTGACAAATGGGACCAAGATCCCATGGTGTAAGCTTACCTTCTCTTTTACCTCACAATACTTCTAGGCAGGGGTCAACAGTTTAAAGCGGCCAAGATACTAAGGTTTGACCTTAGTGAGGTGGACCAAGACCATCGCGAGCTATGTTGAGAGCTTGTGTACCCTAAAAAGCATGCATGCGTGGAGGAGTATGTCTCCAAAAAATTTCAAATGATGAAGCCAATAACGTTACCAATCATTGGAAGGGTTGTAATGAGGGTATATCTTCATATAAGACTAAAGTTTAAGAAAGGTGCCTATCCGGAGAGTTATGTCTCCATTCCGGAAGAATCAATAGGGAGAAATAAGGCCACACTAAAGAAGAAAGAAAGAGAATAGGGGTAGGAGAAGAAAGTACCAACCGTGCGAGACTACACAATCGGGGTGCACACAAGCGATTCTGAAGCCTAGCACTTACACACAAAGAAATACGTCCCATGTCAAGGAAAATACCCCATAAGAATAGGTGTCGAGCATGAAGATCCCCTCACCCATGAACAATCACCAATGAAGAGGTTGCCTAGAAAGGAGAAGGAGAACAAAGAATCCCTGTGACCGGAATCCCTAGTAAGGAAGAAGCAGAAGGTGACAGATGAAGCGGAGACGTAGAAGAGATGGAAAGTTTATATGCCTACATTAGTGACAAGGATGATGATGAGCCTGAAGGAGGTGAATACCATCCAGTATACGATATACATGATTCTGAGGAGGAAGGAGATGAAGAGGAGTATAACAAGGAAGATGAGGAGAAGAATGATGAGGAAGAAGCTAAGGCTCAAGGCAAGGGGGTGAGCGAAGAAGTAAGCACCAAGAACCAAATAACCCCAAGCCTCACCAAGGAGCAAGTAGAGAAAGCTATGGAGAGATAAGTGGTAGGCATCATGAAGAAGTTGGTGGAACAGGAGTTGGAGCGGAGCGCAGATGAAATTATAAAGGAGATAGAAGAAGAAAGTGTTGGGAAGGAGTATGGAAACATGGGTGGGGATCCCAAATCAGCAATAAGCTTCCCAAAGCTACGCGAACAAGTGGGAAAGGTGTAGTGGTGTCACAAGGGTAGAGACTGGAATACATTTATGATCCTAGTAAGATGTTATGCACACACTTCCAAAGCACTATACTAACAGAGAAACTCCTAACTATGTCATCATTTGATGAAGAAGGCACGTATCCCCGAACCATGAAGATGATATCTTGGGCATTTGAGTCTCACGTAGATGAACCTGAGTTCAAAGTAAGTCAGAAAGTGCTAATGAAGGTGTCATAAACCAAATGAGTAAATCCATTGGTAAATGCTTAGCAGATATCAGATGAGCAAGTTTGTAACGCACTTAACAAGATTTCAGTTGAAATTAGGGCCAAACTATTTGGGAGAAACGATAGAGTGAGATTCCTGGAGGAGGAATTGGAGAAGAAAATGAAGGAGCTCATTGAGAAGAGCAAGGACCTAAAGCAAGAGGAGTTACTCGGCGCTCGGTTGAGGAGTCACCAAAGAAGAAAAAGCTAAGGTGCGCGAAGTCTCCAAGATGGTGGAGATGATTACAGATGCCATTGTCCTAAAGCACCCCAACTTAGCACCACCCGAGAAGAAGTATGAATTATCCTTGCGAGTAATGTCGGAGGATTTGACTCGATTCTCACAATGGAGAGGTGACCACTCGCTTTGGAATCTGCGAAGAAGAGGCACAAGCGAGCCAAGAGAAAGAGAACAAGATGAAGTTTGTCAATATTGTGGCTCAATACACTAAACTTCTTACAGAGGTAAAGGTCACCACGCAAGTCATGGAAGTTGTTTATGATAACTATGTGGATAGGGATAGAGTGGAAAGAATTTTGGTTGCCACCCATAAGACGGAGCTTAAGGAGTTCCAAGAGAAAAATAAGGGGAATAGAGTGGAAATAGATAAGATCTTGGCCGAGGTGGAAAAGAAGTCAGAAGCAATCGAGACCCTACGAGGCTCAATCAAAAGTCTAAAGGAATTATACCCCCAAATCACCCGTAGGATGGATGCACTTGAGGACTTGGGAAAATAGTTGGAAAGTATCTTTGAGACCATGAGCGCCACGGGAGAGAGGAGATGAGTTTTGAGGAGGTGAGCACCCTGGTGGGTGACCTCTGTTAGCAAGCTCAAAATGAGGTTGATGCTTGGGAGAAGTTAGAGGTAGAATTAGGGAAGGATTTCCCTCTCCTCCTCCAACAATAAGTTCCCCATTCTTTCATTCTTTCTCCCAATTCTTCATTCCCTTATTCTTTCTTTCTAACCATGTTAAGAACCCGCCATTCTTTATTCTTTGAAGAGTGTTTCGAGGATGGATAATAGGCATAGTGTGGGGTGATGTTGGGCCCCAAAATATTGGCTAAGTACAAGAAGGCACATGGGCGTACGGGACCTAGCTAAAGAAGGGCATGTGGGGTGAAGGCACATAGGGAAGGGTTCTAGCATGGTTTTCCAAAACACATAGTGCATGCATGCAAGGAAAGATAGGTTTTGGGGACTTAGCCATATTCGGTGTCCCAGGTAGCACATGAGAAAAGTATGACTCATCTAGCATGCAGAGTGGATAAGGTGCCAACCTGGCAACTATAGGATCAAAAGGGAATATTCCATACATGAGATGGAAGGTTCCAGAAGAAAATCATTACACAGTGGAGAGCTCGGATCAAAGGAGTCATGCTCCATTGGAGGACCACTTGGACACTTGGAGTTGATATGTTACCTCATAAGGCATGGTAGTGAAGGCGGAAAGGGCTATATATTGTGGTGCACATGAGATAGCGAAAGAGACACATAAGATACAAAGTAATTAGTATGGTAGACTGGGGCTAAAAGAAGAGATGTAAAGAGAATAGTGCTTGGAAAAGAGGTGAAGCTATGCGAAATACCATAGAGGATTCTATGGGTTGGGATTAGGAAAATATAGGAGTGATGACATACTAAGAGGGATGGGTCTATATTCATCTTTGGAATGTGAAGTACGTAGTGTAGTTTGGATGCATGACTTTTCTCTTCATTGTTATATGGGTCTCATTATGAGCTCAAGGATTGTAATGTGTTTATTGGACTCATCAATATTAAGATAAGACTCTGCTTACGAATCATATACGTGTTCATAAGTATAATCCTTGTGTCCTATATGTTATTGGTTATTTCTCTTTTATGGATGCATTGATGTGATAACTCGTCCCTAGGTTCTCGAGAATGTTGCATAGTAATTTTCTATTATTTTTCACTTGATTATCCATCATAAGATGATGTATTCTCACAAGACTCACATAAAGGAGAGGCTCGGTGGCCGCACGTGCCTTGGGTGAGCGCCCAGTGCCCACTGGGTGATAGGACGATGCGCATGGGATTTTACTGTTAATCTAAGGATATAAAAATGACTACAAGAGAATCACCCACTTATCCAACCACTAAAGGACTAATCAACATTTAATGTGTAGATCAAATTTAGGTGTCGAGATATTTCTCGGTTTATGTAAAATTAAATTAGTTAAATTTGGTGTTGGTCAAGACAAAATCTAATGTTTGTGGTTAGGGCTTATCAAAACCATTTTCAACTGATTTGGGCATCATTTGATTGAGAAACAATCTTAAAATTCCTCCAAACTCTATTATTAAAAACATCTAATCTCTCAATTATTCTCTATGAAACCAAACCTAGATTGAATCTTTTATCAATACCTTTTTGATGATACCATGTTTAGGTGAATAGGGTCTTAGAATGAAAAGATATGAGCATTTCAAAAGTTCCCAACTCATGATCACAAAACCAAATCTAAAAAAACTATGGGCCCCTTTGATCTTTGTTTAGGCTCAAAACACACTAATTATGACTTGAAACAACATTGATTATGTAGATCTCCTCGATATTTTTCCAACAAGACCGATCTTGATCAATTTGGTGACATGGAGAAAAAGTTAAGGTGGTTTTAAAATATCCAAGACATTTTACATAGTTAATGTCCACCGAGACATCAATTTTAACGTCAAGATCACTTTTTCTATGTGTCTCACTTTGATTGGTGACCCATTTGATGATTTATGTGTAAACATGTGACACATGTCCTTCTCATATTTTTATTGGGGTTTTCAAGGTCATTAGCTCACATGGGCACTTTGGCCTCCAAACTACTACACCCTTTCCTCTATTTTCCCTAGGGTTTGAGTGACCCGTGATTGATTCATGTGGACTAAGCATTGATACTTAGGCTCTTTGATTCTTCTTGGGGCTGCTCAAAACTATTCATGTTTTTTCATTGATATGACCACATTATGACCCATGATTGGTCCACGTGGACCAATCACCTATTCATGTTTTCATTTTTCACCTCTACATAGACCTTTTATCCAATCGGTGAAACTCTCGTGTTCTCAAGGTTCTCGTGAATGCTGGAACACATTCATGACTTAGTTTATTTGAGTTGATTTCTAAGACTGCAGATCACCAATATTTTCCTTGTTCCACCTAGCCCCCATGCCTTAATCAATTCAATACTTTCAACTTTCATTCAAACTCAATGACCCAACTTTTGACCTCAACAACGTGGATCGATCAACTCGAGGTCATAAAAATGTGACCCATTGATCATTAGTTCCACTTAACCTTTGTGGCCATTTTGTATATATGTGAACATGATCTTCCTTCCGAATGCATACGGGACTAATCCATTAGGTGATTTATCTAATGATCCTGGAACTAATTTGTGCATGTGATTTTGATAAATTTGAAGATACCAAGGTGCTTAAAATTCATAGTTTTCACAATTAAAATCCTTCAAGTTTTGGAATTTAAAACAAGTTTCCCAAAAATAAGTGTGATATCATGTTTTGGCAACTCATAGTAGTTATATACCCACTAGATAAACTAATTACTGGCTTGGTGTATCTATTGGGCATGGATTCAACATATAACCTAGAAATTGATCCTCAATACTTTTTAAAAACTCACCATGAATCTTGTCTCAAATGTTTCACTTATACTCTACTCTAAATTTGATCTTCAAAGTTTGGATAAAATTGTAATCACGCCAAAACACTACCCAAAAATACCTCTAAGTTATCACTTTTAAGCTTTTGATCCAAATGGAAATACTTTGACACTGGATTTTGGTATAAATCAAACCGATTGGCTCACATTTTCTTGGATTTCTGACCAATGTGACTATCTACAAGCTGAAAATAAGATCACAAAAACTATGTACAAATAAGAAATCATACATGTTTCAAGTGAAACATGCAGTGTGAATGAACACTTATTATGCCAAAATCATATCTACACTAGTCCTAAACTAACCAAGCTCAAAGAAAGATAGAAAAAACTAGATAATTGATGGAAGAAATAGCTTCCCTTTCTAATGAAATGTAGGCATGAGGTAATTTCTACAACTAGAACAAGTGATGGAAGTGAAAACATGGTCTTTACTTCTTCTATGCCCAAAAATTAGTCTAGAAAAGAACATACACCTTTTCAAGTTGCTCTGCATTTGGTTTGGGAAGATGCATTAGTTGACTTTTGGAACTTTGAAAATATCCCTCATGCTTCGGGGTGAACATGACTAGTGGAAACTCGAGAATAGATATCTAAAACATTTAAATATATGTATGTGTACATGTTTTTTAGAGTTGGTCTCTTACACTCTTCAAATAAGCCGCCATCTTTACCCTTTTTCTTTTGGAGAGTTTTTACAGCTTATTTTAAATTTTCTTTCTCTAATATCTTATCAACAAACAACTTTTTCAACACTTGGGTCAAAATTTTCTTTCTCAACCTAATACATGAATTTTTAAAGCTCAATATCTTCTCCAATATCTTCATGAAATTCCATTTGATTGATTACAGCAATTGAGGATGTTCTTAGTGGATCATTGAAATCCTCCATAAAGGTAGAAATATTTAAACATGTAAAACAATAAGGATCATTGCATTCAAAAAGCATCATGCTTACTTTGAACCTCTTCCTTATCCTTTTACTGGATACCACTAATGTTGAAAAATGATTTCTCCTCCTCAAGATCAATCTCATCATCATCTAATTCGCCCAATTTCTCACCATAGTGAGAACTCTTGGTTAAGGAAATATATGCTCTCCTCATTTGAATCATAGTTACATCAATATACAACTATTATATCATTATCTTATTTTTGAAACTAATTTGAACTAGATAGAGACGTTGACAAGTGGCTAATTATTGATTAAATCTTTAGAAATAGTTGGTTTGAGATCAAACTTGTTGATTTGATCCTTTGAAACCTCCAAATGATCCTCTGAAACTTGTCCCTTCTTATGCAACTTAAGCGATTTGAGATAACCTTGCCTAATTATCTCTTGTTTATGATAATCCTCAAAATTAGTTGAATGATTTGGCATTGAAAAATATTTGGAGTGTTGCAGAGATGGTCTTAAAAGTTGTTGCCATCATTATGAAAATTAAAATCTCCAGCACCCACCAATACCATAAGGTAATTGGGAATTTTCAAAATTGGACATAGAATGGGTATAACTTGTGAAATACCATAGTCCCTCAAAGCTTCATGACAAAACTTTGGAGAGTGGGAAATTCCTTAGGTGGAGGTGGGAGGGAATTTGGTGAAACATAGGGGATACTTGAGATTTGATAAACTTCTTGATAAGAAAAAGGAGGATTAGGATCCATAGGGGCTTCTTGAATCTAAATTTGAATAAGAGAATTTTAACCAATTGCATGAAGATTTAAAGGTAATTCACAAAGTGAGGGGAGAATGGGAGAAATGGGGATGGATATCCTTTTCCATCCTGAATTAAACTTGTTTTAGCTTAGAGAGAAACATCAAAATTATAAGGAATAGTATAGCTTTCAAGGGACTAAATTGTGATAGCAAGATCATAATCAAAGGCTCTCAAATAATACAATAATTCCATGCCTAGTTGGGGCCTAAATTTTTAAGATTCTCTTCCAAGTCATTACAAATTTAAGATTGAAGTCTAATATAAGTGCCATTGAGGATATATTTATGGAACCGAGGTGTCCCATGAGAGATATAACATCTACATTCTCCTTAAACCTTTTTCTAACTATTCTCCCAGTTGATCCCATGTGGAAATGGATTTTAGATCCAAACTCATGTACTAATCTTGAGCTTTACCTCTGAATAAAGAAACATGAAGTCTAATAAAAGCATTCTTCTCTCGATATTATGGATGACACAATGGCTAGATACATATTGAATGTGTTCAATTGGGGTTAGATCACCTGTCTATGAAAAAATGGAAATGTTTTGAGAGATGATTTAGAGATTGTATCCCTTTACTACAAATAGGGAGCTATAGTCAAAATGAGGGATATGAATATCTCTAAGAGGAGCCATAGGCGTGTGGAAACATGAAAATATAAAAATAAATAAAAAGGTGGTATGTAAATGAGAAAATGGGTAAGATCTGAACCATTGGAGATGTCGGGTGTGTTGAGAATATGCCTCAAAGGCTAGGTACCACACCAATACTAGTGAAATTGATCAGAAATAAACTTCAAATGACTCAAGTTGTCCCACTAGGCATACCAAAAATTGATGTCACTTGATATTTTACCCTTGTTTAGGGTAGGCTCAACACCTCAGTGAAACATGGGAATATCCCCAAGGTGTGGGACCTTGGATCCTTGGGATATACCTTCAGAAAAGGTCAACTTCCTACACTAACTATTCTAATGCCAACCACTAACTACCACTAAACATTTATCTATAGATTTCATGAGAAAATAGGTGAGGGAAAAACATAAACTGAACTAAAAGGGGTGGTGATTGCACCAAAATAGAAAGTGGATCTCTCTCCCTAAGATGGAAATAAGAAGACAAATACAAGGCCAAGAGGGTAGAAACAAGCCACAATTCACCCTACACATTGTCAAACTCGATTCCCTACATGATTGACACAAAGAGATAGGACCATGAAAATATAATCCACACACATCATGAAATAACATAAAAGAAAGTTAATAAGGAAATAACACAAGCCAAAGGGTATATATGAGCCAAAATTAACCATATATTATCACTTGTGAATATACACAAATTTTTATAGTCATTAGAAAGGAATTAGATGCATCACATAGCTCAACAACAAAGGTTTACAACTCGAATATTCAACCACCATTGGGGCATAG
This sequence comes from Taxus wallichiana var. yunnanensis, assembly GCA_018340775.1. Lineage (NCBI taxonomy): Eukaryota > Viridiplantae > Streptophyta > Pinopsida > Cupressales > Taxaceae > Taxus > Taxus wallichiana. The sequence continues at coordinate 113,237,876 of CM031242.1, read as the reverse complement.
TAACTTTACTTTCGGAAGAGGAACTTTAATAGTAAATAATGATTTTCATTTTATATAGAAAGGAAAGAAGAGGATCAAAAGATGTCAAGAAATTAAGAGAATCACCCACTTCTCCAACCACCAAAGGACCAATCAAAGCATGCAATATGTAAATAAAATTTGAGGACCGAAAAATTCTTGTTTTATGAAAAATAAAATCAATTAAATTTGAGGTTATTTAATAAAATTAATTTTGGTTATTGGGGCTGCTCAATACCATTTTCAACTAAGAAACAATTTGAAAACAACTCCAACTTTGTCATTAAAATATCTCTAATATTTCAATCATTCTCTATCAAACTAATCCCAAATTGAAGTTCTTATCAAGATATTTATGATGATACCATGTGCAAGTTAAAAGGGTCTCGGTATGAAAAGGCATGAGCATTTGAAATAGGCCCAACCCATGGTAACAAAACCTGAATCTAAAATGACTTTGGGCCCTTTTGATCTTGGTTTAGGATCAAAACACACTTGATTACAACTTGAAACCACTTTGATCATGTAGATATCTTCAATATACTTCTAACAAGGCTGATCTTCATTTATTTGGTTAACTAGAGCAAAAGTTAAGGTGATTTCAAGATCTCTAAGTCGATTTACACAATTGACGTCTATAAATCCTTCAATTTTAACATTGATATCACTTTTTCTATGTGTCTCACTCTAATTGGCAACCCATTTGACCAATTCATTCTTAAACATGTGAAACATGTCCTTCTTAGATTGGATTGGGGTTTTGATGTCACCGATTTATGGGAAACCGACCTCCAAACTCGTACACCATTTCCTCTATTTTTCTTGGGGTCTAAGTGACCTGTGATTAATCCACATGGACCAATCACTGATACTTGGGCTCTATGATCCTTATCGAGGATATTCATAACTATTTGGGCCTTTTCATTGATTTGAATGTGTTATGACTCGTGATTGGTCCATGTGAACCATTCATTAATCCGTGTTTTTATTTTTGCCTTTACATATGCCTTTGATCCGATTAGTGAAACTCTTGGGTTCTTGGGTTTTTCAGAATACAGGAACCCATTCATGCCTTAGTAAATTTAAGATGATTTCTAGAACCACATATCACTAAGATTTTACCACATGTATACCTAGCTGCCTTCATGCCTTAGTCAATTTGATACTTCTTAACTCACATTCAAACTCGACGACCTAACTTGTGACCTCGGTGACATGGATCAACTCGGATCGAGCTCGTGCAAAATTTGACCCATGGAACCTGTAGTGCCCACACTTTTTATAGCTCAGTAGCTTGTTGTTTCTTTGCTCATAGACATGTTTTGACAAAGTGATTGGTTATATCTTGGACATTATATGTAGATATTTGATCTTATTAAACAGTGTGGACATTTAGGCATATAGCTCCAATTTAGCTTAATTTCTATATTGTCGCATTTTCTTGTTATGTCATGGATACTAATGGGTATGATGCTGTGTTTGGAACATAATTATAATAACGGATAGATGTTGCATATGAAATTCTATGGTTATATGTCGCGTATCATTTTGTCTAACTTTTGGAATATTGAGTATAATTGTGCACGTTGTCACATCTTGATTTTAGTAGGATGTTAGGTTAGTTTAGAACACGTTGATATCTTATTATGCCATTGAATTATATTGTATTGACAAAATTGTGTTAATGTGTGCAATGAGTGTGCAGGTGACAGGTTTACAGGAGAACGTGGGATTCAGGCCAGCTACTCAATCTTGCACAAGTAGCCCACGGGCTAAGTCCTAGCCATGTTCATTGTGTGAAGCCTTAGTATAGGAGATTTATTATTTTGGGCACTATGAGTGACCCCAATTTATGTAATGTATTGTGCTTTGTATTATTAATTTTGTTTAGGGTTGCTAGTGAAGTTGTAAACTTGCTTTGGGAGTTAATAATCCCACTTTCATTTAAATTTTAGATTTTGTTTAATAAGTCACTTAATCACAAGGATTTAGGGTCACATGTGAGACCATTGGGTGGTCCCCACACTCTCTACCCTTGTGCCAAAAATGCAAAACCCGAAATTAGGATATTTTGGGCATTTTTGGGGACCCCTTTGTAGCTTGGGAGTCCCCCTAACACAAAAATGAGCCCTTGGACCCTACCAAATGGGTAGGGGGGCTTATTTTCAAGGATAGAGGGAGTTTTCACTCCCTTTTTACCTCTTGTTTAGTCACATCCATGTAAGGGATGTGGATTTGAGTGTTTATAAAAGTTTCACTAGTTTTGTCTTGCTAACTTTTAAGGGAATTTGGGAGAAGAGGGAATAAAGACAATTTTACCCTTTCTCTCTTTTGTTTTAGCATCTTTGACCTTGATGAGGGAGAGGGGTGACACATTTCACCCCCTCATTGGTGAGGATGCTTGCTTGCTCCTCTTCAAATTCCCATTCATGGGAAAAGAGAGGGACTTTTTTTTAAACTTCTTGCTTGGGATGCTTGTGGATTTTGGAGCTTGGAGATTGGCTTGAGTCAAGGTGTGGAGACATTTGAAGTTGGAGAGCTTTTTGGAGAGCTTTCCTTGAGGTAGGCTCTTATGTCTTTGTTGTGTTGTTTTCCTTTTTGATGCTAGTTTGGGTGTTGAAAATTGTTATTGTTGTATGTAGCTTTTAGTTGTTGTTTGTGTGTTTTACTCCCTCCATCATATGGCATGATGGAGTTTTGGAGTGTGGGGGAAGAGAGAGGGAATTTTCCCTCTCAATCCTCAAGGCTTGATGGACAAGCCTTGTAGGGTCTTATTATTTTCCCCTCAAATGGTTGAGGTGGGGAAGTTGATTCATTTGGCTTGAATCTCCTTCCCCATTCTTGGTAAGGAAACCCCTTTGGGGTTTGAAAATCCTTCCAAGAAGGACTTGGAGAAAGGGAGGAGGAATAAGGAGGGTTTTGGATTGAAATTAGGAGCAATAAGGAGGGTAAGGATTTTGTTGCTTTAATTTTGCAATAAATTTTGGAGAACTTTCTCCTCTCTTCCCCATTTTTGAGGATGAACATGGGTTCTCCTCCTTGTAAATTTTGGAGTCTTGTTTGCATGTGTCTTATTTTTGTGTGCTTGTATCATTGTTGGTTTACCCTCCATCTTGTGTAAGTCTTGGTTAGTGATCCTCTTTCCCATGGGCTTGGGGGAGGCTAGCATGCATCTTAACTTGGGATAGGCATGTGATGATGCCTATGGTTGGGTGGCAAACAAGCTCTTTCTCCTTGTTGGTTTTCTTGAAGGCATGCAGGATGTATCTCAAGCTTGGAATCTCTTGTCATCTTGGAGCTCATTATCTCATTCACTTTGTTGGCATCTCTCTCTTTGTGGCTCTAAGATATGGTTATTTGAAGGGTATTCTTGTTTTGTAAAAGTATCCCCCTTATGATATGAATCACTTGTATAATTGAAAGTCTTTTGTATTGGAAGATCTCCTTTCAATCTGGGAAGGAGTTGATAGATTGTCTCCTAATGTATTTGAGCATGAATTTGAAATATGAAATATTGAGGGTGGTTGCAATAGAGATCTTGTAAAATATTTACATTCCTTCCACATGCTATGTCTTAAATATCATTTGATAAAGAAAGGTTGTTTATTGAGAAGGTGTTATTACAAAGGAAATAATATTATTTGTTGAAGATTTTACTTGTTTTAAAATCTGAAATAATCTTGTAGCATTGCCTTGAAAAGAAAGTATCCCTCTTGTGTTGTTTGTTGTAATATTATTGCTGGAAATATGACTAGTCCTGGTTCCTTTCCATGAAAGATTTAATGGCTTGTTCTTAGTAGGAAAATCAGCCAAGAGATTTACTTTCTTCTATTTTTTTTTTTTTTTAAATTTATTTTAATAAGTAAAATCAGCATGTAACTAATGAGGTTTTGTTTTAAATGACAATAGCATTTTAGTTAAGTATCAAGTCATAATTAAATTGTTATGCCAATAAAACTCTAGTTTGCAGATTTAAAAGTGTGAACTAAAATATACGTGTATAATTTATACCTAATTTCTTTTTAAATTATAACATTATATATATTATATGAGTGTTAATATATATATTCTATTATATATATTTAAACAAATTTTTATATTCATTAAAATGTGTGTGTGTGTGTGTATATATATATATATATATATATATATATATATATATATATATATATATATATATATATATATGTATGTATATATATATGTATGTATGTATGTGTGTATATATATATATGTATATATGTATATATATATTATATTCGTAAATACGTATTATTTTAAATATATATTAATTTATATATTTAGTAAATCATATATTAAATATATATAGAGTAAATGTTAAACAAAAAAAAAAGTCTTTTGTTAATAATATAAACAAAAAAAAAATGGTTGGGGGTTCGGCTTCCCCCACCCCCGTAACACACCCTTGGGGGCGCGCGCCCCCCCACCCACACCCCAATCTGACCCCACACCCACCTACACCCACCACCGCCCCCTCAGAACCCCCTTGCGCCTTCTATCGTGGCCGTCCTCTACCCGCGGCTCCTGCCCCACCCACCCCTACCGCCTCCCTAGCCGACCGTGCCCCCTCCCCTTCTGCGGCCTGCCCCTGCCGACCTCCACACCGCGCCATGGCCACCACTCCACGCTACCCTCCACACGGCCCTTCCTCCAACAGATCCACCCCCTGTGTAAACAAAACAAAACACACAACTAACAATAGAACAAAATAAGTAAACTAGCAATAGCACAAAAATAAATAAATAAAGATATATATATATATATATATATATAGTTATTCTTTTTTTAAAAGGGAGATTCCATTGTACTCATTTACCTGCTTGAAGAAATAAGAAAACAAATGAGAAAAGAATGAAATGAAGAGAAGGAGATATAAAAAAAAAAAAAAAAAAGAGAATAAAGGCATAAGGAAATTGTAGGGCATTTTAGGGCAAACTTAGATCTAGGGTTGAGGTGATTTCCATCCTAGGGCTCATAATTAACCCTACACTCTTTTGGGGGCCTAATGTTTTTAAAATGAGAATGGGAAAACAAAGTTTAAGGGGTTTGTATGTGGGTAGATAAAATCTAATTAAATGTCAAGGGGGATGTAGACTTTTAAAATATATATATATATATATATATAATTTTTGGACCCTAAGAAATTTAATTGAATAAAAAAAAATTTAAAAATAAAAAAAATAATTATGATGTTATTGGACTGGAGTTATTTATATCTCGGGTAAAGTAAATTCATATCAATTAACTAATAACGGGATATGGCTAAGCAAGATGTTGGAAAGTTTTGTCTTCGTATTACAAAAAAAAAAAAATACCAAATTTTTAGCCTATTTTCCGGTGCCTCAAGGCAGGGCACTACAATTTGTATCAAAGCGATGGTTCGCACTCACGGACCACTGGGTAACTAATTAAAATAAGTTAATCGTAATTTTAACAACACAAAAATTTACTAAATGAATAAAAATAAACAATTAAAATAAATCATCCGAACCATTAAAATTTTAAACTAATAAATTTCTCGCTCACCTCGTGCTCAGGATGGCACCCAAGCAAGGATGATCAACTAGAGGTGTGGGGTGTAGTACATCTACGTAGGAGCTATCATCGCCCCGATTTTGGGCCTTGGATATTAGAGGCTTTGTGCTAGGCCGATAGGCATTGTGGAGCAACGCCTACCACAACCGCAGAGACAAGAGTGGAGGCACCATTCGGAGACGAGGAGCCGATGGGCGAGGACACGCATTTGGAGCAGCCAGAGCACAATACACCAAGGCGGGAGAGGTCACATAGCCCTTCCATTCATCACGAGAGGGTAGCCTCATTCTGTTGTAGCTGCTCACACAGTCTCGAGGGACCATTCAAGGATAGGCAACCCCCTTCGCCTATTGGGCTTCATCGTCAGGATCGAGATACAGGTAGTGTGATCAGTGATCTTCTTTGTTTACAGTCACCCACCTACACCGGCTCTACAGATGGCTTTGGGGCTAAGTCATGGCTCCTTAGTTTGGATAGTTGCTTTGTCTTGCACTCTTATGAGAGCAATGTCAAGGCAAGGTTCGTTATACACCTTCTCCGAGATGCAGCAAGCTTTTGGTGGAGGAATGAGGAGTGGAAGCTCCATCTGACTCGAGAGACAGAACTTGGGAGATGTTTGAGGAGCGTTTCGGGGCTCGCTTATATGTCGAGCATTTTGTGTAGAAGAGGATCGATGAGTTTCATGACTTACGACAGGGGATCTCGCATAAGAGCACAATATGAGAGTTGGTTCCTAGATCTCTGTAGTATGTGACTACCCGCAAGATGAGAAATTGTAGGTTAACAGTTTATTCGAGGGCTTAATGCAAATATAGTAGGAGGAGCTTGATTAGGATGTTATCTCCTCCCACACTTGAGAAGGCCGTTGAGAAGGCCTACTTAGCTGAGGAGAACAGGACCAAGGCATAGGAGCATCATGATAGAAACAAGAGCAAGTTTCGGGGAGAGGATACAGCCTTCCGAGTTCGAGGTCATGAGTACGCACCACCCCTAGAGGAGGATTTTGGCCTCCGCCAGTAGCCACGAGGGCTCCACCGCACCCGCAATGACAGACACAGCAGCAGGGCCACCTGCAGGGGGCTAGATAGACACAGGGATTTCATAGAGGTGTTTCTAGAGGTGGTTTTAGTGGATCCAGAGATAGGAGGTAGGGCACTCGCAAGAGCATAGCCAACTCACACATAGTAGTCTCTGCTAGGGTTGGACCGGTAGGATCAGTACACCAGAGTATAGGAGGGACCCCATCTCAGAGGGGTACAGTAGGTTGTTTTATTTTTGGATCTCCAGATCACTATGTGTGTGTGCCCACACAAACCCAATACCATGGATGCACAGAGAGCTGCTAGATTCGAGTAGACGGTGGGTGATGTAGGACATGCTCATCATGTATATGCAGCAAGCCGATTCACAACCGCCGGGCCGAGCATCGAGCCATAGTCATTGAGATGATAGGTACTATCAGGGGTATTTCTATCTCAGTACTTTTTTATTCATGTGCTTCAGATTCCTTTATATCACCTTCTATAGTGGACCAGTGTGGGCTAGTGGTGGCTAGGAAATCAGATAGTTGGCAGGTTGAGTTGGCCTCTGGGGCCAAACTCACTGTGGACTCGTATGTGGAGAGTTGTGTACTTGATTTAGGAGCCTTCTCCACTACTCTTGACCTCCAAGTTATCCCCTAGGTTCCTATCAGGTAGTTTTGGGTATGGATTGGCTTGAGGATCATCGTGCTAAGGTGGATTGTAGAAATAAGGTCATTGAGTGTCAGGATGATTTTGGGAATGCAGTTGTGATATCAGGGATGTAGAGGCCTATCTCCTTGCACATGATTTCGGCTAAGCAACTCAAGCGGAGCATGCGTAAGGGGTGTCAATTGTTTGCTATTACCATCAGTGATCGATCTGAGAGCATTCCAGAGCATTCACCCTTAGATGATCATGTAGTTTTGAGGGAGTATGCAGATGTTTTTCCAGGTGAGCTTCCAGGGTTACCACCCCGTAGAGAGGTAGATTTCACCATTGATTTAGTACCTAGATCAGCACCAGTTTCTAGGGCACCTTATCGGATGATGACCCCAGAGCTTCATGAGCTCAAGATTTAGTTAGAGGAGTTGTTGGATAAGGGTCTCATTCGCCCTAGTGTATCTCCTTGGGGAGCGCCAGTCATATTTGTGAAAAGAAGGATGGTTCTCTTAGACTTTGTGTAGACTTCAGGCAGCTCAACAAAGTCACAATAAAGAACCGTTATCCGCTCCCTAGGATTGATGACTTGTTTGATCAGATGCGGGGAGTGAGAGTATTCTCCAAAATTGATCTCAAGTCGGGTATCATCAGTTGCGCATTTCAGATGCAGACATTCATAAGACAGCTTTTCGGACACGTTATGGGCATTATGAGTTCACAGTGGTCCCATTTGGTTTGACCAATGCCCCAACTGTCTTCATGAGCCTCATGAATGGAGTATTTAGGACATTTCTGGATCGCTTTGTCTTAGTGTTCCTTCATGACATATTGATTTATTCTCGTTCCGAGGAGGAACATGAAGAGCATTTGAGGCAGGTACTTTAGGTTTTGAGAGAGTAAAAGTTATATGGGAACTTGGAAAAATGTAGCTTCTTTCAGACAGAGATTCAGTACTTGGGTCATATAATTTCAGGTGAGGGTATCTCTATAGATCCCTCTAAGATTCAGGCTATCTTGGACTGGATAGCACCCACATCAGTTACTAAGGTGAGGAGTTTCATGGGTTTAGTAGGGTATTACCGCAGGTTCGTATAGGACTTTTCTAGGATTGCTCACCCTATTACTTCTCTTCAGAGAAAGGGAAGAAGTTTGATTGGTCAGAGAAATGTGAGCAAGCCTTTCAGTTTCTTAAGGAAAGGTTAACCACGGTGCCCATCTTAGCAGTTCTAGACCCGACAGAGGATTTTTTTGTTTGTACTGATGCATCACTAGAGGGTTTGGGAGCATTTCTTATGTAGGAGCATCGGGTTATTACTTTTGAGTCTTGTAAGCTCAAGGACTACGAGCTTAATTATCCTACCCATGACTTAGAGCTTGCAGCAGTTGTACATGCTCTAGTGCATTGGCACATTTCCTTTTAGGTAGGCCTTTCATTTTGAGGACAGACCATCGTAGCTTGTAGCATATTTTCTCACAGCCGAACCTCAATGCTCATCAACGGCATTGGATGGAGTTCTTATGTGAGTATGACATGGAGGTTTAGTACATCAAAGGGAAGGAAAATGTGGTTACAGATGCTCTTAGTAGATGACGACATGTGCTTGCTTCTTTGACACTTCAGTCAGATTTGAGAGGTAGGATTCTTGAGCACCTTCCAGAGGACAGATTTTATGAGGGAGCTAGACAGATGTTAGAGTCACAGGGTTCTTTAGAGGGTAGATATTCTGGGTGTGTTTTAGAGGCAGATGGTTTTCTTCGGTTCCACAGGCACATCTACGTGCCTAAGTCAGGTGATCTGCATAGCTTCATTCTCACATAGGCTCATCGAGCCCCATATGCGGCATCCGAGTGAAGAAAATGCATGCCGATCTAAGGGAGTTATATTATTGGCCGGTGCTTTGACGAGACATAGCAGATTTTTTTACACAATGTCTTGAGTGTCGAGGATCAAGGCGAGCATTCTCATCCCACAGGTCTTTTACACCCCCATGATATTCCCGAGTGGAAATGGAATGTGATTTCCATGGATTTCATAGTCGGACTCCCTATGTCTTCTTATCATCATGACGCCATTATGGTCACCATGGATAAGTTGACTAAGGTTGCGCATTTTTCGCCAACCAAGGTCACCTATAATGCACAGGCCATTGCAAAGTATTTATGGAGGACATTTTTAGGTTGCATGGGATTCTGAAGACCATCATTAATGACAGGGATACCATCTACACTTCAGTTTTCTAGACTTCTTTTCAAGCCACTCTGGGTACTCAGATTAATTTCAGTTCAGCTTATCATCCAGAGATAGATGGGTAGACAGAGAGGGTCAATCAGGTGTTGGAGGACATGTTGAGAATGTATGTCATGGATCAGCAGAGGAAATGGGAAGATTATTTGCATCTAGTTGAGTTTTCCTACAACAACAGCTATCATAGTTCCATTGGTATGGCTCCTTACCAGGATTTGTATGGACGACCTTGCAGGACACCTTTGAGTTGGGATAGACTAGATGACAGGATTATTCTGGGACCAGCCTACCTTCAGGATTTAGAGCAGCAGGTTGTGTTGATTAGACAGTGTCTTGAGCAGGCTAGAGCATGCCAAAAGGCATATGCAGACACCAAGAGGATTGATCGTCACTTCTCAGTGGGTGACAAAGTCTTCTTGAGAGTTCATCCGCATAAGAGTCCGATCCGTTATGGAAAGGGTTCTAAGCTATCGCCTCATTTTGTGGGGCCTTTTGATATTTTAGAGGTCATCGGTCCAGTTGCCTATCGCCTAGCTTTGCCACCACGCCTTGCACGGGCCCACGATGTTTTTCATGTTTCTGTACTACGTAGATATGTACCTGATGCTTCTCATGTCTTGGATTGGTCGGCATTACAGGTAGAGGATGAAGGACAGTGGAGATTGGAGCCCGTATGCATACTAGAGCACTAGAGGTTGGCCCTTTGGGGTCGAAGACTTGGACCAGGTTAGAGTACAGTGGGACCGATATGACGAGATAAGTAGCTACCTGGGAGGATGTGATACCTTTGAGGGCTAGATATCCCTATCTCTTTCAGTGACTTCCAGGAGGAAGTCTAATTTTAGTAGAGGGGGATGTAGTGCCCACACTTTTTATAGCTCAGTAGCTTGTTGTTTCTTTGCTCATAGACATGTTTTGACAGTGATTGGTTATATCTTGGACATTATATTTAGATATTTGATCTTATTAGACAGGTGTGGACATTTAGGCGTATAGCGCCAATTTAGCTTAATTTCTATATTGTCACATTTTCTTGTTATGTCATGGATACTAATGGGTATGATGTTGTGTTTGGAACATAATTATAATAATGGATAGATGTTGCATATGTGGAATTCTATGGTTATATGTCACGTATCATTTTGTCTAACTTTTGGAATATTGAGTATAATTGTGCACGTTGTCGCATCTTGATTTCAATAGGATGTTAGGTTAGTTTAGAATGCGTTGATATCTTACTATTCCATTGAATTATATTGTATCGGATAGGTACGGTTAATGTGTGCAATGAGTATGTAGGTGACAGGGTTTACGGGAGAACGTGGGATTCAAACCAACTACTCAATCTTACACAAGCAACCCACGGGCCGAGTCCTAGCCATGTTCATTGTGTGAAGTCTTAGTATAAGAGATTTATTATTTTGGGCACTATGAGTGACCCCAATTTATGTAATGTATTGTGCTTTGATTATTAATTTTGTTTAGGCTTGCTAGTGAAGTTGTAAACTTGCTTTGGGAGTTAATAATCCCACTTTCATTTAAATTTTAGATTTTGTTTAATAAGTCACTTAATCACAAGGGTTTAGGGTCACATGTGAGACCCTTTGGTGGTCCCCACACCCTCTACCCTTGTGCCAAAAATGCAAAACCCGAAATTAGGATATTTTGGGCATTTTTGGGGACCCCTTTGTAGCTTGGGAGTCCCCCTAACACAAAAAGGAGCCATTGGACCCTACCTAATGTGTAGGGGGCTTATTTTCAAGGCTAGAGGGATTTTTCCCTCCCTTTTTACCTCTTGTTTAGTCACATCCATGTAAGGGATGTGGATTTGAGTGTTTATCAAAAGTTTCACTAGTTTTGTCTTGCTAACATTTAAGGGAATTTGGGAGAAGAGGGCAAAAAGATAATTTTACCCTTTCTCTCTTTTGTTTTGGCATCTTTGACCTTGATGAGGGAGAGGGGTGACACATGTCACCCCCTCATTTGTGAGGATGCTTGCTTGCTCCTCTTCAAATTCCCATTCATGGGAAAAGAGAGGGACTTTTTTTTAAACTTCTTGCTTGGGATGCTTGTGGATTTTGGAGCTTGGAGATTGGCTTGAGTCAAGGTGTGGAGACATTTGAAGTTGGAGAGCTTTCCTTGAGGTAGGCTCTTATGTCTTTGTTGTGTTGTTTTCCTTTTTGATGCTAGTTTGGGTGTTGAAAATTGTTATTGTTGTATGTAGCTTTTAGTTGTTGTTTGTGTGTTTTACTCCCTCTATCATATGGCATGATGGAGTTTTTGAGTGTGGGGGAAGAGAGAGGGAATTTTCCCTCTCAATCCTTAAGGCTTGATGGACAAGCATTGTAGAGTCTTATTATTTTCCCATCAAATAGTTGAGGTAGGGAAGTTGATTCATTTGGCTTGAATCTCCTTCTTCATTCTTGGTATGGAAACCCCTTTGGGGTTTGAAAATCCTTCCAAGAAGGACTTGGAGAAAGGGAGGAGGAATAAGGAGGGTTTTGGATTGAAATTAGGATTAATAAGGAGGGTAAGGAGTTTGTTGCTTTGTGCAAAAATTTTGAATAAAATTTTTGGAGAACTTTCTCCTCTCTTCCCCATTTTTGAGGATGAACATGGGTTCTCCTCCTTGTAAATTTTGGAGTCTTGTTTGCATGTGTCTTTTTTTTTTTTGTGCTTGTATCATTGTTGGTTTACCCTCCATCTTGTGCAAGTCTTGGTTAGTGATCCTCTTTCCCATGGGCTTGGGGGAGGCTAGCATGCATCCCAACTTGGGATAGGCATGTGATGATGCCTATGGTTGGGTGGCAAACAAGATCTTTCTCCTTGTTGGTTTTCTTGAAGGCATGCAGGATGTATCTCAAGCTTGGAATCTCTTGTCATCTTGGAGCTCATTGTCTCCTTCACTTTGTTGGCATCTCTCTCTTTGTGGCTCTAAGATATGGTTATTTGAAGGGTATTCTTGTTTTGTAAAAGTATCCCCCTTGTGATTTGGAATCACTTGTATAATTGAAAGTCTTTTGTATTGGAAGATCTCCTTTCAATCTGGGGAAGGAGTTGATAGATTGTCTCCTAATGTATTTGAGCATGAATTTGAAATATGAAATGTTGAGGATGGTTGCAATAGAGATCTTGTAAAATATTTGCATTCCTTCCACATGATATGTCTTAAATATCATTTGATAAATAAAGGTTGTTTATTGAGAAGGTGTTATTACAAAGGAAATAATATTATTTGTTGAAGATTTTACTTGTTTTAAAATCTGAAATAGTCTTGTAGCATTGCCTTGAAAAGAAAGTATCCCTCTTGTGTTGTTTGTTATAATATTATTGCTGGAAATATGACTAGTCCTAGTTCCTTTCCATGTAAGATTTAATGGCTTGTTCTTAGTAGAAAATCAGCCAAGAGATTTACTTTCTTCTAGTTTTTGTTTTTTTTTTTTTTTTTTTTAATTTTAAATAAGTAAAATCAGCATATAACTAATGAGGTTTTGTTTTAAATGACAATAGCTTTTAGTTAAGTATCAAGTCATAAATAAATTGTTATGCCAATAAAACTCTAGTTTGAAGATTTAAAAGTGTGAACTAAAATATACATACATGTATAATTTATACCTAATTTCTTTTTAAATTATAACATTATATATATATATATATATATATATATATATATATAGTGTTAATATATATATATTCTATTATATATATTTAAACAAATTTTTATATTCATTAAAATGTATGTATGTATGTGTATATATATTTGTGTGTGTGTGTGTGTGTGTGTGTGTGTGTATATATGTATATATATATATATATATATATATATATATATATATAGATAAATGTTATTATTTTAAATATATATTAATTTATATATTTAGTAAATCATATATTAAATATATATAGAGTAAATGGTAAACAAAAAAAAGTCCTTTGTTAATAATATGCCGCCCCGCCGCCGCCCCCTCGAACCCCCTGCGCCTTCGTAACCCCTCGTGGTCGTCCTCTACCCGCGGCTCCGCCGCCCACCCCTACTACCTCCCCCACCCGACCGCACCCCCTCCCCTTGCTTTGCCCTCGCCCTGCCGACCTCCACCGCTGCGCCACGGCCACCACTCCACGTTGCCCTCCACACGGCCCTTCCTCTAATAGATCCACCCCTATGTAAACAAAACAAAACACACAACTAACAATAGAACAAAATAAGTAAACTAGCAATAGCACAAATATATATATATATATCCATATATCGGTTCTTTTTTTCTTTTAAAGGAGATTCCATTGTACTCATTTGCATGCTTGAAGAAATAAGAAAACAAATGAGAAGAGAATGAAATGAAGAGAAGGAGATATAAAAAAAAAAAAAAAAAAGGAATAAGGAAATTGTAGGGCATTTTAGGGCAAACTTAGATCTAGGGTTGAGGTGATTTCCATCCTAGGGCTCATAATTAACCCTACACTCTTTTGGGGCCTAATGTTTTTAAAATGAGAATGGGAAAACAAAGTTTAAGGGGTTTGTATGTGGGTAGATAAAATCTAATTAAATATCAAGGGGGATGTAGACTTTTAATATATATATATATATATATATATATAAATAAAATTTTGGACCCTAAGAAATTTAATTGAATAAAAAAAAAAGAAAAAGAAAAAGAAATAATTATGATGTTATTGAACTAGAGTTATTTATATCTCGGGTAAAGTAAATTCATATCAATTAACTAATAACGGGATATGGCTAAGCAAGATGTTGGAAATTTTTGTCTTCGTATTACAAAAAAAAAATTAAAAAAAAATTTCCAAATTTTTAGCCTATTTTCCGGTGCCTCAAGGCAGAGAACTATAGAACCTTAGCTCCACTTAATTTTAATAACCACTTTGTATATAAATGCGAACCTAATCTTCCTTTCCAAAGGCATATGGGACTAATCCATTAGGTGAACAAGTGACCAATGACAACCTAAATTCCTAAGAGAATGTATTATTTAGACATCGCCATCTTATTTTGGGGGAAAAACACATGATTTTGATCACGTTTTTCTCTTATTTACATGTATGGATCTCGGTGTTGATTTTTGCATGTGATTTTGATAAATTTGAAGGTATAAAGGTTCTTCAAATTCATATTTTCACAATCAAAATCCTTCAATTAGAATTTAAAACAAGTCACCCAAAAATGAAGTGGCGAGATCACTTTTGGCAACAGCTTCTCAAGATTATTTTATTTTGTCTCTTGTTCCTCATGTCTCGTGTCTAAGGAATCATAGGAAATGTTTTAAATACATTACATGGGATAATATGCTTCAACTTGTGGTACAATGGAAACCTCAAGCAATGACAAGTTGTTAGGTGACATATCATCAATGGTGCATTATTGTGCTATGTGGGTCTTCTATCAATCAAAACATGTGTCCTCTTCCTTCGTAATGGTTCACACATTAGGATTCTTATGTTGCACACTAGAGGATGGACAAGAAAGTGGCACATGTATGATCATGATGGGACTCTAAATGTGTATGAAACTAATTGGGTAGTGCTAGCAAGTCAATCTCACCATTTCTCAAAATGTGAGGTAGTCCTCTTTCAAATTACACAAGAGGGTTTCATGATTCACCTCCTCCATTATTCACATTTCTCTTAGGCTTACATCCTTAATAGCAATAATTTCCATCCCTTTAGTTGCTTTAGAGCTTCATATTTCAAAACACGGAACCTTTTCAACAATTGTATAGTGATTGCACACTTCTTCACTTAATATTTCATTGAGCAAGGTTACATGCAAGAATTTGCATACTCTAGGAATAACACTTCTACTTTTCATGGTGTCTTATTCTCCATAGAATAAATATTAGCCTCACACTCGGTAAATAAGAAATCATTAACCTTATTATACTTAGTGATCAAGAACTACATAAAAAGATCCTGTCAATATTGATTTGATTTACATTACAATGTCACAATAACCACATATGTGAAAATTAGTCACCATGTACCACGTGAGAGTGCATGATCAATCTCTACGTAAGAACATGTCATATGCTTCGAGGGTGTACACCACCCGAATATCAATCAACTACTAGACTTGCGGATTTGTTACGAGATGCATATGGATATAGAAAATTTCTTTGAACATGTTTACTTTTATCGTGTCTAATTAGACCACTCTATTGTTAGAAATCTAGGCACTGAGAGGGGGTGAATTAGTGTCTTATCAAAACTTTTACAATCAACTTACACTTATTCAATTTGTTACAAATAAACTATCTTAACTATGATGAAATATAACCATTCAACCATGAGAGAGAGAGAGAGAAGTAAACACACAAGGAGATACTATTTAATGTAGAAAATCCATCTCAGACAAAAACTACTAAAACCAGAGAACTAGCTTGGAAAATTGTCCTATAAAGTTACAATGATTTCACGTTGAGCATCAACTCAACTTGGAGCTGCAACTCCAAAATTTAGTCAAGTTGTTACTTGACCTTTAGCAAGCTTCAACTTGCATGGAAGCTTCAACTCCCAATAATTTAACCAACAACAACTAATCTTATGTATTATAAGGAGGCTTCAAACCCCTATATGCTAAGCTGCAACTTAGAATTTTTACAAAAATTTTGATCACTTTACTATGTTGTCTTCCACAACTAATTATGACCACTTCTTCAGCTCACTTGTATTCTCTTCTCCTTTCTTAGTTTTCCATGGCTTCAATACATTCACACTCTTCTTATTTTCTTAAAAGTATGCCCTCATCTCTGCACTTCTTCGACAACAACATTTGTGTGCTCAAAAATTGAGCTTAAATAAACAAGCATGACTTATAAACATGAATCTTGACTTTTCATGTTCAATGACTCTTCACATGACTCATTTTTCCTACATACAAGTGCATACAAAAGGACTTTACAAAACTACCTCATAAATTTATCTTCTTGCATCTGATATCTTCAATTACACATTCTAGTGCCTTTTGACATTCTTCCATGACTTTTGAGCTTCTCCATGAGCTCCTTCAATTCGAATAGGGATGCTTCATGTTTCATGTTCCATGAATTTTGAGCTTCTTCACTTCAAACCAGTTTGAATTGTTCCTCATAGACTTGCCCGACTGAGACAAAATTTTGTCACAAATTTCTCCTTTGTTTTGAGATGAATCAACCTGATTCCTTTTACAACACATCCACGACCCTTAGAAAAATTTAAGTTCAAAATTTTAGGCAATTTCATTGGTGTAATCTTGAGATTTGATTAATTTTCCATTCCAAATATGAGTGTGACAAGCTTCAATAGTACCTCCCTTTTCCCTTTTTCTTTGGTCTCATACATCATACACGTATCACCATTCGACAATTCTCAACATGATGGGCTCAGAAGACTCTAGTCTACTAAATAAACCTCATTTAATATATTTTTGCATCTACCAACTCCTTTTGTATTCAACGTCCCCACCCTCTGCAACCAATCAAAGTTTGACATGGATTTGATTTTCTTGTTAGGTGTGTACCATTTGCAAAATTCTATCCAATAATAAAGCTCCACACACTTCGCACTTATCAGGATTTTCTTAACCTCCACTGAGCCACTATGAGAAGCAAACCAATAAGGAAGCTCCATGCACTTCGCACTGTCAGATTGTTCTTAATCTATATCTGACCAATGCGACCCATGATCTTATAGGAATCTCCATGTTCCTTTGCAGATTTTGTAATGTAGGTCTTTACATTTTCTAGCTCTATATCAAATCATGAAAAGCAAGCCAATCAGAAGGCTCCACGCGTATACACATTTCACCATATCATACCAACTTTATTTTTTTCACAACTTGATTCCTTTCTTCACAACTTCTAGGTGGACCCAAAATTTTATCTAACCACAGAAATTTCACACCATGTGTGTCTCACAGGTTTTGGGAGTGGGGATGCATAAAGTATGTTGATTTATGCTGACCTACCTTTGATCTGCCTTGTCACACGGACCCAAAATATAATTAAATCCTACTCATCCAACCTGCAAAACTTTGAATGGCCATAACTTCCTCTAGAGAGCTCCAAATTACACAAAGTTGGACTCGTTGGAAAGATCTCATTGAGTTCTCAAAGATACATACCTCCACGACCTCCAAAAAATCTTACACATGCTAGAATAATTATTTCAAACCTATAGAGAATTTGATCCATGCATATAGGGATTCTTTGTCCTTCACAAACTTTGAACACAAGGATATAACTTGGAGAGCACTAATAAACAATCCTCACACCTCTAAAATACCTTTATGGATACTTTGGACACATTTTGCATTCATACCAAGCATTAAAAGCTCACTTTGAAACATAGACACCATGATATATATAGGACCAATCATTACAAGCTCTTTGTGAGCTTTAACTATCACTGAGAAGGCACTACCACTCAACCTTCATGCCTCTGGTTGAGCTTCACTTCACCATTCATACCTTTTCCATCAATGCCACTTGACATCAATGACAACACTAATGACCAGGGTTCAACATATATGACTTGACTTTGCAGGAGATGAACCCAACTACTTTCAAATGGAAAATGACATGAAATTTCCAAAGGCTCCTAAATCAACCAAATAGTTGTGTAAGTTTTTACCAAAAATCCTAATTATTAACAAGAAAGGGGGAGACCCTATATTTTCTATATATAACACAACATGCATGTCATTTGTTTCACTTGCAAGTTTATTAGATGAGGTAGAGATGGACTTGAACAAGATGTCTCTTTGGTTACTAATGCAGAGAAGTTCATACATAGAGATATTGAATTTGGTTTTGGATAAGTTTTTGATAATATCATGCTTAATAAGGCTTTATTTATCATGTAACATAGGATTGGGATGATCTTCTATAGGGTGTGCATTCTTTGGAACTTTAGGAGGAGGGGGATTTTGGATTTTCACATATCATGAGGAATCAAAGAAGAGTTAGGAGGAGTAGAGGTAGTTAGAAGCTTACGAACTTTACTTTGTGGAGGAGATAGTTCTTCCTCTCTTTGGTATTACTCGGTGAGAACAGAATTCCTCTTGATCTTCCTTGGGTTTTTATCACTCTCCCAGGGAACTCATAGGTTTCCAAGACTAACACAATCCTAGGGTCATTCTCCATATTTTTCTCACCATCGTCAAGTGCAAGAACTATTTCAAGGTTGTTGATCTCTTCTTGGAAGATGTTAAAGGCTACATGGAAATCTAGGTAGTTTACTTCATAATGATCCTACATTTTGTGAACTCTTAACCATGAATCTAAGGCTAAATATTCCAAGTTCACAAAGTTAGAGCGGTGACTAGAGCCACTAGCTTGATGCGTACTTTGGTTGAAAGGACTTGGTACACCCTTATTGTTTGGTTTAGTGTTCCATTGCCACTAGAAGCTAAAATTTTGTGTGGGGTAGCTAGTTGAAGGTTGGATTTGATTTAATTCCACACCTTGTCTTTTTGAATTCATAACATCATTCAATAATTATTACACTATTTTATGTAAGTTCCAAATTGCTGTAGTTGGAGTTGAAGATGAAGATGTGAAAGAAGAATATTGGTCTTGAAATTGCGTAACAGGATAAGGATGCTCAAAGTTACCCGCAGAATTTTGTGTTGGGATAAGGGTAATATGATTGGTGACCACTACAACATAGTGATTTGGTGCCAACAAGGCTAAGGGTTGATTATTCGAATGCTATGCAAATTGGTTATGTGGAAGGTTCATAGGAGAAAGGATAAATGCCAAAAGAGTTGGAAATTAAGCATACATTGGCATCTATACATTGGGGTTTGATTCAACAAAGATTGATTGTGTAAAAGAACATGATTGATGAGTTGAGTTTGGTTTTATGTACCGAGATAGCCTAAGGAAGGAATGGGTCCTTCACAACCAAGACCTTGGGGTCTCATTTTGAGATCAATCTTGATTGTTTCTCTATAAGTAGGGGCCAAAGTGGTCAAGGTGCAAAAACATGGAAGTGAGGGGATCAAGTGCTTGGAGATAGAATTGAATAGCTATTGCTTCGGTATGAGTATAAGCAGATTTTAAGGACCTATAAAGGCTTTGAAATAATTCATTGAAGTGACCAATAGGCTCATTTGGCTCTCTACATGCAATGGAAAATTGATGATATGGAATGGTCATGTTGAGAGGGGTAACAAAATGGTCGAGAAAATCCATTTCTAGATCTGCCCACGAAGTTATGGATCCCATTGGAAGGCTCAAAAACCAATTATAAGTGTGTTTGGTCAAAAATGAAGGGGAATAACTACAAGCAAATTCTTTGTTAAGGATTTGCATCCTTTCAAGTCCATCCTTGTAAGCAATTATGTGTTCTTCAATAGTGTGTGATTCACCGTGAACATATATGTTATCCATATTTTACCCCCGTGCAAATACTAGATTGACCACGATCCCGCATAAGAGGAAACAGAGTCAAAAGGTAGATAGAAAAGGTTTCAAAATTGGGTAAGTATAAAGGTGTAAGCAGAGAATGCACCGAGGTAGTGGCACTCAAGGAAGCAAATGAGTCTAGTATCCTAGATTTCTATGAAGGGATAGTGACCAAATTTGGAGTGTCAGCCACCATCATATCAGAAAATGCATTAGAATTTATAGGTTCCAAGATCACAGGATGGGCCGTCAAGAATGGGACTTATTTGAGTACTTCATCAAACTATTACCCTCAAGGTAATGACCAGGATAAGTCCACAAACAAGAACCTGCTAAAGATCATCAAAAGAACTCTTGATGAGAATCAGAAGACCTAGCACACAAAGCTCAAAATGGCCGTGTGGGCTGATAGAATAACACCCAAGAGATCTACAGGCATCTCTCCATTCAATCTTGTCTATGGGAAATAGGCATTGTTGCCTATATCACTTGAGTTTCTGGCATTGGAGCTTATGAAGCAACTAGAGATGTCTAAATTTGGACCAATGGAGGCCAGGTATACGGAGCTGATAGAATTAGAAGAAACCAGAGAGCATGCTCTCTGAGAAATAGACAAGAATCAGGATTCAATCAAGAAATTCTTTGACAAGAAGGAAAAAGCAAGGACCTTCTAAGAAGGAGACCTAGTTTTGAAATGGGATGCAAGATCAAGAAAAACTAGGAAGGCATTCCAAATTTGATGTCATTTGGAGTGGCCCTATATGATCACAAGATGCAAAAGTAGCAATGCTTTCCAATTGTCTACATTGAGGGTGAAGAGTTACTGATTCCAAAGAAATAGGATCTATCTTAAGCACTACTACTAAAAGGGAGTTCTCACCTGTACATATTATTTTAGTTTGCTCTTTCCTCTAAGTTCTTATGCACATTGTCTTGTTGTAGTGTAGATTACTTTTCTCCTAAGTGTTTTGCACGCTCTGCATGTTCCATTTGGAGCATGTATGATTTCAAATTTTGTATATAGTGTGGTGTTGTTTTGTTGCTCTCATGCAGTGTTTGGACTTAGCATTTGGTCAAGATCAGTTTCAGTTCTAATGGGTTTCCAAGCGGCCCAGGGGTCAATTTTCAAAGTTCAGATCAGTAATAGGCTATCACTCATGACTCCATGCCCAATGGATATGACAAGGCAATTGGTCTTTTCATCTAGCAGGAAGATACCCCTGTGAGTCGCCAAATTGTTATCCATATTTCTCCCCGTGCCAAATATTGGATCGACCACGATCCCACATAAGAGGAAACAGAGTCAAAAGGTGGACAAAAAGGCTTTAAAATTGGCTAAGTATAAAGGTGTAAGTGGAGAATGCCAAGTGTCAGTATGGCGTTGTTTCAAGGGGTGAATAGAGAAAAGGTTTCTAAATGAGTGCCAGACTGCCACGTGTCCTAGGGGAAAGCGGACCGTCGGGGAAAAGTTGGTTCTTTTCCCCTTGTTATCTCAAAAGGGGTAAAAGTTGCAAAATGGCCCGTAACTCCACCCAAGGAAAAGTCAGCATCTGGGCCCGAGTCAAAGCCAAAGCAGGAATCGGAAGAAAGGGAAAAAGCTAAATTATGAACCCATAGACCCAATTTTTGTTCCAATCTGGCTGCCACGTGTCCCATATAAAAGGGGACCCATTTTTCAAGTTGTTTTCCTGCCCTCTTGTATGGACCCGATACAAACTTCGAAGGGGCATATCTTTCGACTCAGGGCTTAAAATATTGCAAATCTGACGCCATTGGAAAGATCTCAACCTCACCCATGCCATGGAGGTCTGAAACTTTAATTTTGAGGAGGTTAGGTGAAGAAAAATGAAGGAAATGTCTTTGGTATTTTAATGTAGGATCTTCTTGCCTCAACAACCAAATTAGATTTGATTTGTTTCATCGTTTCCTCTTCCTTCAAGGTGCCGAACCAAGGATTGATGCAAAAAAGATGGATTTTGGGAGAGATTTCATCATAGGAATTAACAGTGGTGGTTTAACTTAAACCTGCTTTTCCCACTCTCTCTTTTCTTCTTTTAGGTTGAATCTATAAATATAGGGGCAGGATTCATTGTAAAGGGTTGGACATTCTTTGTTTTGCTTGGGCTCCCTTCTCCTTCCTCGCAAAGTGATCTATGGGGTTCATGCATTCTATCAAAATTGTATTAGGTTTCTACCTCTTGGATACTTTGTAATGGATCGTATCAATCTGCAGAGCAATAAAACATGTCTGTGATTGATTTTAGATCCTCTCTGGTCTCTTTTGATTTCATCTGGTCTCCCATTACATATCTGGCTATATGTGTTTGTTTATTGTATGCATTTTGTTGGTTTGTGTCTATTAGCAAAATAAGTGTTCATCATTCCTTTAGTGCATCACCTGGTAGTTTAGTCATTTCTTATTTCTTATACTCTTTTATCCCTATCTCCTTGGCAAGTTTTAGATTAGGTATAGAGATAGATCCTCTGCAAATCCTTACATATGGACCTAAACAGAGGGACAAGGAACTAGCCTTTGATCTGGAGAGATTTTCCATTTTGTAAGGTCCCACACCTTAGGAAAAGTTCAATGTTATGCAATCACCTCAAATGATTATGCTCCCTAGAAAAGTAGATTTTAGAACTCATTTGGGGGTGTTGTGATTTCGCACTAACAGCTTTTGCACGCCCTAGGACTAAGAAGTATCCATCTTATTACAAAGTAGGGATTGATGTACACTTGTGATTCTAGATTTTAAGAATCCTTAAAATTATACATCCGCGACTCCAAAAGAAACAAATATCCCGGTTTCAAAGAGCCCAAGTTTGGGAGATCCATGAGAAAAACACGGTCTAGAGCAAGGAAAGAAATTATATTTGAATACTTGCATCTATCCCCAGGCAGAGAAAGGAAAGGAAGAAGAGTCCAGAGGTCTCCATCTCCACCAAGCAAAACCTTGTTAGCACCTCCACCTGCAAGGCCTTTCTTTCAGACTGTAAGGATTCTTAGGCCAATCAAAATGGCACAACCAAATCCATATGTCAACTTCACCAGTAGTCCACTCGCCTTGAATGCACAAAACCCAGTTCCGATCACAACATTAAAGAGCATCCCATATTTCACTGGGGAAAATCAAACTTCTCCTGGTGACCATGTCCAAGATATTGTAAATGTATGTACAATCCATGAAATCCATGAGATGGACATTACAGTCAAGCTGCTTGCCTCTTCATTCAAAGAGAAATCTTCACAATGGTTCATGAGTATTAACGCAAACTCTATCTAGAACTGGAACCGGTTGTGTAAAGCTCTTCACAATCGGCTTTGGGGAAAAAGATGATAACTTGTCTTTGTTGGAGTAATTAACAACAATCAAGAGAGCCCCCGAATGAGTAGGTTGCAGACTTCAACCTCGATTCTAGCAAACCCGGGATAGGATTCCAACAAAGAAAGAAATCCCACTAATGAAGGTGCCTTCTTATACTTTCTTAGGGCTTTAAATTATGATATTTCTTTGATGATTCAGTCAATGGGGGCACTACATTACCTGCAGCCTATAGCCTCTCCATAGGGGCTGAGAACCATTTGATTCAAGCTGGAAAAATCACTCCTAGGCCATCTATGCCTTTGTACCCTAAGTTAGGAAGCCCAGATACTAGCCAAGCACCTACATTAGCTCCTAGGGTAAGTGCACGAAGTTGGTGGATAATTCCGTGGACATAAAAACCTGAAATAAAGGAACCACGATCGTGGTTCCTGAATTCCAGGTTCGGTAATTACTGAACCGAAAACCGTGATCGTGGTTTAGAATTGTGAGCACGGTTATAAACCGCGATTGTGGAACTCTAAGACAAAATTTAGCAGTCCCGTGACTCCTTATTTTCCTCATTTTTCATTTCAAACCACAATTTTTCCTAAACATTTTTCACTCACGCTTTGAATACCACCTAAAAATTGCTCATCGGACTTCTGGATAGCGATAGATTCAACCATGCCGCCAAGACGAGGAGGTAAGTCCCCGATTGTAGTCATTTTTTTGCATTTTAAGTTTTTTTTGCATTTTTAGTTTTTTTTTGCATTTTCATGGGTTTTTTAAATGTTTGTTTATGTATACAATTTTCTTGTTTTATCAGTTGGTCGGCAAGCTTGAAATCATGCAAACCGTCAAAACATTCCTCAAAACCCTCCGAACATTCCTCAAAACCCTCCTCCAAACATAGATCCGCCTCCTGTGGCTCCTTCTGTCCCCACTGAGCCAAGAACGTAAGATAATATCATTGGAAGAATCCGAGAAAATAAAAATGTCATTGAGAACCTAATTTAAACTATAAGACAAAATCATGCTACAAATCCATCCCACATGACTTTAGCCAATACATTGCAAACATTGATTGGCGAAGTCGAGTCTCACTTGACCAAATACATAGATGGAACACCTTTAAGTGACTCGTAGGTGCTTGGTATGCAAATAAACTATCCCATGCAAATACCGTCAAAGACAAAAAAATTGGAAAAGACCTCATTTGTGCATTATTTACCGACCATTCTAGAACCAATGCCCCCTGCAGCTTACTTTCGCAAATGGTTCCCAATCCATTGATGCCATGATGAAAAAATCAAAAACAATTTTTAGAACCGATGGTGGATGGTTTTGATTATCCACCATACAACAACAATGAGGTTCCTCTTTATTTTTGAATAAATTATATTGCGAGTTTGTGCTCAATGAGGTCCCGAATTATTTTAACTTTTCTCGATTTTTTGGTCGAGGAGGTGGCTCTACACAGCGGACTGGGCTGTGCATGCGTAGGTCAGCCTAGGATCCCCCATGCCCCAAAACCCCCACTACCTTCAGTTATCCCTCCTACAGTGAAGGAGGTTGTGGAAATTGATACATTACATGCATTGAGGGAGCTCACCGACACTCTCACCCAATATAGTGACCGGATTGCATCTGGTGATGTTGGTGGAGGCGCCAGTTTCTAGTGCACCACACCACTGTGGATCATGTGGTGTCGTATGCACTTGCAGCGAGACATCATTTGTTGGTTCACAGGATTTATTTTCTATAGATGAGATGCTAGGGAATGTTTTTGGAATCTGGTGCCACTGATATTGGTCTTTCACAGGTAAATTTCAAATAAATTTAAATAATATATAAATATATATGCAATAGTTTAATTCACATGTTTGAGATATTAATATATATATATATTTGATTGTACGTCAGTGTACATACATGTCAAAAACTAATTTTTATTTTATTTTAAATAGCAAGAGCTGGTGAAGGAAACATCCGTCATCAACATGCTTGGCTATTATGGGTAGGCGTGTTTCAAATGTAAGTTTCAAGTTGTACAAACTTACATTTTTAATTTCATTTGATTATGCACTAGATTATTATTATAATGTTTCACGTGTATGTTGTACATGTATTAATATTTTTCTCTTTTATACACAAGAGCCTAGCGGGTCATCATCTGCTTAGGGAACTGAGGCTACTGGCACGCCTCACATGAGTTTTACGCAGGTTAGTAAATCTCTTTACACTTTGTTTCTAATTATTGGAAGTTCACGTGGATTACATGCTTTGGACCTCTGTCATGTAGATTTTAATATTGATTTGTACATGTTTTTTGTATAGCTTATGACTGCTAGAGAGACTCCTCCATATATCCAGATCATGGAGGTCAAGTAGATACTACCATAGATCTACGAGATCCACTAACGAGGTACAATTTTTAAATTTGTTAAATTTTAGAGGTTCATTATTTCTTATTAAACTTAAATCTACAATATCAAATTTGGTATGTATATGTGAAATATTTAATTTGAAAATTAATTATTTGTATGTAGCTTACCCTCGTGAGTCTATTGTTGTCCCCGCAACGCGTCAACAATAAATTGATAGGAATCATGACATTGCGGTAAGATTTCACATGCATTTTAACTAAATTGTACAAGTTTCTAAATTTTGAATGTATTTTAAAATTTTGGGTGTTAAAAACTTGTTATTTATGAATGTGCAGGTTATGTTACAGGCATGCTTAGAGACACCTAGGACCACACAGATGAAATCCATAGTGGCATCTCCCTCCACTACATCCCTAGGTCGTGGACGTGCTACTTCTAGCAGGGAAAAGAGAGGGAAGATGTTTCATGAGTAGATTTATAGTCCACCTGGATATACATATGTGGTCATGAGTAGATTCATAGTCCATTGTATATATATAGCCTTTTACGACCGCATGTGGTCCCATATGTACATTATGACACACTTAGTTCAAGATGTACACATACATTATGAACTTATACATATATATTTTCAGAGACGTGCGTCTGGAGAACACTTTGTTTGATTATTATATATATCCATGTGTGTTGGTTTTCATAACGATAAATCAACTATATATGTTTGATTTTATTTCATTGCATGTATGATATCCTTCTATTTATATCATTATAGAATAAATGGTTGGACATTGAATAAAGATAATAAGAGTACTATAAACTGAACAATTGATAAATAAAGAACATGATTCTAGAATAAATTATCTTTTTGAGTACACATTAGTAACTTGATTCAGAGGGAAGGAGCAAGGGCCACTCCTCTCTGATGTGAATGGAAATTTTATTTATTTCTTGTTCAGCTATTCTAATGTTTTTTACTTCTAGTATTAATGTTCTTGAATTATCTAGACAATATTTTCATTCATGTATGTTTATGTTTTCATGATCATAGAATTAGAAGTATTGTCCCCAGTTCTTACTATCTTAAATAAATTTAGAATAGATCCTTTAATCATGGAAGTTGTGTTATTTCTAGTTTGATTAAGTTTACATTCTTAATATGTTCCAAATTGTCTCTTCATTGCAAATAGGCTTGGACACAACATTGATATTGACAAAGTATTAAATTATTAAAGCGTGAGTATGATCCAAAAAATAGATCTAGAAGTACCAAATTATATGTATTTACTTTTTGAAACTTGGAAAATATACCCTCAACATGTTCATCGTTATGGAAAATGGCGAAGTTAGGTTGACGATGATTCTTATTATATTTTGTGTATTGACTATGTGGCGGTTACACAATTACCGCGATGGTTACGGAATCGTTTCTCTTCACAGAGTAGTAGTTACGAGGACTGTTATCCGTAGGCACGCAGCTTACGTAATTGTCGTGGTGATTATGTAAACATCTCCCGTAGAAAGTAGTTATTTTTTCCTTGACGATGCCAAAATGGGAATTTAAATAGTTGAAAATGTTTGGACTTCCCAAACCACTTGCTTTCTCATCTCCTTTCATCCTTGATATAACAACTATAAATGCAAGCACATTTAATCATCTAAGTAAGTCATTTGGAGTGAATTCAAGTGTGAGAAAAGGGGGAAAGTTTTCAAATTGTTCTGGTTTTGTTCATAGACAACTAAGTTCTTTCTCGTTGAGGGTTATAAACAAGTGATGCAAGTAGAGAGATCTTAAATCCTTGTTAAAGGACATCTTTTAGTAGTGATCTTGTATTGTATTGTATTGAGATTTATATAGTGAAGTGAATAAATTTCTTACCTAGCTAGAGTTTTTCCCACAATGGGTTTCTCCAGGATAAAATTCTTGTCTCCTTATCTTTCATATCTCAATTTCAGTATTATATGAATGATTATTTCATAACATACCGGATAATAATAACTTTGGTAATTGTTCATTTATCATCACTAGGATAAGATCCATTTATTGTTTAAAAGATGCGAGTTTATGGATTAGAGATTTTAAGATCAAGTTTTTTGTGTGGTTTAACTTGTGTTGACATTTTTAGTTAGATACCCCTCACCCGGAAGGGTAGTGAAAGTGATGAAGGTATCCTCATTCCTTTTGAAGAAGATATTTCCACCAAGAAGTGGAAGTAAGGAATATGAAACATGGCTCGTAGTGAGATGCAAATGAGAGACCAAGAAGAATGTTTCTACAAGATGGAGGTAGATGTGGCAACTCTATCCAAATATGTGGGAAATATTTCCTTGTCTATGGGAAATATTTAGTTCATCATGGGAAGAACAACCCCATACCAGACTTACTCCTCCTCCATTCAAAGAGAAAGTGAAGATATAAATTTAGCCTTATGATGGGGACATGAATGCTGATAAGTTAGACCATTAGCTAACTCAAATTGAGGTATATTTCAATTTGCATCAAATCAATGAGAGTCAATAAATTTCATTTTCAAGGTTAAAATTAACCATTCATGCTTTAACTTGGTTTGAAAGCTATGTTCATTCCTTGGTTGTTAAGAATCTTCCACCTATTTCTAAGTGGGATGAATTTAAGAGGCCAATCAAAAAGAAATTATATCATATTTGTTACGATGAAGAGAGGTCCATGTATTGAAAATATCTCAGGAAAAAATAAGGCCAAGATGTGCAAGAGTACACCGACGAGTTTTGGAATAAAGTTGTCTAAATGGGAAAATATCTCCAAGTACATTAGTGGAATCCATAACCACTTAAGGAAACCCATTCTCTTGGCCAAGTCGGTGAATGTAGATGAGACTCAAGTTCTCAATTCCACTATCTAGAGAATACCATTTGAACGCTAGAGGAGGTGGTGTTTCGGTGTGCAAAAGAGTTGTTGCTTGAGGGCTACTTCGTTCGGGCGTAGTCCCTTAAGAGCCCTGAGACCAAAATATCATTCAACTTCGACGGGTGACTACTCGGACTCAAGTGGCACCTAGAGAGGCCTCTTGTCTAATCAGCACCTCGGCGTAGGGACCCTCTCTGATAGCCTCTCTCGGTTTTTTCCTTCCCATTTCGGTGCTCTCGTTGTCCTATTGTTTACAAACACGCGAAATAGTGCAGTTGGAGCCCGTGTAAGGTTGTCAAAACGCTATATTTTGCAAATGGTGGGTCATGGCACCAAAATAACTATGTTGGCACATCCGGGTGGCTAGGTGAATGCTAGAGGAGGTGGTGCTTTGGTGTGCGTAAAGGGTCGTTGCTTTTCTTCGGCTACTTCGTTTCGGGGACGTAGTCCCTTAAGAGCCCCTTGAGACCAAAATATCGTTCAACTTCGAAAAAGGTGGTCGTGTGGCACCAACTACTCGGACTCGTGAAGTGGACAGTGAATGTTGTTTTTGCACGACCTAGAGATATCCTCATCTGATCCAACACCTCCTCGTATAATCTGTGTAGGGACCCTCTATAATAGCCTCTCTCGGTTTTTTCCTTCTCATTTCGGTGCTCTCGCTATCCTATTGTTTGCTAAAAACACGTAAAATAGTAGCGGTTGGAGCCGAAAGTGTAAGGTTGTCAAAGCGCTATATTTTCAAATTCGTGGGTCACTGGCACCAAACCTCATCTCCAAAACCTCATTGTAGGGACCCTCTACAATAGACATGTTTTTTCTTCTCATTTCGGTGGACTAGGTGAAATGTTAGAGGAGGTGGTGTTTTTTTGGTGCGTGAAAGGGTCGTTGCTTGGAGGCTACTTCGTTCGTCGCATAGTCCCTTAAGAGCCCGAGACCAAAATATCGCTCAACTTTGACGGTGACTACTCAACTCATGACACCTAGAGAGGCCTCATCCGATCCAAACCTCGGTGTAGGGACCCTCTACAATAGCCTCTCTCATTTTTTCCTTCTCATTTCGGTGCTCTCGCTTGTCCTATTGTTTGTAAACACGCGAAATAGTGCGATTGGAGCTGTAAGGTTGTTATATTTTGCAAACGGTATTTTCAAATGGTGGGTCATGGCACCAAACTAACTATACTCTGCACATCCGGTGGCTAGATGTGAATGCTAGAGGAGGTGGTGTTTTGCGCGCGAAAGGGTCGCGTTGCTTTCTCGGGCTACTTCGTTCGGGCGTAGTCCCTTAAGAGCCCCGAGACCAAAATATCGTTCAACTTCGACGGTGACTACTCGAGACTCAGTGGCACCTAGAGAGGCCTCGCTCCGATCCAACACCTCGGTGTAGGGACCCTCTACAATAGCCTCTCTCAATTTTTTTCCTTCTCATTTCGGTGCTCTTCGCTATATTTTACAAATGGTCCTATTGTTTACAAACGCGTGAAAATAGTGCGAATTGGAGCCAGCGACAAGTGACCACTGTAAGGTCACAAACGCTATATTTTGCAAATGGTGGGTCATGGCACCAAAATGACCCCAAGGTTGTCACATCGGTGGGTGGCCAAAAACTGAATGCTAGAGGAGGTGGTGGTTTTAGTGCGCGAAAGGGTCGTTGCTTCCGGCTACTTCTTTGGCATAGTCCCTTAAGAGCCCCGAGACCAAAATATCGCTCAACTTCGACGGTGACTACTCGGACTCGTGGCACCTAGAGATGCCTCGTCGATCCGGTACCTCGGCGTAGGGACCCGCTATAATATCCTCTCTTGATTTTTCCTTCCCATTTCGGTGCACACGCGTAGGTATGGTCTTGTAAACACTTGGGGAGGAGTCGTTTTCAAAATTTACAACATTTTCAAAATTTACAACTTTTCAAAATTTACAACATTTTCAAAATTTACAAATTTTTCAAAATTTACAACTTTTTCAAAATTTACAACTTTTTCAAACAATGAAAGCTTCTCTTAGCTTCGAGAATTTAAAATTCTCTACTAACAAATTTTTCTTTACCAAGTGAAGGTGGAAGCTTTTCTTCGCACTTCTCTAACCTAAACATAAAAGTGTTAGTCAAAGAAATTTAAGTTTCAAATCAAAACCATATACTATCTATATATGTACAAAATACACAAATTTAAAATAAAATATATTCAAACTTAAATCTAGATCTTTAAACTAAAAAATTTATATATATATTGAAAAGAAATTATATATACCGGACATGAGCATTGTAAATTCATTCCAATGAACCATCAGGATCAGATCTACTATGATTAGTAGACAAGATTGCTTCATGATCTCGACTCTCGAACCTTCCAAAGAATCTTGTTATTAGGCATTCCTCGATATCTATACAGCTGAATATTTGTCGTTAGAACTAGATGTGAACATAAGAGTATTTTCTTGTGTGTCTCAAAGTCTTCAAACACCCAAATAGAGGATTTTTTTAAATGGATACCGTCAAGCCAAGTTCCAATAAATTACCACCGACTCCCATAGGATACTCAATATCTTCGCCATCTATAATAGGAGAAGTCAACTTCTTTCTTTCCTCGTCTGATACAATGATAAGAAATAGTTTGTTCCTTCTTCATTGTCTTCTGTTGCAATTACTGCAAACACATGTCCTACAAAAAAATAACCAAGGTTAAACAACTCAAATTTAAATTACATATTAAAATTTCAATGGACATAACTCAATACAAAAATTAAATAAATAACCATAAATACTTTGTCACACCAAAATCAAAATTTCATCAAAGTCCTTGGATGTTGTAACTTCATCTGCAGAAACAAGTCATAATGCTTGTGGAGGTTGATAACTAGGAAGCGAGTTAGAGGCCTACAAATCCATCCTTCCACCCATTCTTGTGAATCACACTCAGCAGTGAAAAATTTGATACAAGATGCATAAAAACATGTCAACTTTCTTTTCCATACGGCCCACGAAGTAGCGTCTGAGCTACAAAATGAGTGCATATCACTGGACCCAGTGAGTGTCATACAATCCTCGTAGTTAGCAATATGTTGTTCCTCTATCAACCAAAAATATTTGCGAACTATGGAATTTTCTTGAGAACCTCGAGCCATGTTGTCAGTACACCATTCCACTATGCTCTTTGCATCTTTTAATTTAGCACCATCTTTGTACTTTCAACCTTCTCTTGTAAGAGCTCTTTTCACACATGCCCCCGCACCGTCATGCTATCCTTTTCCATGTCCACCAAATTTCAACTCTCCAAATATGTTGCACACCCATCTTGACGTGTATTTTTATCATCCAATAAAACATTCGTGCATTCTTAAACCGATACGTGCAATTATCGACCATATATAATGTTGTTTGAAGTGGATGTCCCTATCGACAAGTTTCCATAAAATAACTGGAAACACCTTGCACAAATTCAAGTAGAATGAGTACATCATCACCGATATAAAAGTGGTTCTCTCTTAAAAAATGATCATTCTTTGTCAGATTGTCAGAGAATGTAGAAATGATATATGCACAAAAATGGCAACTTGTACTGAGTTGTGATATTGCGATTAAACCTCCATTTGTGATTACAATGTGTAATGCTCTGCAAAATCGAC
This sequence comes from Taxus wallichiana var. yunnanensis, assembly GCA_018340775.1. NCBI lineage: Eukaryota > Viridiplantae > Streptophyta > Pinopsida > Cupressales > Taxaceae > Taxus > Taxus wallichiana. Next base: position 113,205,778 of record CM031242.1, on the reverse strand, counting down.
CACCAAACAATAGTACCAATAGGAAATGTGTCTTTGTATAGCTTGAATTGTTCATCCAACCATCAAGCTCTATGTGTATGCCTCGCATACTCATAAACAATTTCATCCTTAAATTTTCTCATAAATTAGAAAATGGGCATTTATTCTGTAACTAACTCACACCATTTCGACTCTTTTCCATCTTTCAACTGGTATGCAACTGATTTATATTTATCAAACTCAACTAAATTATGTCTTATTGTACCTTTAATTTGCTCATGGATGTAACTTTCCAATTTAGGTAATCCGCCGCATGTACTATAACTTCCATCTAAACAATCCTGACTATAAAAAAATTGTCCAACTTCTTTTTCACAAAATATAGTAGGAATGAAATCCCTAGAAGATATTGGTGGAACTTGAACACCACATTCCGATAACATAGTTTCAAAATGAAAATTAGAATGAATACGTAAAAATTTAGCATAATGCATCGTAAATTTAACATGTTTCCTACAACAAGTGGTGCGAGCATGGTTGATTTTCACATAGAATGGTTTCAACATTTCAAAAAAGCGTTAACTAATTTTAATTTCTAGATTCTCTTGTTCAAACTTACGAAAAATTGAGTTTGAGTCATATCTAAGAAATGCTTTGGATGTGGTTCATGATTAGTAGAACCAACTCTCTGTTTTATAACATCTCTTGTATTAGGTGAAACTCTATTGTTATCATGCCAAAATTTAATAACAACTTCTCTTATAGCATTAGAATTATTTTTGTCCTTACGCGGTGCTCTAGCAAAAAATACCCAAAAATTGGCATTATTGAGTGATTGAAGGATATTACGTCTTTCAATTACTTTCATTAGAGTTTTTTGATTAACTTGCAACATTCGACTTGTTTACGTAATCAAACGTTATTTTTTATTGATTCACTTACAACACTAGTAGCAAATACACGATGCACAATATTACTATCCCTAGTGCATCTCTTGACACCAACAATGTGATATGCATCATGAAGGTTTTCAACAATTATAGAGGTTTGACCACGTATATTAGATGTTGTCAATCCTAAGGTGTTTAATGTAGGTCTCATTTTAATCAATTTCATCAAACTAACCAACAACTGACATCTTTGGGAATCATTTAAAATTTCAAAATGATTATCCCAAATTTCAGTGGCTTTTCTTCTGATTTGTTGTTCGTTCAGAAAGTTTGTCAGACATTGGTTTCAAAATGTTTTCATCAATTTCAATAAAAAATTAGGTTTCTTACGTAAAATCCTAGGAGGTGTTTTTGTCAAATTTTGCTTGTCTACAGTTTCAACATGAATTTCCTTATTCACATTTTCATTGTCTCCTTCAATTTCAACATTTGCTACATCATGAGTATTTAATTCTTCTTCAACATTGACAATAAAAACTTCTTCATCACGAGTATTTAATTCAACTTCAACATTAACAGTAGAAACATTACCTAGTTCTTCATTGCTTACAATAGTTGGGATTGAATATGAACCTCTTCTAAATTCATGAAATTTCCACATTCGCTCAGCATTTTGAATTTTGTTGGCCCCTAATTCGTTTGGTGTTTTTTTACTTAATGACTTCCTTTTTTGACTTCGTTTTTTATCTCCCATGATATTTTGCTTCCGGTGATAAGAAAAACATGCAGAAAAAGACAGAATTTTACGGTAATTCGTACAGTAAGGTCAGAGAGTAAAAATCACATGGTAATTCAGACATTGAGATGTGTGTGAATATGATTTATGAACCGCGAGCGTGCTTTATAAACCGCGATCGCTGTTTATAAAGTGCACTCGCAGTTTATGTTAAAAAATCGTGATTGCGCTTTATAAACCACGATCATCTATCTCTGATCTATCTTTGTTTTTCCCCAACTAAAGCTATGGAAGGTCATTATGAAGTGTAAAAGGTCAAAAAACCTCAAATCTGCTCTTCTAAAGACTTGAACCGTGCTAAAAAATTGAAAACATTTCACAAAAATGGTGCCATCGCATAGGGGAGACTCTTAGCTTCGTAGAAATATTGTTTTTAAAGTGAATAGAATAAGATAAATATCATTTTATAATTTTTTACTAACAATAGGTCTTTAAGACATTTTTCTCGTGAATGTTCATGTCTACGTTTAAGACTGTAACTTTTGTTTCGCTTATCAAAATATGATAAAACTTATACCATCCCAAGTGTGGACAAATTCTATACATGTTAAATATATATATATATATATATATATATATATATATATATATTTGATTTCGATATTTTTTGATATAGTTATGGCGGGAAAACGGAAAGCGCTCCGTTTTCTAAATATTTTCAGACCACTTTCATGAAAAAATCATAAAAAAATATTGCTAAAAAAATACAAAATAAAATCCATCCCAAGATAGACAAATACATCTAACTTTTCACCAAAAGAAAAAAAAATAACAAGATTTGGTCATCAAAAATGCGGGCAAACAGACTATAATCTTATAAGTTTTTTCAAAAAAAAAACTAAGTCATATAATTTTAAGTGTTTAATATAGCTAAACTTGTCCGTTTTTTAAAAAAATTAGTATTTTAGAAACTAGATTCCGAATGCTATGATTCATATTTATATAAATTTTTCTAATTTAGAGTGCGTGTATAGCTAATAATCCCTACAAGTTGAGATTTCGTTGTTTTTTGCAATATGACGTCCACGAATGACCCTATATTTGTCCATCAACTTCTTGCACTTACCCCTATACCCACTCCCGAGTCAAAGCTCAACCGCGCTTCCACTTCATCATCTAATACACTGTAAAGAGTTTCAAGAAGTGGTGATGAAGCAACTTCATAGCTTTGGGAGTGAGCTAATGACCATCAAAAGATAACAAGCTTGGAGTTCTAGGCCATACCAGCCCCAGGCTCAATATCAAGCTAGACCCCAGTATCAGTAGAATAGGCCACCACCTCAAACTGTAAACTAGAGCCAAAACCAAGGACAACCCCAAGTTGCTAGACCTTTCAGGTCTTATGATCCAAACGTAGCTTCAACATCAAGGGCATTGGTTCCTGCACAAACAATATGGCACATGAATATGATTGGTGTTTTCCATGCAATCACCACATAACCAATCAACGTGTTTTGATGGTGCCCTAAATCAGGCCTTGATGGTGCAAACCAGTATGGTGCCATAGGAACCTAGCTAAGAGGAAGATCAGCAACAAGGATCTCAACAAGGTGGCCCCCTAAATAAGACTATGCTTGTCAACTGGTAGGCCGAAGACTTCTGTGGGATGAATCAGTTCCCTTCTCAAAGTGTAGTTGCCAATACACGGTCCAAAAAGAGAAGTATTAGAGAGGTTCGGCCACTAAATTCAGGTGACCCTCAATCTTCCATCACTCCACAAGGTCCTGGTGTTCCAAGTGCAACTCCAAACATACAGAACCAATCCAAGCCACCTCCTAAACCCAATCAAGCACTAGTTGTAACAGCCCATGTGCAAGAAAGAAATGTGTCTAGGAAGGGGTAGCAAAAGGACAACACATTCAATATTATTAAGTAGATGAAAAGGACAAGTGTGAACATTTCACTATGGGAGTCACTGGCCATTCCAGGGCAGAGGGATCTGTTGCAGACTGCCATGCAAAGTTGGTTAAGTTCAAATCACCCCCTAACTAGGCAAGAAAGAGTGCTTGCTAATGCAATTTAGCCTAGGAGGAACCATGGAGAACAATAAGGTAAAAACATGAGACCTCCTCCCTTTTATGTCTCATTAATTATTGGAGACAAATTAGTACACAATTGTATGATTAATTCTGGGGCTAGTAGTTCTATGATGCCCAAAAAAATAGATGATCAGTTGGGTCTCCAATATGAGGTCATCTCTAGAGGAGTAGTCCAATTAGATGGGACAACAGTGACTACTATGGGAATCATCAAGGATTTGAGTCTCACTCTACATGCTTGCCCTAATGTGATTGTTTTGTAAAACGTGTCAATCATAGACTTGCCACCACATTTTGCTTTGTGTTTGTCTAGGGACTTCACTGCCAAAATTGGAGGCTACCTATCTATTGATTGGTCACATATGCTCTTTAGGACAAGGTATGGAGTGAAGGCCACAATCAGATTTGAACCTATTGCTGATTATCATATTGAATCCTATGTACCTAGCCCGATCAATGCTAATTGCTCAGCTTTTGATCAAGAGGACCTTCTAAGCACTTATGAAGCAAATACCAAGGTGGGATGTATCCTAGACTTGACTCTCAATGATTGGGCCAAAAAAATCCATGCTTTTGACCCCTATAGGGAGATGGAAGAATCCGAGCTAGGTGTCTACTGCCTACATGAAGAGAACCACCCTCTTCTTAACCTGATTAAGCCAGAATGCAAAGATGACAATGAGGTATGGCAATTTTTCTTTGATGGCTCAAGGAGTAGACAAGGAGCTGGAGGAGGAGCCATGATTGTGTCCCCCAGAGGTATGAGATATTATTCAGCCTTCAAATTCTAGTTTTCTTGCTCAAATAACACTGCTAAATATGAGGCTTTAGTCCAAAGTCTTCATTGGGCAAGGAAGCTAGGAATCAAGAACTTGCAAGTATTTGGTAACAGTGAACCTGGTTGCCAATCAGTCGAGGACTTAATGTTGTCAAAAATGACCTACTCAAAAACTACAAGAGTAGGGTATGGGATCTCATGGAGGATTTCGAGGCCTTAAGTATTGTGTCCATACCCAGGAAGGAGAATGAAGTGCTTTGATAAACTTGCAACAGATTGGAGAAATGTTTGATGTTATTGACAACATCAAGAGGGGACAAAGAACAACCACATATCCATGTAGGTTGTGAAATTAGCTAGCGATTCCAAATAATAATACATGCTTTGGCATGTGTTTGAGAATGATCATCGAGATCATTAATTTTCTACAAGAAAAAGCTAAATTCTCGATTATAAACCAAAGCATACTAGTGCGCGATGACAGAATCAAATAGTACAACTGCATACAAACAAGCTTCCCAAAGGCCTAGTGACACTTTGGAATATATTTTCAATCCTAATGATCGATTCGAGAAAAAGAAGGCTAACATGCGAGATCAAAGGAGAAGCTTGATTCAATCCTAGTTGGAGAAGACAAAACACTTCAAATTGGCAAAGTGACCACTAAACAAGAAAGGTATGAATTCATACAACTTTTCCAAGAATTCCCTGATGTGTTTGCTTGGAGTTATGAATACCTAAGGGGGTTCAATCCAAAGCTAGCACAACACATAATAGAACTAGATCCAGCTGCTCAACCCATCAGGTAGAAGCAGAGACCGGTCAACCCACATATTAAGCCTCTAATGAAGAAGGAGTTGAACAAGATGATAGAGGCAAGCATCATATTTCCAATTAAACACTCAAGTTGGGTTACAAATCTGGTCCCAATCAGAAAGAAAAATGGAGAAATCAGGTTGTGTGTTGACTTCAGGGATTTGAACAGAGCCTCCCTCAAAGATCACTACCCACTCCCTTCAATGGAGCAGATCTTGCAAGTAGTGTCTGGTCAAAAGGTTCCCCCTCCTGGATGGCTACTCAGGGTACAACTAGATCATGGTGAAAGAAGATGATCAATTCAAAACAACTTTCACTACCAAATGGGGCACCTATGCCTATAGGAAAATGCCATTTGGATTATCCAACGCTGGAGCCACTTTTCAGAGGGCAATGGATATGGCATTCAAGGGGCTGATCAACAAAATAGTGTTGATCTATCTGGATGACATTACAATGTTTTCCAAGAATGCAACAGACCACCTTTTCCATCTAAGGCAAGTGTTCCAACGATGCAGGAGTTTTGGGGTGTCATTGAACCCCAAAAATGCATATTCTTGGCCCATGAAGGCAAGCTTCTAGGCCATATCATATCAAAGGAAGGATTGGTAATTGACCCGGAAAGAGTTCAAGCAATAAGAGCATTACCATTGCCAAGTCACAAGAAGGCTCTTCAAAGCTTCTTGGGAAAAATCAATTTTGTCTGCAGGTTTGTTCCAAACTTTGTTGCCCTTGTTAAGCCAATAACGTTGATGCTGAAGAAGAGCTTAACATTTAGGTGGATAGCTAAAGAAAAAGCAAGTTTTGAGGCCATCAAAGAAGCCATATCACAAACCCCAACTCTTGTGAACCCAGATTTTTCCAAAGACTTCATATTGTATGCCTTTGGTGGCGGCGACACAATTTCTGCAATCTTGGTGTAGCAGAACAAAGAAAGTACAAAATAGAAAATTGCTTTCTTGACCAGTCTAGAAGATTATGAGGTAAGGTACTCCTTCATTGTGAGGTAGGTCCTAGCGGTAATCAGAGGATTGAAGAAGTTTGAGCATTTGGTTTCAAACAACAAAATCCAACTACTAGTCTCCCATGCGGGAGTTAAAGAATTCCTTCTCAACAAGGACCTGAATGAGAAGCGTGCAGATGGATCACTCATGTCATGGAATATGACATTGAGATCAAGGTCACCAAGCTGGTCCGTGGGAAGGGGTTATGTGAACAACTAGCCTCAGGTCAACAAGATGAAACAAACAAAGAAAAAGGAGGTTGTTTCATTCTACAAGATAATAAAAAAGAAGGGAGATATGATGTACGTGCTCCTTGTTGGACCCAAGACATGGTGCACTTCCTTCGAACAAGCATGTGTCCTCATGGGATGAGTAAAGAAAAAGAAGGCATTTCAGGCTACAGGCCATCCCATATGTTCTTATTGATGGTGTCTTGTTCAAGAGGGACATCAATGGCATTTCTTTGAGATGCATTGGGCAAATCGGGTAGAGAGAGTGATCTGATAATTCCATGTTGAAGCAACCGGAGGCCATTTTGCTCAAGAGTGGTAACACTCAAAATCATGAAAGTAAGATATTATTGGCCCAGAGTGTTTAGTATTGCTACACATGGATCAAAAGGTGCAAGAATTGTGCATTCTTGAAAGGCAACAAAAGGCTAGCAGCACTTCCATTGCACCCAATCTCGGTCCAACCAACCTTTCATGCAATGGGATTGGACTTCATTGGATTCATCAATCCAAACTCAAGCCAAGGTCACAAATGGATCCTGACAGTGACATATTATTTCACCAAATGGACCAAGGCAGTGGCACTCAAGGAAGTAAATGCGTCTAGTATCCCGGATTTCTATGAAGGGATAGTGACCAAATTTGGAGTGCCAACCACCATCATATCAGACAATGCATTAGAATTTATAGGTTCCAAGATCACAGGATGGGCTGTCAAGAATGGGACTTATTTGATTACTTCATCAAACTATTACCCTCGAGGTAGTGGTCGGGTTGAGTCCACAAACAAGAACTCGCTTAAAGATCATCGAAAGAACTCTTGATGAGAATCGAAGACACACACAAAGCTCAAAATGGCCGTATGGGCTGATAGAATAACACCCAAGAGATCTACAGGAAGCTCTACATTCAAGATCATCTATGGGAAAGAGGCGGTGTTGCCTATATCACTTGAGTTTCTAGCATTGGAGCTCGTGAAGCAACTAGAGATGTCTGAATTTGGACCAATGGAGGCCAGGTATGTGGAGCTTATAGAATTAGAAGAAACCAGAGCATGCTCTCCAAGCATAGATAAGAATCAGGCTTGATCAATAAATGCTTTAACAAGAAGGAAAAAGCAAGGACCTTCCAGAAAGGAGACCTGGTTTTGAAATGGGATGCAAATTGAGCAAAACCAGGATGGCATTCCAAATTTGACGCCATCTGGAGTGGCCCCTATATGATCACAAGATGCGAAAGTAGCAATGCTTTCCAATTGTCTACATTGGAGGGTGAAGAGTTGCAGATTCCAATAAATGGGATCTATCTTAAGCACTGCTACTAAAAGGGGAGTTCTCACCCTATACATATTAGTTTAGTTTTCTCTTTCCTCTAAGTGCTTATGCACATTGTCTTGTTGTAGTGTAGATTACTTTTCTCCTGAGTGCTTTGCACGCTCTGCATGTTCCATTTGGAGCATGTATGATTTCAAATTTTGTATATAGTTTGTTGTTGTTTTTTGCTCTCATGCAGTGTTTGGACTCAACATTTGGTCAATATCGAGTTTCGGTTCTAATGTGTTTCCCTCGATACAAACTTCGAAGGGGCATATCTTTCGACTCAGGGCTCGAAATATTGTAAATATGACGCCATTGGAAAGATCTCGGCCTCACCCATGCCATGGAGGTCTGAAAATTTAATTTTGAGGAGGTTAGGTGAAGAAAAATGGAGGAAACGTCTTCGGGCTTTCAATGCAGGATCTTCTTGCCTCAACAACCAGATCGATTTGATCTATTTCGCCATTTCCTCTTCCTTCAAGGTGTCGAACCAAGGATTGATGCAGTAAAGATGGATTTTGGGGAGAGATTTCATCAGAGGCATTAATAGTGGTGGTTGAACTTCAACCTGCTTTTCCCACTCCTCTCTTTTTTCTTCTTTCAGGTTGAATCTATAAATACGGGGTAAGATTCATTGTAAAGGGTTGGACATTCTTTGTTTTACAGGCTCCCTCCTCCTTCCGACAAAGGGATCATGTGGTTCGAGGAGCATTCTATCAAAATTACATTACGTTTCGCCTCTTGGCTTCTTTGTAATGGATGTATCAATCTATAGAGCAATAAAACACGTCGTGATCGATTTTAGATCCTCTCTTATCTCTTTTTCTTTCATCTCGGTCTCCGATTACATATCTAGCTATCTCGTGTGCTTGTTTATTGTATGCATTTTGTTGGTTTGTGTTTATTAGCAAAATAAGTGTTCATCATTCCTTTGGTGAATCACCCAGTAGTTTAGTCATTTCTTGTTTCTTATACTCTTTTATCCTGTCTCCTTGGCAAGTTTTAGATTAGGTATAGAGATAGATCCTCTGCAAATCCTTACGTATGCACCTAAACGGAGGGAAAACAAACCAACCTTTGATCCGGAGAGATTTTCCATTTTACGAGGTCCCACGCCTTGGGAAAAGTTCAATGTTATGTAATCACACCAAATGATTACGCCTAGAAAAGCATATTTTTAGAACTCATTTGGGGGTGTTGTGATTTTGCACTAACACATACTTTTGCAATTTCTTTCTCGGATTTTTGGCAATTTATGGTATCTTCCCTAAAGGGAAAGTGGGCTATGAGTGCTCCTAGCCAGGCTACCATGTTTCAAACTTGAGGGAAGGTGAAGGGAGAAACAAAGAGTGAGGTTGTGCAAGGTGAATTTCTTGTGGAGTGTGGTTTTCTCGGGATATATTTCCCTTTGTTTGGTTTGCACTTCCTATGGTTTAAAAGGCTTAAAAGTTCAAAGTCTCCTTTAATAGGGTGGATCTTGTGATGATCCTCATAGTTTCTAGGGTAAAGGCTTATGATTTAGTAGGCCCTCCTTTTAGCACTAGAAATGTTGATCTCCATGAGTGTCACACCTAGATTTCCATCCCACGTTGCTTTAATGAGATGTTAATGCTTCCAAAAGGTATTTAGGGAATGTGTAAGTGTGGGCAACCTAGATTGAGTCTCGCGTAAATGGACAAGGATCTACCTCTCTAGAAAATAAGGGGCACGAGGGAAGGCACAATAGTTAGTTCAGTGTGGGTGCGGGGAATTCTTCTCCAAGGTTTCATCCTCACCAGGTCTTGGTGAACAAAGGATATGTTAGGAGTAGCTCAAGACAAAGGGAGAGTGGATGTTAATGATTTATATGAAGGCATTTCCTGGTTCTTTAATATTTTTGGTTAATGTGGAAAACTAGTGGCCTAGGGAATGCATCACAAAGGAATTAGTTTTGAGGAGTCTTTAGGAGAAACATCCAATTAACATTCATTCATATCCTAATGATTGTGCAAAAGCTAACAAAACTGATATTTAGCTATGAGTATCACTTTGGTAACATAAGCATACATCACACGTGGTTAAGGGTTACAATTTAGTCCTAGTTCTAACAAAGTTGTTTAAAAAATGCAAAAGAGAGTAAGGCATGGAAGAAAAAGATTAAATAGCAAATATGTGTTGCTCGCTCCGAGTTCTTTTGAATGCCAAGGATTGTAAAAACCATGCTCGCACTCAAATGAGTGTGCACTTCATCAAGACACGAGACATGTGCGAGAGTCTGAGGGGAAGGACTTAGAACACCAAGAGGATTGTGCAACATCATTGGATGTGCATGGTGCATTCTTTGATCTTCTAGCCCCAAAAAGAAAGATATTACATTCAATTAACAATATAATCCCAATCACTCATTCAAATTGAAACAAGATAAATCTAGAAGCTAACTTAGGCCAAGAACATGGATAGCCAAGTGTGAATTAAACCTTTAAAAAAATTCTATTTCATATTCAAGGACCTTTACTGATGAGTTTGATTTGGGTATTTATAGGAAATCCATATTAATTGTACATACAAGTATTAATAGTGGTAGGCTCTCCATAACATGGATTTAACAATTTAAAATTACATAATAGATGCAAAGTCGATTACATTAAATGCCAAGTTGGTCATCTAGAAGGCTAGTTATGTTAGAGAACATTCTTTGCGAAGAAGAATGCCTTCATTAAATGATACGAGGCCCAAGAAAAAACTGGATATGATATGCCCAAATTTTGTAGGTTCCAGCGGTATGGCGTGTTTGATTGCAAGATTCAAATTCCTCTCATTTAAGGTAACCAACTAGTTCGACATGACGTGTGCATGGTGAGATATTATGAAAATTTGATTAACACTTGCCATGCAATTTACGAGCTACTTGATTTGCTTCTTAATTGACTCAACATTTTTTTATTTTTGCATCTACGATTTACAGATACAATGCCCAATGGTGTGTGCTAGAGGTTTGCGTAATGGATTGTGTGATAGAGTTTTCCTTTGACACACATAAAGTTATGTGGGGATGATTTCCTTTAATATAGTGTGAAGGATGGCTTGTATGAATTTCTCCATTGTGTCTAGCTAGTGTGTGCCTCTCTCTTCGACGTGTAGTTATCCTTAACACCTTTCTTCCAAGTCCCGCACATAGAGTGGGGAAGCATGAAAATTAGCATAGGGCACAATAATTTAAGCACAAGGGAGAAATACTTACTTGGCACATACAAAGGTATGCATGTAATTCCTTCCTCATATTTGTCGCGTAATGTTTTACTTGTTGACTCATGGTGGGGATCGGTGTGAGTAATAACTTGTTTATTGAGGTCGGGGAATTGGCTACGTGTTGGGAACATACGAGATTTTTACTAAGTTTTATGTGGCTTAAGATAAGTGAAGGTGTTGCGGGGCATTAAGGGGTTCGCGGGACTCGGGTTAAAGAAGCACAAAGATTGCACGAAGTTGGATTTGAACGTGAAAGAGACCACATAATGACCCCATACTAAGTATGAAGGCTTGAAAAGGGGGAGGGGACACACAAAAGTAGGTAACACCATTTTGTTGAGGGTTTGCGCAATGGCGTGCGGTAGAAATCATTTGCCTGACAAGGATTGCACGAGAGTGTTAGAAGTGTTTCGTGCATGGAAAGCGAGCATATTCACACATGGGTGTGAGAGAAAATAGTTGTAGGAAGGCCCCATGAAAAAATGACGAAGGCATGAAAATTCTTGGAGAAGGAGAGTAGTGTGCAAGATGTAACAAAGTGAAAGCGTGTAATTTTGGATTACCACCTGTGAAGGCCTAAAGGTTCCATGATTTCACTTGTGAAATTAGGGGTGTGTTGTGGACACAACAATAGAATCCTTCCAACAAAATAACCTATCATACAAAAGTGTTCAAGTCAATGACATGTATAATTAAATTCCCCAACTGGTAGTAAGACATCGGGGTAAAAACATTACCTTATGGAATACTTTGGGCACAAGCTTCCCTGGTGGCGCCATCACAATCCATCGTAGTTGTAATAATTAGACTGTGAGTGGGAGGTCATAATAAAATAGTCACCCAAAGGTGAAATTACCTAAAAAAACAAAATAAATGTAAGTGCATGCGAAATTTTTTTCCAGGGAACAGTATGACAAGGGCCAAACACTAAACTGTGGTAGACGTACAAAACATAAAACCCTACCAAAGAGTTTTTTTTCACAACTCACCGCTCCCTCTACCTATATGGCAATCTTCAAGAAAACCATATTTTCAATTGTTTTGTATTATTGAATTTAAATCAACGTTCGTTTTAACTCGATTAAACAAATCGTTATGCTTATGGAGAGAGCCTCTCAAAACCCTAGCTTTCAGGGTTTTCTGCATTCACAAACGCCATTAATTGAGTGAGCTCCAAAGAAGTCGACTTGCCGGCGAGTTTTCGGTTAGATGGACACAACCGCCTGCCAATTCATCTTCTCCTCTTCGAGATAAGTTCACCGCTACCAAATTTGAAGTTCTGTGTTGAATATTAATAGTATTCCAATAATGGAGTTTCAGGGTCGACTGAAAAATTTATTTCTTAAGTACGGTAAGGTGGGTCTCGGAGTCCATTTATCCGTGTCGACAATCTCTATAGCGGGGCTCTACGTTGCCATAAAAACAACGTAGACGTGGAATCCATGCTTGCCAAAATAGGTCTTCATAGTCAGTCTAAGGAAGAAACAATCAAAGAAGATAAATCTGTAAATGAGTGGCCTGGAAACGAAGAAATAGTGAGTCGAAATAAAAATGGAAAAGAGGGGGTCTGATGTGTTAGTATCGGGCGGGGAGCTCTGATGCTCGCAATTCTGTGTAACAAGGCGCTATTTCCTCTGCGCGTGCCAATAACCATTGCTTTCACGCCTCCTGTTGCCAAGTTCCTTGCCAGGCGGAATCTCGTCAAGGGTGGTTTTAAATAGGGTTTTGTGGTTGTCTAGGGTTTTAAATTAGGATTTTAAGGGATTTCTGAATTGGGCTTTTAAATCCCATTTGATTTAGTGTTTCATGGATTTTCAGCATATTTACGGGCCCAAAAAATCTAAGTTTCACGGTATGAGAAGAATGAAATGTAATTATGGTAAAGGAACGATGCTTATTTTTTGAATATGCTATTATCTTGCGCTCAAATTTCTTATGAGACTGATTGTCGATTCAATTTAAGGGGAAACTGGTTTCTAGTTTAGTACACCAAAGCTTCTTTGTAAGCAGCATCTTTCTCTATGTCCATGGTGTTATATAAGGCACCGAGTACCTTATTTGGGGTTTACAGAGACATGTCTAAAATGAGCTCATCCTTGATGTTATTTTTGCTTCTTGTATTTGGTGTTTATTGGTAATAAGATTCACTGATTTTTCCCTTTCCTTTTTACTGACCTTCAGCCAAGAGAATGTTGTGGAGGACCGGTTTCAAATGAGCCTGTAATTTTCCTGGCAGTGTGGTTGCAAGTGTACTGCAAATAAGATTTCTAATATGATTTATCTACTGTCCAAATTATACTGATGAAACCTGTTTTCCAGGTTTTCCATCTTGCTTCATTCTTCGATATGTATTCTGTTAATGCTTCTGACAAATTTACTGAACTGACATTTGTAAAATGCACATTTTAATTTTTTTCTTTCTGCTTGATGTATGCATAACAGTAATTCAAGGTTCTATTTGAATGATGAAATTCAAACATTTGTTTGCTGTACTACAAACTCAATACATAATTAGTGTCTTGCTCTAAGTCTTTTGAGCTGCCATGTCTTGTTTGAACAGAGGGAAGAAATGTTCTCTCTATTGAAGCTATACAACAAAAGATAACCAAATTTGTTTGCTAAAATGTACTATCAGCGGATTTTTATTATAAAACAGTTTTATTTCCTGATAACAATTATTATTGCAAACTTTTCTTGCAGCAATTCTATAATATTCCTGAATGTTTGAATGTAAAGTGATCTGTTAATGGAATTAGGATCTTATATTTCGGGAGAGCTCTAAATTCCAGTTCATCCTCGTGATGAATCTTAAAATTATAATGCTTAATCTTGAGGGCTGGTTTGTACTCTTCTTCGTTTGTTCAATATATATAAAAAAAAAAATCCTAAAATTATAATACTTATTTAATTGATGTAGTGCCAGTAAGTTACTAAATAGGGTTTAAAGCCGCCTTTGTTGAATCATATGACTCAAATCAAAATTGAGAAAATCGTTGAAGCTGAGCATATCAATGTGCCGATGTTCTTACAAGGAAAATAATGAGCTTTAATTGCAGTTTTTATAAATTAAGGTAAATCGAAGGACACGTCTGTAATATTACTTCTGAAATGGCTATTTTGCCCCATGAGACCATATGTGTGAAAAAAAGAGCATTTTCCTGCACATTGGGGCAGACCTCATTGCTTTAACAGATCTCTGAAACTGGCTGAATATACATCAACATAACTAGTTTGGTGCAATGATGCCATTTTGAAAAGTTATATCATACAGAACTAAAAATAAGAAGAAAACCATACTTTCTGAAATCAACCATTGAATGCGATCCTCAAAAACTGTATTGGATGTCAGTTATCTATCAAGAAAGGAACGGTATTCAGTCCCATTAATGGGTTTTTTTTTAGCTTATTCAGCATCTTAAGGTGTTGTCGTTCAAGATAAATCCATACGCTACTGAACATCCCATTATAATGTTAAAGATGGAAGTGGCTAAAACTGCCCTAAGTATTTCTTAGTGAAGAAAGCTGGTTTTCAAAGAGCTTTGCTTTCTTCTTCAAATGCATTTGTGATGGATGGTCAACCGGAAGTGTAAGCACAAAGGATTCCTCTAGTTTTGTTTTGCTCATTATGATCAAAATATTGGTTTGATATTTTGTAAGATTTCATTAATCACATTGTTTCTATTGATTTTGGTGTGGAGAAAAATATGCTCACTTGGGATGCATCATGTACGAGTTTTGTGTACCACCATATATGCTGCATGTAGTCTGTCTGTTAAGGTCAATTCATAAAATGATTATGTATTACTTTTAAATTGAAAATATGGTAATTGCTATCATATCTATTGCGATGGGAGTCCTTTCATAATTAACTCATAATAAACTTTGGAAAAACGGCAACAAAAAGACCGACATTTGTCTCACCTATTTTTCGTTGGAGGTGGGAACCATATCCTATAGGGCTTTTAAGCCGGTCTTCTGTCACGCTAGATCTGCACCTGGCCTCGTCCCTATTGAGCAACACAAAAAGATTGGAACATTGATAAGCTCTATGTGAGACATGCACCTTTCTGTATGAACAATGGCTCCCTGGAGATCATCCGTTTAATCTTTTAGTGTAGATCTACCTTCATTGATATAATGACTAAGGTGCAGTTCCCTTCTAGGGAGAAAGGTGTTATATTAGGAGTGTTAAATTTATGCTTGAAAGGCCAATATAATAATAAAGTTAAGGAAAGAAAGTTCCTCATCATAAATTCTAGTTTGGTTTTCTTGGCGTGGATTTACAAGTAAAATAACTTCAACTTGAAATCCATTGTTGGGTGGGAAAGGGCAGAATATCTAGTAAGGCCTAAAACAGTAAAATCAAATTTAATTATATATATAATTTTCCCATTTGCAATAAGTGACGATGAGTTCAGAAGAATATCTGATTTTGCACAAATCTAACAAAACAGTTGTAAGGAACAGAAGAAAACTAGAGTTTTACAACCAAAAGAAAAAGAGAAAAAACTGAAGTTTTAAAACTCAAAGAAAACTTGCGTGACTTGAATGCCTATAATCACATTTAGAGAACACATAAGAAATGTAAAAACTATAGACACCTGATTTTGCTGCAACCTTTGTTATTGCAGTGTAATTAGTGTGATTACGTACATATGGGTCATTGATTAGAATCAGTCTCATTGGCGTACTTTTCTCTTGCAGTGGGCCGCTTATTGCCTTCCCTTGCCCATCTCTTACCCTAGTTTTATTTGTAACTTACTTTCTGACAGTTTGTGTTAATGATAATAAGTCCATACAATTCAGAACACCTTAAATGTGGTATGGGCTAAGTGGGGCATGGAATGTGACATTTATAAGTGCAAGGGCGTGGTGATCTTCGAGGATCAATAAGAGATGAAGTGGCAATGATTTTACAGTCCGATTGATCCTCGAAAGAACGGATGACAAGTGGTGTTATAATCCAATCGCAACCCATTCTTAGTGCACCCCTTTAGGCATGCACTCAAAATGATTAATACGCCAACAACTTGCAAAGAGAAATCATTAGTTAACTGAAAAATATTTTGTATACAAGTTGATTGATTTCTCTCTTGGTAGTTTGTGATTGTTGTGTGGAGGTGATGGAGAGGATTCCCTCCAACTAATCCTAAAGTGTACTCTCCCTAGCCTTGTTGATTTAAGGATGTAGGTTGGTTTACAAAGTTTGGTGCCTAAGCTTTGGTGTGTTGCCCTTGATATAACTTGAATGAGAAAGGTTTGCTCATATTACTCCTTGGTGGGGAGATTGGTAGATAGTGTCTAGAGAATTGGATTGATGATTACCCGTATAGGAGGGAAGCCGTAAGTTTTGTAAATGTGGTGAACGTTCTAGTTGTTGTGCTAGCTTTGCATCGAGAGGCTTTTTGTTATTCATAGATGGGAGGGGATGAGGAATAGAATTTGTGAGATACCTAACCACCTTTAAGCCAATGCCTATTCAAGTAAGGAAAACCCTCTGTAAGCAATGAAAATTACTAGACAATGAAAGATAAATGAAATAAACACAACAATACCTTTCTTGTAACTTTCTTGCAAACCTCAAGAAGATTTGTGAAGCACTTGGGCTTGTGAAATCTTAAGATGTTTGAATTGTGGATGCTCTTGATTATTCTCCAAATGATGAATGCAAATGCTACGAGCTTGGATACACAAGGATGCGAGATGTCAAATTGGTAGAAGTTGGCTATAATTTGCATAAGCTTCTAGGGATGAGTTTGCAAAGGAAATGACATGTTTTTATAGTTGAGGGTGAGGCCATGAAAGGTGGATTAGAGTTTGACTAAGCTAAGTTAATAATTGTAATTACCTAGAATATAAAGTAGACTTGGTCTATGGAATTGCATATTTGAAGGGGCAATAGACATTTGGAATGACGAAGTTATATCCGGAAGGTGGTTGCACGTGCAATTCAATCGCCTACATCTTTCTAGGAATCTAGAAGTGGAGTCGAAGTGAAATAGAGAAGCGAAGTCAAAGTGGAGTTAACTAGGATAGTGAAGTGGCAGTTGACTAGGAAAATAGATGTATTTTCCTAATTAAATAACTAATTTAATTAGCTACAAAGTGCAAAGCAATTAATTAACTTTTATTTAATAAATGATAATTAACTTAGTTGAGATGGTGTTTAGGAACTAATTTAATTAATCTCAAGGAGTGAATGATTAACTAATTTGATTAATCAATCGTAAGGGGATATGAACTAAGATAGGATGGAAACAAGTATGCGATTTTGGAGTCTCTACATTTGCCCCTCTTTAAAAGTGTTATTATGAAGTAACGACATTTTAAGGATAATAGACGCATGCGATTAACGAGCGAAGCGGTGAAATATTTGGATGCCCTCGCGAGTAAAATGGTAAAGGAATGCCCCCTCAAGTGAGTGGGTGATGCAACAAAGCGGTGGATGACTGCTTGATAGGAAGAAAACAAGAAATTTGAACAAAGATGGGAGGAATTGTGCTCGTAACCTGAACGTCGTTTGGAGAATGAATATAAGAGCAACCTTTATTTTGTTGTTACATAATAGAGTTGTCACCATGATTACAAAAGAATCAAGATGGTTAACTTAAATGCGCGTAAA
This sequence comes from Taxus wallichiana var. yunnanensis, assembly GCA_018340775.1. Classification (NCBI taxonomy): domain Eukaryota; kingdom Viridiplantae; phylum Streptophyta; class Pinopsida; order Cupressales; family Taxaceae; genus Taxus; species Taxus wallichiana. Next base: position 113,188,080 of record CM031242.1, on the reverse strand, counting down.
CAAACATACGCAACAAAGAAAAGATAAAAAGGAAAACAAACTCAATACACACGGTAGGTGCAAACATCATGGTTATAAATGAACCAAGATGCTATCACACTACTTGTAATTGGTCCAAAAAGGAAATATCAACAATGCAACACAACGTCGAAAAAGAAGCCAATCAGCTATGCCCCTAATGCGTGCAAAAATGATGATTAAGCAGATGCAAATGCCCCCAAGCACTAAATGTATGAAAGGTGTGGGAATAGGATCAGACTGGAAGAGTGGAGTGATGCTTAGATACTCCAAAAGAAACTCTTGTTGGATCCATTTTGCAAATGATCTGAGAGAAATTGCCCTAAGTGAAGTTGTATTGTGAAGGAAAAAACAAATTGTGACTTGCCCCAAGCGCAATTAGCAATCATGCAAAGGGAAGAAAATGTAATGATAGTCATAAGATTGAAAAGATCGGTAGGGTAGTAGATAAAAGTAGGACTTTATTGAGATTGTGTTGAAATGTTGAAATATCAACTTCATGGGTTTGCCAATTGTAAGATTTCTATGAGAGGTGAATGTTTGTTCGATTTGTTTTATATTTTTATTTTTATTTTTTTGCGCTTTTTTAATATATTATTTTTTTGTTTGTTTTGGAAAAGCTCGAGTCAAAGGAGGGAAGTGGTGTGTTTGGTACACCGAAGTGCCCTAAGGAAGAATTGTTATGCCCATGCGAGATGAAATAGTGATGGAAAATGCCCTTTCAAACGAGTGAGCATCGCGATGAAACACAAGTTAAGTGCATGAGAAAAGAGGAAAAGTTATAGGTAAAAAAAAAATAGTGTTCTTGCTCAAGAGAGCCAAGAAAAGAGAAGAATTAGGGCTTCAGAGGGTGTAAGTAAAAGGGTAGGAGGGTTGAAAGACATCGCGACCCATTTGTGTTAGCAAACCCCTTTGTGCTAGTTGAGAGAGATTAGAACTCGAGTTAGTGGAGAGATGGCGCGACAACAACAGAGAGAAAACATCGTGTCGATCGTGTTCGAGAGTATGGACAGAGAGCAAATGAGGGTACAACGGTAAGTAACTCAAAACAATTTAATTTTGAGTGCATTTAATTCTTGTTTTTAGCGAGAATAAATTTGAATTTGAACGCTAAGCGCGAAACACTTGGGTGCGCTAGTGTAGCTTGACAAATGCGCTAGCGTGCACATGCACGCGCTAGCATATTAGAAAGGGCATAGATGTCGGAAAAAAATGTGCTAGTGTAATAATAGGAACATGAGTGTTAATGTGAAAGCGCTAGCGTGAGTGCGCTAGCGTTTAACTAGGTGCGCTAGCGTTAAATGCGCTAGTGTAGATGTGTATGCGCTAGCGTACCGGAGTGCGCTAGCATCTTTAGATGATTTTTAAGAAGAATTTTGAAGATTATAAGGAAAGAAAAGAAATTTTATTGATGTCATTGGATGATTTACGAGGAGAGAATGCTAGCACTAGACGTGCGGGCGTCATGGACAAGCTGCGGGTATTTTAGAGGATGTTTTCTCGACGAGAGGAGAGAGGGTTAGTTACGATTTTGGAGGCTACAAGATTGGACTATATTGCATATTTTCCACTCTCTGTTTATTGACTCGCACCGGTTTAGCGAAGTGGCATAGTGAGAGCCGAGATGTTCGGCTTCCCATAAGGGAGATCACCATGACATTAGAGGATGTGTATCGATTCTCTGGGTACCGATACAAGTTTGGTGGAGTACAACGGGAATGCAACTTGCATAGAGGGACACATTTGGGATATATTTTGTTTGGAGGATATACCTAGAGAGGGGATGGCGGTACACTTATACCAATGTTTTGATGACATGATAGTAGCACGAGTGCTAGTTTATTTGATGGCTCTTATCAATGGCTACTTGCGCCAAATAAGGTTGGGACACATTTTCAGCTCGAGTTAATAGGATTCATGACACAGATTGATGGCGGGAGAGATATTTTCATGGGGTCGAGTGCATCCTAGCACACCTATACAAAGATTTGCATTTGATTGTGTATAGAGGGATGAGGAGTTTGATTCCAACCACACTATTATAAATATGGGCATGGGCATGGCCATTGGACGACCACTAGGGTTGTTGAGAGTTAGACAACTAGATGAGCCTTCATCCATGGGATGGGAGACAATAAGTGCAGACTATAGATGCCACATGGGTGACATCACATTTTACAGAGAGAGACGGTTACGTATGGTAACTTGGAGGCCATACAAGTTATATCAGTGGGCGATAGATGTCATAGAGCTATGCACTCCATAGGTTGACCACTTTATCATAGGCAGTTGCATCCACATCATGGAGATGTATAGGGTAGACAAAGTCCAACGACAACCTGGCATAGTATAGGGTATACTAGGTGGAGATTAGTGCTACACACGTGTGTCATGTGAGAGATTTGATTTTGGACCACAGATCACAGTGCCGGTGGCCAGACAGAGTTTCTTGGGGGTTATTCCAAAGGCATGGGATGCTCAAACACATGTGGTAGATCCAAGAACTACGTCATATTGTGTTGCATGGTATGCAACGATCATGTCGAGGTGGATTACTATTCCACGGGTAACTCTAGTGGCGGGGATAACAATAATGGCAATGGGCGGACCACAACGAATGAGCGTGCAAGCAAGGGCAGGGACGGAGGAGCGGACGGACAAGGCCGGGAACATGCGATAGGGACAAGGTTGGGCACAAGGATAGAGCCCATAGGTTCATGTGGGCGGGGCCACCAATACAAGAGACAAGGTGTACACATTCTAGTGGCATAGGTTCCACATGTGCCAAGTAGCACGAGTAGTACAACAAAGCTTCAACAGAGTTATGCAACAGGGGTCACAACATGTTTTACAACATGTGCCACACCATGCACCAGGGTTACGAGATGCGAGAATCTTGAGATAGGCACCATTACACATTCCACCATCACCACCTAGACTAGCTAGTCCATGTGTTCTGACAAAGAGGACAAGGATGAGATGTAGGAGATGGGGGTAATGGTTTAAGGTACTACCATAGGTAGTAGCTCTAGGGTTAGCATGTGGGCCATCAATGGCCATGATACAAATGGAGAGAGATAGGGTTGTGTTGCGAGGTGATGTTTCGTTTATCACCATTCAATATTTACAAAGAAAGTTAAATTAGAAGGCAACAAAGCGGGGTAGCTGAGGTAGCAGTGCACAACATAGAAGCGTAGAGTAGGATCGGGTGATGGTCGAGAGAGACCAACTAAGGATATAGTTATAACAGGTGATGGTAGAACAAGATGCTCTACACTATAGCAAGAATGAAGGCCTTGGGGATGTGATTCTAGAGCTTCACGGTGGCATCTGGGGAGGCTAGGTACTACAGAGTGTTATATCAAGTCGCAATACTAGAGAGTCGAGAGAGCACCAACATACAACCCAGCATTCAAGAAGTTGATCTACAAGGTCATAGAGGCCTTCGAGATCGGTGGCGTCGGTGCGAGATGCCCCCATCTTATCATAGGTTAGGAAGTCCTAGCATAGGAGAGAGTCGGGTCCTTCACAAAACAATTAACCAATAAAGTCTTCAATTAATTTTGAATCAAAAGTGCTTAATCAAAAATATCCCAAGAAGTAATTTAGTTGTTCATGTTAAGAGAGACAACAATTCTTTCAACTGGATTTTTCCAATTAGTAGGCCATCAATGGATCTAAGTCTTGTCAAAACCTATAAAGTGGAATCAGTCAAATCATCTTAACTGGAGACGAGTTACGTTTTTCTTACATGGATCATTATTATACCTTGTGTCTTAGCGTTTGTCATCATCATTTTCATATCACTGTTCACCTTGTTCTCCCGTCCTCAGCTCTTGGTGATGAGCCCTTGCACCTTCCTAGTTGTGTGGAGTCACGGTGGAGTGAGACATCTTTTCATTACATCATCTACATTATGAAATGCTTACAATTGTTTGACCATGAGTTCAAACTGTTCCAGAATGTAAGCAATGAAAATTTCCAGACAATGAAAGATAAATGAAATAAACAGAACAATACCTTTCTTGAAACTTTATTGCAAACCTCAAGAAGGTTTTTGAAACACTTGGGCTTGTGAAACCTTAAGATGATTGAAATGTGAATTCTCTTGATTATTCTCCAAAGGATGGATGCAAATGCTACAAGATTCAATACACAATGATGTAGATGTCAAATTGGCAGAAGTTGGCAATAACTTGCATAAGCTTTCAGGGATGAGTTTGCAAAGGAAATGTCATATTTTTATAGATGAGGGGAGGCCATGAAAGGTGGATCGAAGTTTGACTAAGCTTCAGGTTAATAATTGTAATTACTTGGAATAGAAATTATATTTGGTATGTGGAATTGCATATTTGAAGGGGTAATAGACATTTGTAATGACAGAAGTTACATCCGAGAAGGTGGTTGCACATGCAATTCAATTACTCCCACCTTTCTATGAATCTAGAAGTGGAGTCCAAGTGGAATAGGGAAGTGGAGTTAACTAGGATAGTGAAGTAATGGTTGACTAGGAAAATAGATGTATTTTCCTAATTAAGTAATTAATTTAATTAGCTACAAAGTGCAAGACAATTAATTAACATTTATTTAATAAATGATAATTAACTTAGCTAAGATGGTGTTTAAGAAATAATTTAATTAATCTCAATGAGTTGATGATTAATTAATTTGATTAATCAATTGTAAGGGGATATGAACTAGGATAGGATGGAAACAAGTATTTGATTTTGGGGTTTCTACACCCTATTGTCGAGTACACAAAATTAACAAAATTTGGGCTTTATTAGGAATCTGTAGTGAAAGATTGTGTTGATTCCCCTTCCTCTTGTCCTTATGTTAGTGAAATCCTCGATTCAGAAGGGATGTAGGTTGGATGCAATCATTATAGCAATGCACACCTTTGAAACATGTATCCTTGGCGGTGAGATTAGTGTTGAGTTGTGCGGCTCAATTTATTCGGATTAGCATGCAATATGTAACTTTCTAAAAAACACAATTACGACATCGGTTATGGAAGGACTAGCATTGGTCACCTATGATCGGCATCGATCAGGCAAGGAGGAATCGACATCGATTAGAGCTAACTGGCGTCGGTTCCCTGTGTGTGGGTGTTTTAATTAACTCACGAGAATTAGATCTATTTTTAGTATTAAAGTAGATCTATTGATTTTAATTACATGGCTAACTACCCTAAGTTTGTATATGCCTATATAAACATAAAAACTAGGGTTTAGAAGTAAGAATTAAGAAGAACTTGCAAAAGTTGATGATTATTGTGAGAATAATTGTGAGAGAGAGAATTTTTGGAGAAGAAAAAAAAACTTGAGAAAAATAAAGTATTGTACATCTGATAGGTGTGGAAGATTGTAAATCTGCATTATATATCTTGTGAAATCTTTGGATAATATATTGGTTTGTTTCTTGGTGGAAGTAGCCCACACTGGGTAAACCACGTTAAATCTGGTGTTGATTTATATCTCTTGTTTTGTATATTTCTTACGGTAGAATATCCGCTTTTATTTACATGTATGTTTAGATACGATATATTATATGTACAATCGGTGTGTTAACCCCAACAACCGATATCGTGAGCTTTGTTTGAGGGTTTTGTATTGACATATTTACTCACGAGGGTTTTTCGATTGAGTGCGAGCTACAACAATGGCGAAGAAAACAAATACAAGGTAGAGAAGTTTGACGACCGAAATTATCAATTATGGAAGATACAAATTGAGGATTATTTGTATCAAAGAGATTTGTATTTACCATTGGATGAGAAGTCTAGACCTACAAAGTTGACAAATGAAGAATGGAAATTTTTTGACGTAAAGGCTTTGGGATTTATAAGATTGAGTCTCTGCAAAGATCATGGGCTTCCAATATTATAGAAGCGACTTCTACGGTAGGGTTAATGAAATCTCTTGCTAATTTATATGAAAAACCTAGTGCTTAAAATAAAGTTTATTTGATGAAAAAACTATTTAGTTCTAATATGCATGAAGGTGGATCTGCATCTAGTCCTTTGAATGATTTCGGATCTATTGTAAATCGATTAAAATCGGTTGATATCTTTGTTTAATGATGAAGTGAAAGAACTTTTATTCTTATGTTTTTTGCACGATACTTGGGATAACTTGGTAATGGTTGTTAGTAATACATCTGCTAATAATATTTTAAAATTTGATGATGTGGTTAGTATAATCTTGAATGAATAAATTTGCGGGAAGAGTATAGAGGAATCGTCATTTGGGATGCTTTGAATGTAGAAAGCAAGGGCGAGGCGGAAGGAGAGATCCAAGAGTAAGAGTAATGATAAATCAAAGTCAAGGGATAGCAGATCTAAATCCAGAGAGGTAAGCGAATTACTTATTGGAAATGTGGAAAGAAAGGACATGCGAAGACAAATTGTTAGTCAAAGGATAAAGATAACCAACAACTAGACAAAGGTAAAAAAATAAATTTTGTCAGCAACAGAGGTAATGCAAGATGCTCTTATTCTTTCTTTAGATAATAGAATTGAATCATGGGTTTTAGATTTAGGAGCTTCTTTCTATGCAACCCCTAATAAAAGTTATTTTAGAAATTATGTACAAGGTAATTTTGGGCATGTTTATTTGGGTGATGATAAACCTTGTAGTATTACTGGTAAAGGGGAAGTTCATCTAAAATTACAGAATGGAAATATATGGGTATTGAAAGATGTGAACCATGTGCCACGCCTTAGGAGGAATCTTATTTCTGCAGGGCAGCTAGGTAAAGTTGGTTGCATGGTTACATTTACAGGAGACTTTTGGAAAGTCACCAAGAGTGTTTTTTTGTGGCAAGAGCTAAGAAGGTAGGAATGTTATATTTATCTACCTGTATTACTAATTCATTTTCTACATTATCTACTTCAAATTTAGATGCATGTATGTGGCATAATCGTTTAGGCCATATGAGTCAAAAAGGAATGTAGATCTTAAAGGCTAAGGGTAAGTTATTAGATTTGAAATATTTAGATATTTATTTCGTGAGCATTGTGTCTTTGGAAAGTAAAAGAGAGTGAAATTTCTCAAAGTTGGGGCAACTAAGAAGGAGAAAAAATTGAAACTTGTACACTCGGATGTGTGGGGACCACTTTCAGTAGCTTCTCATGAAGGATCCCAATATTATGTTATTTTCATTTATGATGCTACAAGAAAGATATGGGTTTATTGTATTAAATGTAAATCTGATTTTTTTGAGACTTTTAAAAGATGGGAAACCCTTATTGAGAATGAATCAAATTCAAAGTTTAAGTGCCTTAGATCTGACAATGGTGGTGAATACTCTAGCAAGGATTTTAATGATTATTGTTTAATGAATGGGATACGTAGAGAAAGAACGGTTCCAATAACATCTCAGGAGAATGGTGTTGCAGAAAGAATGAACAAGACAATCATGGAATGTGCTAGAAGTATGAGGATACATTCTAGATTGCCCTTGCAGTTCTGGACAGAAGTAGTTGATACAACGGTTTATTTGATTAACCGTGGGCCTTCAAGTTCACTAGATTGATGAATACTAGATGAAGATTGGACCAGAAAAGAGTTGGATCTTTGTTTTCTTAAAGTTTTTGGTTCAGAAGCTTTTGTGCATATTGATAAGGAAAATAGGAAAAAGTTGGATGTAAAATCTAAGAGATGCACTTTCATTGGTTATGGATCTGGTGATTTCGGATTCTATTTTTGGGATTTAGAAAATTTTAAAATTATTAGGAGTCGTGACATTGAATGGAATGAAAAGAGAATGTTCAGAGATCAAATTTTGGTACCCAAGGACGAATCAATTGAGAAGTTTGTGAATAAAAATGAACTCTCGGATTTAAAAGTAATATCGACAAGGTTACATAGTAATTGGTGTCGGTTGACCCCTGACCGACATCGGTTAGCAAAACCAGTATCAGTTACAGGAGAGTAAAACCGACATCGGTTAACGAAGCGCGTCTGTTACGGTGATCAGCGCGGTCACATCGAAAAATTTGGATAGAAATTTCTAGAAGGTCCAGAATGAGCTTATGGTACCCCAAACACCTATGAAAAGGTCACAAAGGGATGAGACCCATGTTCGGTGGGAGCATGGCATGGATGAGGAGATGGAATCCTTGAAACAGAAATTAGACTTGGGATTTGGTTAAGTTTCCACCGGTAAGAGGACATTACAGAACAAGTGGGTTTACAAGATCAAGGAAGAAGAGGGTGGACAAAAAAGGTACAAGGCAAGGCTTGTAGTAAAGGGATTTACACAGAAAGTAGATATTGACTTTGGTGAAATATTTTCTCTTGTTGTAAGATGATTTCTATTTGTCTTGTATTGAGTTTAGTTGCGGTGAGAGGATTTACATTTAGAGCAACTAGATGTGAAGATGAATTTTCTTCATGGTGATTTGGATGAAGAGATTTATATGCGGTAGTCGCTTGGGTATGAAGTCAAGGGTAAGGAGAAATTAGTGTGCGGGTTGAAAAAGAGCCTATATGGGCTCAAGAAAGCTCCAAGGAAATGGTAAATGAGGTTTGATAGTTTTATGCATGAGCATGGTTACTTGAGATGTGAATCGACCATTGTGTATATTTCAAGAAACTTGAAAATGGGAACTATATTATTTTGTTACTGTATATGGATGATATGTTTATTACAGGATCTAATATGTAGGACATTGGTGAGCTTAAGGGAAAGTTAGTTCACACATTTGCTGTGAAGGACTTAGGAGCTGTAAAAAGAATCCTTGGCATGCAAATACACAGAGACAGGAAGAACAAGAAATTATATTTTTCTCATGAGGATTATATCTACATGGTGTTAGAAAGGTTCAAGATGTAGAATGTAAAACCTATTAGTACACCTATGGCTGAACACTTCAAATTGAGCAAAGATCAGTGTCCTTCATCACATGAGGAAGTCAAATACATGACATGATTATCATATGCTTCAATAGTTGGGAGTCTCATGTATGCTATGGTTTATACTAGACCGAGACATTACAGACAGCAATGACAATTGTGAGTAGATATATGACTAATCCAAGTAAAGACAATTGGAAAGAAGTCTAATGGATACTCGGTATTTGAAAATGACTTCTAACATGCGGTTGTGTTATGGAGGTTTAGATATTTCATTATGTGGCTATGTTGATTCGGATATGGTTGGATATCCGGATGGTAGGAGGAGATCTATTAGATATATTTTCACAATAGGTGGGACAGGTAGTCAAATGGATTTCAAGATTGCAGAAGGTTATGGATTTGTTTACTACAGAGGTAAAATATGTTGCAGGCTACGAGAGGCTAGCAAAGAGATGCTATGGATGATTAGGTTCATGAAAGAGTTGGGAAAGGAGCAAGATGATTTCAAACCGTCCAGATTACATCAGTGCAATTCATTTGGCAAACAACTCAATGTTTCATTAAAAATGAAACACATTCAATTGAGGTATCACTTCATACGATAGGTATTGGAGGATGGGAAGTTGAATCTGGAAAAGATTCATACAAGTGAAAACCCTGCGGATATGCTAACAAATCCATTAGCAAAGGAGAAGTTGGAGCTACACTCCACTTCGTTGGTCTTCGAGTTTGAGACTTGAAGAGGAAGAAACAAAGCTAAGGAAAGATCCAAGAATGACGTTGTATAGGTATGGTGCAGTAATTAATCTCCAAGTGGGAGATTGTTGAGTTGTGGAGCTCAATTACTTCGGATTAGCATGTAATATGAAACTTGCTAGAAAATATAGTAACCGACATCGATTATGGAGGGACCGGCATTGGTCACATATGACCGACATCGGTCAAGCAAAGAGGAACCGACATCGGTTAGGGCTAACCAACGTCGGTTACCTATGTGTGGGTGTTTTAATTAACTCATGAGAATTAGATCTATTTTTAGTATTAAAGCAGATCTATTGATTGTAATTGCATGGCTAAGTGCCCTAAGTTTGTATGCCTATATACGCATAAAAGCTAGGGTTTAGAAGTAAGAATTAAGAATAACTTTCAAACGTTGATGATTATTGTAAAAATAATTGTGAGAGAGAATTCTTGGAAAAGAAGAAAAGCTTGAGAAAAATAAAGTATTGTACATCTGAGAGGTGTGGAAGATTGTAAATATTTATTATATATCTTGTAAAAGCTTTGTATAATAGATTGGCTTGTTTCTTGGTGGAAGTAGCTCATGCTTTGAGTGAACTATGTTAAATACGGTGTTGATTTATATCTCTTGGTTTGTGTATTTCTTCTAGTAGAATATCCACTTTCATTTGCATGTATGCTTAGATCTGATATATTATCTGTACAACCAACGTGTGTTAACCCCAACATTTAGAAATCAAAAGAACGTAATAAGCCCATACAACGATTGAACCTTGATTTCCACTTACCGAGAATCAAAATCAATTGAAAACATACTAAATAAGTATTTATTTTCCCTATTACAACTTCAAATGCTCTCCAAATGCCCAAAAACACTATTTAGGTTATTTGGATGGGTCACTATTGTACCAAGTGGGAAATTACAATCGGATGGGCTGGTATCGGATATCGATCATATCCCCTTCATTTTTTGTCTTGATTATTTGTGTTTGTTGGGGACATATTTTTAATTTCCTTTCACCCTTTTCATAGTTTCCTTGTATGTTAAAAAATTTAAAGTTTTGACTCAAGAATATATAAAAATCATTCCAAGACATTTTACAAGTATCAAGTAACTTCTACTCTAGCTTTAAAAATAGCCTTTTTCTCAAGACCACATAGTGTGCTTTCCAAAAATATAATTTGGAAAGATTATATTTTGTCTTGTGAAAAAAATGAAAACACCATAATTTAGAGCATTGAATTATCTTTCCAATGGTATCTTTTTGACCTCTAACTCTTTACGGAGCTCCCAGAATCATCTTCCAAATCTCAGAACTATTTTTAATTGTAAGCTCCTTCACCTTCAAAACCCACTTTCATTGAACTTGTCCCTAAACCTTCAAATATTCCCTAAATTTTCTTAAATTACTTGAAATATTATCTTAGCTCCTCAATACCACTTCCCAATGAATTTGGGCCTTCAACTCTGCCTCGGAGGGTGCACACCTGTCTCAAAAAGGCTAAAAATAGCCATTTCTAAGTCACTGAAGAATATGTCTTGAGAAACACGGAATTGGAAGAACTTCATGGGCATGTTCACATATTGAAAAATACATTTGCAAGGTTATTACAACACATATGAGTACTTGGAGGATTGGGATAGGCTTGACACAGAGGGGGAACTGATCCAGAGGAGTGCTCGGGAGGGTTTACAAGAAAAAATTTTGACACTAGGGTAAAATTGTCATGTTTTCAACTTGGATTTTTACCTTGCAAAAACACATGACAACAAAAAATATATAGAGAAAAACCATAAAAAAAATAGGAACAAAACAGATAGTCTCGCACAAAGTCAAGCAAAAATGTAGTTAAAGAGTCTTGAGCATAGTCCTAGAACTTGGACCTTTCTTAGAAGTATGATGTTGAAGGAGAACCTCAGCCTCATCATCTACGCTACTCAAAGACAAGCTTCAACCTTTTACCCTTAACCATATTCGTCTCCCTCTTATTCTAGATCACATCTAGTCTTTGCCCATGAACAGTAACCTCAACCTTTAACCTCTTAACCATTCACACCAGATTGTTGTTTTCAACCTTAAGAGAGGCCACAATTTGTTCCAAAGTTTCTAAATTTTGGAAAACAAGTTCAGAAAAATTAGTCTTCATCTTGTGCTCCAAATTAAGACCCGAACTCGACCCACCAGAAAACTATGAAGCATTGAAGCCGCATTCATATACATGTCCCTCTTTCTCTTCTTCTTTAATATATTTATTCTTTTAGACAGGTAGAGAAGATCCTCTAAATCTTCGCTAGAACCATCAATCCCATTATTGCATAAAACCTTAGGACCTAAAACCGGAGAACCAACTTTCACCAAAAGGAGGATTAGCCCCTGATGAAGCGGGGCAACAACTTTTTCAGCCTGGAATTCTAAGACATAATTCCTCAAGGAATAGAATAGATAAAATGGGGTACTCATTGTCTTATTGTGGAAGAAATGATTTAGGAGAGAAAATTTATGGGTGTGCAGTTTATAGAACTTACCATCCGTTTTATGTATTTCATGATGTTAAAGTAGATCTCCCACCACCTACCAAGTAGTACAACTCCGAGCAATATTTTCCTCCGTAAAGATAATTATTTTGGGTAGTGTATGGTATCTTAATAGATTTTTCTACCCCTTACATACATAGTTTAGACAAGAAGGTTATTTTGACAACCTCGGATACCCCTTACAATCCTATAACAATCCTACATTATCGTATATGTCAGTTAGATCACATGTTTTGACTACCCCTTTACATCCTATTTTTACTACTTAGAATCACTATAATATCATTTAGATTTAATTTTAATATATTTCTCTTTCTTGATATTTTAGTAGGGTGTATTAATTTATGATCTTTTATACTCACCTTTTTACACACTACTTTCTTGACACCTTGCTAGATTTATGTCTATCATCTTCTTCTTGCGTGATATTTTAATATTTTGTTTATGCACTCTTTATATTTACATTATCTTGCATTATATTAGCATTTTTGTGTTTTATATGTACCTATCATAGGTTTTATCTTCCTTCTCTTAAAATCCATAGAAATATTTAGTTCCTATATTGCTCATTTTATCCACTTTTAGCCTTTATACCCACTATGAAGCCTCCTTTATAATTATCCTTAAGATTAGCTACCGCTTTATCCATCATTGTATCACACTTTGATATCCTTAAATTTCAATTGTCTCGCTCCTCTAACTTCAGGAACACTTATGTGAGAGATTTGATCACACTCTTTTCCTTATGGTAGGTTTAGAGGTACATAAGAATTTTTTTCAAGGTTATGCTTTGTAGTGATTAGACGTAATATCCCTTTTGTTAGTCATCTTACATACCCGCTAGATCAACCTTCCAAATCTATATGAAAGTGGAAAACTAAAATCCAAAAGATAAGAAAAGTAAAAGCCATAATATGTAATACAAATCTATAAAAGAGACAAAAATGAAGTCATTACAATAAATAAAATTCAATAAAAATACAAATAATCATATATGGCACATCTTATATCCTAATTGAAATCTCAAAATTCACAATCAACCTTGTTATAGGACTTGAGGTCCTTATGGGTGTGGTAGTTTTTTTGACTAGGGTAGGAGGCATCATATTTATCATTCATTTCCCTTGCTTTCGGTGAAAGTATCTAATCCATGTAGTAAACTTATAGCCCCTCAAGTGAAGTCCTAATGAATGGGGAAAACATTGTGAGAAAGCAAGATTTATATTTACCATTTTATTTTATGTCATCATAGTTGAATTTAGGATTGTTATCCTGAATTTTAAATTAAGTGAAAAATTCAAATTTATCAAAAAAATTGTTCTTCAATCATGAGATAACTGCCAAAATTTTAAAATTTGACTAAATGTTTAATTTTTCTTTGTTGGTAAGAGAATTATATTTTCCAGACGTGTTTGCATATAAAATGTAAAATGCATTTTAACTTTAAAATCTTGATCAACTCCCTCCTAAGACTTAATCGACTTATATCCCTAGTTTACAAGGATAAAATTCAAACTCAAATGTTAATAAGACATTTAGACTTGTTTTGCAAGGCCAAGTTCCACCTAGAGTTGATTGGAATTTTAGACTTTCTTTGCAAGGCCAAATGTAGTGACCCCTCAACAGGTAACCGAGAAAAACACTCTGGAATTTATTTTTTGAAACCAGAATTTCCTAACTACTTATACACAACCATGGACAAAAATTGATGCCTCTAATTTCTTATTCCTATTCTTAATCCTTCATGCACATGGAAGAAGCAACATATAAGCAATACTAACAAACATAGTTATCTAACATATTAAGTTAGTTTGTGTCATACGTTTAAGTTGTGTAATTTTCCTCAATAATATCATAAACAAATAAATTGATCATAAGCCACTAAGTACAATTACTTACATGATTTCACATATTAATTGTTCATCCAATTAATTTAGGAGTTACAATTAATTCATTAATCATGTGCATTCATTCCATTCCTATTAGTACATTGAGCAATATAAGTATTATTTCAATGATCAATTCAATTATTACTTTATTCACAATACAACCTAATGTTTAGAATCATCAACATAGGTTGTGTATGCATGATTCATTTATTCCTTAATCTTGATGACTAGAATGCATATCCTCTTTCATTCTCTTAATCTTAAATCATCCATATAATGATTTATGATTTCCATCATGTTTACTAATCAATAATATATATGCTAAGTGTAAAATTTCATAAATACTTAATGATAAATCATTACATTAGTACAAGGCTCATATTACAAGTATTAATCCCAATATACTTCATTTAAAATAATGTTTCTAGGATACATTAGTCTCAATATCTTGTAAATATCTATGATTTAATCAAATAAAAAACAAAACATTGCACGATAAAATAATAAAACCATAGATATTGTAATTCATTCGGGACAAATTCCCAATGGAGAGATTACATATAAATATCTCAATGAACTCCTATAAGTAAGGAGTCAAGGCTAATCTCTAATTTCTCTCAATATCTCAAATATCTCTTAATTATGAGTTGTGCATTACAACAAGCTTTCGCGCACTCATATCTTATTTTATAAATATTAAAAACTATTACTACCAAATAACCCAAACCACTCCTAAGTGTTCACAATATGAACAATATTTTTGTAACAGTCACCCCCTTAGTGTGAACATGGGGAAAGCTATCTCCTGTACCTACTCATGATCTATAAAGAAATGAAGGTTTTCAATGAGTACCAACAACTCAAACAATATGATGTTTTCAAAGAGAACCTCCAACTCAGAAAATGGTTTTCTAGTGGAACCAACCGCCACATAAAGAGCGTACATTATTTTTCTCACATCATTGTTTCTAACTTAGAGGGATTACAAAATAGAAATTATGCTCATGCAAGAGATTTAAACAGGAATGTTACTTTTGTTCATTATTACAACATAAAGTAAACACACCACACAACAAAAATAAAAGGTCACCAATACCATGAAGCAATCTCTTTGTTGGTGACTAACAAGAGATGCTAATTTGTCTTCATCCTCCATCAGGCACTACTTAGTATAGGTAGTCATCTTCATCCTCCTCCTCTTCAGTTTTTTTCCACTCACAATTCCCCAAAGGTTCTTGTTCATTAATTGCATTTGTATTTTCACCTTCCATGTGTGAAAATTTAATCCATTGAATTTATCTAATTGAATTTCCAAATAGGTGTCGAACTCAGTCGAAAATGCAACCTTACAATAAAATTTAAACAATGAAAGTAATATTTTCTGACATATTTGCCAAAAATAAAAAATAATAATTTTTTATCCAACAATAGAAAACACATGATGAATGTGTAGAGATAAAAAAATACACATTTTTTTAAAATGGCACATTAATTTGAGTTACCAGCTGAAATTTATGGAACTTTTAAGTTATAACTCCAACATCTTCCCGGACCCTTTCCAAATTTGGCAAAAAGAAATTATGCACTTCTATTTTTTTCATCTATGTCCAGAAAAGAAAAGAAACGCAATACCTCTGTCACTACGGATCTAGATATTACAAGAAGTCGTGTCGCAGCCAAGTATGAATTCACCTAAGTGAAGCGTCACCGCTATTGGTAGATGAACAAGCGGTCACATATTTGATTTCAATGAAACAAATTTGTTCCAGATCTAAACGCCTCACAAAATCCTACAGGTTATCATTACAGTCTAAACTTCTCTGATACCAAATCTTGTAAATATCTATGATTTAATCAAATAAAAAACAAAACATTACACAATAAAATAATAAAACCAAAGATATTGTAATTCATTTGGGACAAATTCCCAATGGAGAGATTACATATAAATAGCTCAATGAACTCCTATAAGTAAGGAGTCAAGGCTAATCTCTAAGTCCTCTCAATATCCCAAATATCTCTCAACTATGAGTTGTGCATTACAACTATTTTACACACTCATATATTATTTTATAAATATTAAAAACTATTACTACCAAATAACCCAAACCACTCCTAAGTGTTCACACTATGAACAATATTTCTGTAACACAATACACACTTGGATCACGAGAATTCAATATTTTTGCTTCCATTTCCTTTGTCACAATGTACATAAGTATTCATCACTTATAATCAAATAAACTTAGTTATATTACGATAGGTGTTGAAATTTCAATAAGCTACAAATATACAATATTTATATTCATTTGTCTCAATTACAATGATACAATGCATATCACATAGACAATACATCACAACTACGATCATGACACCACATCACATTTTTCCAGAGATCCATCCAATATTGAAGCCATGCAAATGAGAGAAAGATTATCATTGGAGCATTTTACCTATAATCACGAGCCTTGTGGATCCCCATACTCCTCTCACTAAATTAGAGTGACTCTACACTTCGTGAAAGGGAAGATGTGAGAAATCTATAAGGTAAGAGATAATGTCATATGTAGTATAGTAACCCAAAAATTGCTAGACTTATGAACATGGTAGGATTAAAATGCATCCAAGAAATTAATAGTGTTAAGTCATGCATGACTCTACATGAAGGAATACCTTGAGTCTCTTTGCAGTCCACCCGAACCCCTAGTACTTTTCATATGTGAAACTATATTAGGTAATCATTAACATATCCCAAAAATTTCACTCTATCATATACACATCCCTAAAATTACTCTCATTCATATCTTATATTAGTATACCTCTAATTTGTACTCATGTGTTGGTCATATAACAACACAAACTAGATAAAGGACTAAATTAATTATCAATCCTTGTTAGTGTCCTATACCACCTAAAAATAGTTCTACTGCAAGGATAATAACCCTAGTTATCCAAATCACCACAAGACAACTATATTGTCCCATAATTAATCTCATAACACATGTTGTAGTTTTATGTGTTTCAGCTTCCACTAAGTTACGTTATCATCATGAATTAAATCACGATTCTATCAATTTCCAATCTATTGGTAAAAGTGTATAGCTTATACTCAATTTACCCCAATATGAGGTTTTCCATGTTCAATATTTTAATGCCATGGTAATAAGATTTCTTAGTTTAACAAAACAATACAAACACAATCCAAGATTCGAGTTTATCAAATCGAGATCAACATCCAAGAAATAATGCCACTTGTAACATCCCATATTGATTACAAGTTTCATGATTAGGACTTTGAATGAAGTTTGTTCTCATATGTATCATCTCAAAGTAGGAGTAGCACTCTAGTAATAATAATTCTTGCAATTGTCCCATACCAATTACGAGAATAATAATTATCATAATCCTAAAACATATTTTTATGATTATCCTTACACAATTCCAATATTCATGACATGTCTAAAATATTCAACATATTCAATATCCAAAACATCATTTCACTCACAGTAGATACAAAATCACGTACTTGGGTACATTTCTAGGTCCTAATCACAAACTACTATTCATATGATTCCTAAGCGAGAAAACTAGTAATTGACATCTATCTATGGCTTCTTTTTAATTATTTTTAGTTCCCTCTTTGGTCTTGCACACCCCATAGATCAATCTATAATTTATTGTTTTATCAATTATGACTCCGAACACCAGCGTCTAGATAGGACGCCAGCACCCATGCACACCCGTCCTTCTAGGTGTCCCTAACCTCTATTTACTTTACTTACCTCTTTTGGGGATCTTTTATATTTTGGGCATATTTTTTTCTTATGGGTCGGCATTTTAGTTATCAATCACGAAATTAAAACAAGGGAATCATATAAATACAAAGCCATGTAACCATAGTAAAGGACTAATATCTAAGCATCTACTACTATCACCTAAGGTTACATCCAAAGGCATTTCAAGAGCATCAAAACATCCATCTAACTTCATTCAAGGGACAAGGGACTATATTTTCTACATACACACATAGGAGGGGAAGTTCATTTTTCCATCCACACATCTACTTACATTTTTACATCTAGCTTATTGCTCGCTATCAAGTGCATATTGCACAAGAGCCACCTAGGGCACGATTCTTGCACACACACACGAGAACTACATGGAGTCTAAAATGTAGTGCAATGCTTGGTCGTAAGTTCACTCATTCGGGTGACCACTAGGGTCAATTTGACTCCCCATTTACATCTTTTTTATTTTTAAGATTTGATGTGTTTTGGGGTTTTGCAAGTGATCTTTTAGGTTACATGAGAACTTTGCGTTCATCCAAATGACATATAGGTGATTAATGACAAAGGTTGGCGAACCTCTTGTGACATAGAAAAAACCATTTTTTGATTTATTTCACATTCACGGCACCTGTAAGCCCCGGTGCTTAGGTGCCCCTAACTCCGATCCGGTGCCCTGTTCAGAATATCTCGGCAATCACACAATTTTTTGAGCACAATTACGACAATTTCCTCCTATTAATCGATTTTTCAGTCTGGCATACTTCGGGATTAATTAAAAAATCAACTAAGTATTTTATCCTTCTCTTGCACTTAGGGTTTTAATTTTCATTTTCTTATTGCTTGGGTTAGATCAATACTTTAGCTCTTTATTTATCGGTTGTG
This sequence comes from Taxus wallichiana var. yunnanensis, assembly GCA_018340775.1. Classification (NCBI taxonomy): domain Eukaryota; kingdom Viridiplantae; phylum Streptophyta; class Pinopsida; order Cupressales; family Taxaceae; genus Taxus; species Taxus wallichiana. The sequence continues at coordinate 113,169,365 of CM031242.1, read as the reverse complement.
ACTATGCAATATCTAGGGTTTTACAAATTCCAATATTTGGTAAATCATTTGAACCTGTCTCATTTGAATATTCTTGGATATTCATTTTTATTCTTTCATGGATTTTAAAGCTCCTCATGTCCCCTTGATTCAATTACTTCAAATGCACCCATCTTACAAATATTCTCTCCAAATATTTGTACATGATATTTTCCTCCATCTAGATACGCTACCTACTCAATTCAATGTTATCTTCGATCGTCTTTCTGATGAATCTCTTGGTCCTAATTCCAATAAATCTATTTGCAAATCAATTTAAGCATTGTATTATATATTTCAAAATAAATTTTAGGCTATGGAATCCTTGATTACATCTCTTAGATCTAAAATTCAACATCTTAAGGACACTTCTCAGGCTCACACTATTTCTTCTTCTCATCCTCATTCTATGTCTTCTACATGTGCTCATATCAGTAAACCTCGAGTCTTATCATTCCCCACACCTCTAAATTTTGATATCAATACTAAGCAACAAGATATTCTTTTGCAGCGCCTCACTCATCAATTGATCATATTTTCATCTACTTATTGTTATCCTCCTTATAGGCTTACCAAATTTCAAGGTCATTTATATTGCAAATATCATTGAATCAATGAGATTAAACTAAAATAGAATTATTCTAGTTGTACTATAATGACATAGAAGTAGTAAAATAACTAAATAAATGATGTAATAAAATACTTTGAAATAATACCCAAGAAAACTAAGCAATGAAATGTGAAACCCTAATGTGTAAAGAGAGTTCAAGAGCCTTATCTTATTTGAAGATGCCATGGGACTTTGTCACGGTGGAGACCGGATGAACAGGAGGAGAAAACCATCACACAAGAGCTTGAAAAAATGTAGATCTGAGTTTTCTGAGTAAACCGGGCGCTTGAGAGGGATAGGGGCACCCATGGGTGCCATGGTCTGAGATATGGGCACCCTGGTCTACGAAATGAAAAGAAAACATCCTCTAAAGTGTCGTTGAGTGTTCTATTTTTTTCACTTCTGTCATGTGAATATCATTACACTTCACCATAAGTCACTTTGTAAACCTGCAATGAAGAATCACTTGCAAAACCCCAGACAAAACATCAAACCCCTAAAAAATAAAGATGCATATGAAGGTGTCAGATTTTCCTCATCCGCCAAATGGATGGAATTATCACTAAGAATTGCACTACATCTCAAACCCAATGTAGTTCTAGGTGTGTGTGTACAATTTTTCCTAGGTGATCTTGTGTCATTCATATTTTGTCAAACCAAAATATGAGGTTCAACCACGCACATGGGATTGAATCCTCCTCAAAGACAGGTGAGGCTGCCTGTTTTATTGCTAATCTAAAACACAGTAAATAATATATACAATATTCACACTAATCTAACCATTGGGGTTGGGATGAAATCCCGAAATCCACATTCACACGATTCAAGGATATTGCTTTCGTACGTGAAATAGGTTAGAAACTATTACAGTGAAAGAAGCACGGTAGAAAAGAAATGGGAGAAACGTATTTTCTTTCGAGTAAACACAGAGCACGAAATAATCATACGAGTTTTAGATCACAGATATAGTGTCCGAGATAATTAGAAACACTGAGATTCTATGCAAAGAATAGCTTTAAGATCATGAACATAAGAACAATATCTTAAATAAGATATATTTCACAACACAAAGTCTGCAAAACAATATCAACTTCTATTCTTCAAAATGATTGAAAGAAGAAACACAAAGTTTTTCTTTCCAATAGCCTCTTAATGCTCCAAAAATTCTCGACCCTTTAGAATGCACAAGCATCCCTTTTTTATAACAAAAGAAGCTAGAGTTTAAACAGAACAGATCCTGAAAAGTAGCATGCTAACTAGAGTTTCAGCTTTGCATGATTCTCACGCAGGAGATCAAGTCAAAGTATGAATTAAAAATAATGACAAAAAGGAAATAAAAGATATGACATTCTAAAAATAGAAATGACATGGGACGTTGGAGCTCAATCCGAGTCATCATCTTTTGATTCTTCTCCTTTCTCTTCCTCCAGCTGAGACTGTTTGTTCCGGAACTCCTGGAACTTCCGAATAATGCCTTGCATTTCATTTTCCTCAGGTGCAGTGGAATGATCATTCCACATTTCGCAGGTCTCATGGATATCACTGGCACAGCCGGGAAGTTTCTTCAATCTTTTACTGAGCTTTTTTAAGGCCTCCAACGTATGTTCAATCCTTACAAACTGACCAATGACTTCAAGGTCGAATCCATCTACAGGTTCATGCTGAATAGTCTCTTGAACTTGTTTGAAGAGATCATCTGCTGATAGGGCACTTGAGTTCCCAACTGACACCTTTGGACAAATCTTAAGCAATTCTTCTTCCAGATCACTTTTCCCATCGATCAATTTATCTCTTGATTCTCTCAACTTGCCGCAGTTTCGCTGAGGATTTTTACTCTGAACTTGATGGCCTTGATCAGCTGAAAGTGTTTATCTGTATGTGGAAGAACGCCTTCTTCTACCAAGAGATGTGCTGGTATTTGCTTTAGCACTTGGAGAGCTTCACAAGTCAAATCAAGCTGTCCAAGTTCTTCAGTGAATTCCTCATCCATCTTCTCTCCTTCCTTCTGAATCTCTGCCAAGGACTGATGAACTTTCACCACGTCTTGAATTACTTCCTTCCCTCGTTGGAGCAACTTTTGGATCCACTCATCAACCACCCTTCCCTTTTTAGCGATCTTCTCAATCGTAGGCACCGATGAGAAATCGAATCCGGCAGAAGCAGAAGCAGATGGTATGGATTCCAGGGGTGTTGAGAGTTTAATCAAAACCTCTGTCAACTGCTCCACTTTTTCCTTAAACTCATCTCTGCTGACCTTTGTTTCTTTCAACTTTTGGCACAGCACGTCTATGGAAGCCCGTGCATCTTGTTGCGCTCCTTCTGTTGTTACTTTCCCTAGAGCCACCTTGGTGATCTGATAATCAGCAGCTGTTACATCATCCCTAGTTTTGTCAGCTGAGGGAGTGGCAATCTCTGCGAACTTATCTCCTGAAGCATCTACCAAAACTCTTGAAACTGTTTTGGGTTTCTTGGCTGATCTCGCAGTAGAAGCCTTGAGTGAGCTGAAATCAAAGGCTGGTAGGGGTACAATCACTTTCCTCTTCCTCGGAGTTTGTTCGAGTAGCCATTGTGGTGTATCAGAGGAAACTGCCAATGTTGTAGTAACTGGTATTCTACTCTCAAGGGGAGCAGATTCTACTATCGAGGGGGAACAAGCAGCTCAACGTGGTAGAGGTGCAATGAATAAAGGCACAGTCAGGGGGAGTGTTGGTGATCACTTGGGTTCCAGAGAAAGGGGTGAGAGCCCAGAAAAATATTGGCCATGCTTGAAGAAGTGGATGGGGAATGAGGAGGTCAAGTGGTTGTTGAGGGGGAGGCATGATTCGGCCTCCAAAGCCTTGACCGCCGAGAGATAAGGTCTCTTCAACTGAGCAATCAGCAAATGGTGAAGTCAAGGGCTGACTTCCTCCTTCTTCCAAATTAATTTCTCCTATTTCGGTGGTGTTGGTGATTCCGCACATCCACCGCTTGAGTTGAGAGACAATCAAGAGATTTGTCTTTCTTTCCTCTTCTTGGGAATCTTGATTTTTATAGACCCCCAAGAGATTCCTTGTCCTTCTTCTTTTCGAGGGCCCCGCCTCAGAGCAGCCAATTTTGGAAACTTGTCATCTTTAAAATTCATGCCCCAAGAAGAGAGCCATTTCTTTGCAGACGAGCTTAATTAGGGCTGACCTATCGGTGATAGAGGATTTTTCGCTAGCCGACCAATCAATAGGCGGGAAAACGTATCGATCTTCATTAAGCCCATCATAGGACATATCTAACACACTTTCATTGTCCCTTATACCATCCGCAAATCAGAAATCTCTAGCGTCCCGAATCTCATCAATAGTTAATCTGCTATGATCTTTTTCATAACCGCAACTTCAAGCATGCAGATCCACCCGTATATCCTCAATGTCGGGCCTGTGCAGTATGTAGGGCTCCATAAGTTCTCAGTACTCCTCGATGTCAAAACCATCCCGAGACTTCATATGCTTCTTTAATTTCTCCTGGAGTTCACATTCGACATTTTTAGCTTTTGCCGCTGTTGAGCAAGTATATCTCCCAATAGAAATTGGGAAGGATACAGCTGCCTTATGCTTGCTCTGTTGGAATTTGTGGAAATCCAATAACTGTCTGACCAATTCTATTAGTATCAATCTATCGCCGGGATAACGAGGCAGACGGAAAGGTTCTCCGGAGTACATGACCGTTCGAAGGTAGGTAAACTTCTTGAACTGCAAGAAGATACATCCCCACTTAGATACTTCAGCCCATGCCTCGTCCGAGACCCTTGTCTTTCTCAGCCCTGGATTGAGCTGGCAGATGTTTTCGTAGAAAAAGGCGTCATTTACCCTCCTAAAGTGATCCTTGGACCCCTTCTTCGTTATTTGAGGATAATACTTATAGACTGGATTTGTGGTTCTGCTTCCTTTAGTCTCCAGCCCTGGATAGCTCCTCATCCCAGCTGCTGCATAGGCCACATATGAGAACATATAAAACTTTCCTCCGACAGACTGTCGCTATCCTGGGAATCAATTTCATCACTGATAAGGGTTCCCCAGTCAATCCCTTGCTTGTTCTGCCTAATGGTGACCATAAATTGGTACATCCATCCATGAAATAAATTTGATTCCGGCAAGCCAAACACCCGGCTCAGTAGGGTGATAATATCGTTGATTTCTTGGATGAAATCCGATCTAGGGATAGTTCTTGGAAATCTAGATATTACTGGTTTTGCCTTAACCAAGAACTTCTTATTAACATCCTTAATGCAATTCTCCTGGTTACTGTCCCAGGCCTTCTGAGCCAATTTCATGTCTAGGGCTCCATACTCTTCAAAATTTGGTAGTTTCAGGAGATCATCCAAATAAGCCCCATCTAGTTTGATAACTACTTCACCAGCCTGATTCCTTACGGACCGAGAAGCCGAGTCGTAGCTGGATGCACACGCCAAAACAAGCTCTGGACATTGGGCAGACATGGGGAAGCCCGCTGCAAGGGGCAAGCCACTATTAGCTAAAGCCACCATCCATGGGGTTTGAGAAGAACTCTTCACCCTGTTCCAAAAATCGTCCATATCTATGTTGCCCATCTCAGTATCCCTGATATCATAATTACAGTCGATATATGACGGGGATTCTGGTTTCTTAAATTTGTATTTCATCCTGCTAGATTTTTCGGCCTTCTCCTGTGCTGAACCAGGATCCGACATGAAGAATATTGGAAGAAGAAAGGCTCTGAACTCCGGAGATGCCGCACACACCGAAAACCTGATTGACTTAAGGCGCCTGAAGAAGCGAAGAACCCGACACGCAGAAGAAGATATCGGAAAACTTTGAGAACCCGACAGGTCTGATATGTCGGAGTCTTGGCGAAACCCGACACTTGCTTTCAATGGCGGAAACAGGGGAAAACCCGGCACTTGCTGTTAATGACGGAACCTGAAGAAAACCCGGCGTCCACTGTGGATGGCGGAACTTAGGAGGTGCCCGGCACCCACTGTTGAGGTCGGAATGTTGAAAAACCCCGTCACTGCGAGCTTCCTTTGTATTTCGACTTTTGAATCTGCAATACAAACTTCAAAATCCGGGAAACAAAAACAGAGCCTTTCCTTTGAATTTCTACATACACATCTTCCTTTCTTTTTTGTTATTCATATTCCATACATTATGCAAGTAATTGGAATTTGGAAGGAACAGCACCAATTGATAATCTCAAAAAGAAAATAAACCCTAAAAACCCAAAACCCTTTCCAAAACAATACAGTAACGAAGAAGAAGAAAACCTCAACAACTCGGCAAGAAATTGGAAAGAAAATATACGCAATGATCCAGAGAAATCAAGAATAAAGAAGGAACGAAAAATACCTTCGATTCGAGACAAGTAAAATCGAAACAAACGATCCAAATCGTAACGCGAGTTCATGGGTTTTGGAGCTAAGAGCATGCGAAAAATCCACGAATTAAAAATATGAACGGTAAAAATGACGTGGATTTTTACGTATTTATAAGAAAATTAGTAATAAATACGCCCACTTCGCAAGACGCGTCGACTCACCAACCATTCGGCATGAACGCCACGCCGCCGTGTTGAGGAGTCCAAAAACCCGACACGAGGAGATTTAGTGCATTTCGGGTTTCGGGCTTCGGAAAACATGGAGCACAAAACATGTTTTGGTACATGAATGTTCCGATGCATTGAACTTCCGAAAACCCGATTACTAAGGATTGTCTTAACACAAGGCGGGTTTTCGGGTTTTGAGTTCAAGTCACGCGACACAAAGCATGTCTTAACACAAGTATGTTCCGATGCGTTGAATTTCCGAAAACCCGATTTCAAAGGATTTTTCAATACAAGGCGGGTTTCGGGTTTCGGAGGTCATAAGACATAAAGCATGTTAAAACTTATGTCAAGCTGTTAGTAACACCCGAAAACCCGATTTGCTCTAAAAGAGATCATAATGCAAAATCACTTCAAAAATTTTGTAGGGGTTATCCGATCGTTTCGTCGTGAACTCAAAACGGGGATAACAGCTGGCTCCAGTTGGGGACTTTCTTTGCAATACCAAAGGAAGAGAACTCAGAATCTCTGGTCTCGCGGACCAGGGCCTTATCCATTGGGCTACAGAGTCAAGGAGAAAACCAAAACAAAACAAAACGAAGAAAGACAGAAAACCAAAAGCAAACACACAACAAAAGCAAAATATGTACAATGCAAGAGAGCATCTTGCATTAATGGTGGAACAGCTTTAGATGTTGCCCACTGAAAGGCAACGGAAGTAATCCTCCATCCAGATATGATAGTAGGAAACTATTTTCGCCATTCAGCTGATGAATTTTGAAAGGTCCTTTCCATAAAGAATCAAATTTTCCATGCATTCCTTTTTGTTCTCTTCTTTTATCCCAAAGCAACACCAGGTCTCCAATTTGGAAGTCACGTTGCTTGGATTTTTTATCAAAAATCTTCTTCACCCTGCTCTGATGATCTGCTATACGATCAATCACCTTGATTCGCTCTTCTTCTAGCTTGGTTAGGTACATAACCCTCTTTTCGATTGAATTCTGAAAAGCTACGTCTTCAACCGCTTTCGCTAATTGCAAGGCCGGCAATTCTACTGAGATAGGAATTTCAGCATCAATCCCGTATAGCAATTGAAAAGGGGACATCCCTATGGCTCGCTTTGGAGTGATCCGGTCAGCCCACAATGCATCATACAATGCTTTGTGCCAATTCCTCTGATTTTCGTCCACTAGTTTCCTGATTATAGTAACCAGATTCTTGTTGCTGGATTCAGCTTGCCCATTTCCCTGGGGATAATAGTCAGACGAATGAGCCAAAGTAATGCCGAATCCATAGCAAAACTCAGTTAGCTCGTGTGATGAGAAATTGGAAGCATTATCCGCTATGATCTTATGAGGTACACCGAAATCGACAATTATGTTTTCCTTAAGGAATTTGCAAACAGCTTCAGAAGTTGCTTGCTTGATTGGCGCGCCTCTACCCACTTGGTAAAATAATCTGTAGCAGTTAGCACATAGTTGTGTCCAGCACTGGAAGCAGGATTCAATGTTCCGATAAAATCAATCCCCCATTGGCGAAAAGGTTCTTCAATCACCACAGGCTTCAGAGGAAGAGCTGCTAACTTGGGACGACCAACAAAATGCTGACAAGCTTCACATTTAGACACCCATTCTGCTGAGTCCCGGAAAAGAGTAGGCCAATAATACCTAGCCCGTAAGATCTTATACGCTGTTACAGAAGACGAAAAGTGTCCTCCGCATGCTAGGCTATGAAAGGATTCTAATAACTTTTCCTGTTGTGATTTATCGACACAACGCAAGAAGATACCATCAATACCTCTCTTGTATATTGCATTATTCCACAAAAGGTATTTTGCAGATCTCAGCTTGATGGTCCTTTTCTCCTTTTGATTTAAATGCGGAGGGCATTCACCATAAGTTAGGAAGAAAGCAATGTCCGCGTACCATTCATCGGTCGTACTTACAAAAAGCACCATAGGCAGCTCTGAGGAAGTGTCTTGAATCTCTTCATACTCTGCTTCAGCATGATTCTCTGCAATCAATTGACACAGGCCTCTTCCTCGTACCAACTTGGTAGGTTTGATGTCCAAGTCATACTCCTGAACCTTAGCAATCCAAGTACCTCGTTGACTTCCCAGCTCTTGTTGAGTTAGAATGGACTTAACAGCAGTATCAGGAACGAGAACACGAGTATGAGAATTCAAAGACATAATACCCAAATGCTTTATCATTTACATCACGCGTAAGCATGTTTTTCAATCTGCGACATCTTCAATTCATGCTCCTTCAACGGACAGCTCATGAATGCGATAGGAGCTTCAATGCCTTCTCCATTTTCCTGCATCAGGATCGCTGACACTGTGTGGGCTGAAGCATAGCTATACATGATGAAATCTTTCTTAAAGTCCTGACATACTAGGGTCGAGCGCAAGCAATCGCTTTTTGATTTCTTCAAATGAAAGTTTCCCTTCTGCACTCCATCTGAATGGGACTTTGCCTTTCATCATTCCAAGAATATCCTTGGTTTTGTCAGCGAAGTCAGGTACAAATCTTCTCAAGAAATTAACTTTTCCGAAGAAAGAATGAACTCCGGTTTTACTTGTTGGTAAAGTAAGACTCTGAATGGCCTTTACCCTTTCTGGGTCAATTTTAGTTCCTTCTCTGGTCACAATATGACCCAGCAGCTTTCCTTCTGTAACCCCGAACATAGACTTCTTAGGATTCAACGAAATTCCGTGACGCCTGCATCTCTGAAGTACCTGTTCTAAATGATCATAATGATCACTTCGTTTTTTAGAAAAGACAGTCAAGTCATCCAAATACACGACTATGACCTTACCCATCAGATCTCTGAATGCTAGGTCCATAGCTCTCTGAAAAGTAGCTCCTGCGTTGATCAAGCCGAATGGCATCCTTCTATAAGCAAAGGTACCCCATGGGGTCGTGAAAGCTGTCTTGTGTTGATCTTCTGTGGTTACTTCGACTTGATTATATCCCGAAAACCCGTCGAGCATGGATAACATTTCTGATCCAGTAACAGTTTGTAGTACTTGGTCCATGATCGGCAAGGGATAATTATCCTTCAGCGAGGACTGATTCAAGTTCCGAAAGTCAACACAAATCCGGATCTCGCCATTCTTCTTTCTGACAGGAACGATGTTTGCAATCCAAGTGGAGTGATGGATTGGGAAAATAATTCTGGCATCTAACATCTTCTGAATTTCTGCCAGAATAGTCCCTGAAATCTTCGGATTGTAATGCCTTTGCTTCTGTCTATAAGACTTCACATCAGGCTTCAGAGGAATACTGTGCTGAACATCCTTGGGCTTGAAAGATTTCAAATCTGCATAGGACCAAGCCATGACATCGATGTATTTCTTCAAAAGCAAAGTAAATCTTACCTTCTCTTCAGGAGAACAACATTTACCGATATTCACCATCCGAGGTTGATCAGATGAACCTAGATTGATTTGATCCACTTCAGAGGAAGAAGCTCCTTCAACCTGCCTTTTGTTTTGGATGAAGCGATCATGCTTGTCAAACAGACCCTCCAGAGAAACCAGACCTTTTGGTATCTTGTTGCCTTTCAGTTGGATATATTCACCATCAACCTCCTGATATGGATCTGAAATAGTTTCACGAAAGGCTGATTTCGAACCTTCAAAATACAGTTCACTGAAATTGTCAGTTTTTTCCAGGAAAGCCAACACTTGTTGATCATCATTGAAAACCTGCCAGTGAGTTGCATTATCTGGGACGCTAGGGCGGTACACAATCTCGATAGAGTATGTGTCTTGCTTGAACTGAGGATGAGGAAGAAGAAGAGATGCAGATACGGCCAAAGAATCAGCCTTGTCATTATAATCTCTTAACACTGCCTTAATAGAAAATGCATCAAAGCATTCTATACTATCCCACACTTTGTTCCTATAATGCCTCAACCGATCATTTTTTACCTGATATACACCCTTGACCTGATTAACAATCAGCTCTGCATCTCCCTGCACCTTGAGATTCCTGATTCCCTTCTGTCTGGCCAATTCTAATCCTAATAACAGGGCTTCATATTCGGCCGTGTTGTTAGTATTATCAAATTGCAACTTATAAGCTGATGGGAAAATCTCGGAGCTAGGAGATATGAGAACAACACCAGCGCCTGATCCAGAAGTCGAGCAGCTACCATCAAATTCAAGCGTCCAAATTGCATTGGGATCTTCCTCTTTCACATCTACAATAGGTATCTCTGAAGCCATGAAATAATTCCCAAAGCTAGCATCTTCGAAAAGGATCTGAGCTTTCGGATCATCTGATTTGGTCACCAAATACTTTGCCTGCGGTTCAGGATGAAGAACCTGTTGAACCCCTTTGACTGGGATCTTAGCTTTGGTCCAATCCATACTAATCTCTCCTCCGACATCTTTACAAAATCCTCTACCCAAGAGAATGCCGTAAGCTGCAGGAATGTCTGCAACTAGAATAGTCATTTTCACTCTCTTCTCAGGAAAAGCAACAAATGCAAATCAAGGCCCTTAATTTGACCAATCAGAGGGACTTGTTTAGTTTCCATGGAATAGCACCGTCCATATGATTTAGTCAAAGTAAGCCCAAGGGCATGAGCCACTTTTGCGGGCATAACATTATCAGAGGCCCCTGAGTCAATGATACAATTGCTGAGTTTAAACCCATTTATAAGTAGAGACAAATAAAATGGTTCAATCTTTCCCGAGGAAGAAACAGAGGTCAGATTATTCTGAGGTGTAAGTTGAACAGGATTTGGAAGGAGACCTTTTGACGGTGATGGAACGGCCGCTTTACTTCTGATAAACTTGGCCAGCTTTTCAAATTGTTCGGGATTCGACTGAAGGTATTCTGCTTCCGACATTTGAATTTTTGTTCTCTTCGCATGATCAATAATGTCAAAAGCAGTGTAAGAAGGAATGATAGTAGGCTCAGTTCTAATTATATGAGCTTGTGGTGGGGTACTGGCCTTAGGAGAAGGAGAATAAGGAACAGCTGTCTTTTTAGTAACCTCTCTTTCAGTTTGTGCCGAAATAGGGGTACCCCTTTTGACTATGGATACAAGAGGTTCCTTATTCTTCTCCTTAGTATTTTCCAGAGGCTTTCTGGGAACCTGAGATTGGGACCGAGTGAAAACAGCAAATGATTGACCATCTGGCTCACATTCATCTTCATCATATTCCAAATAACCAATGCTGGAGTCGCCAGCTGACTCATCATAAGACTCATCAGCATATCCTGAAGCTTCGAAATCCTCAGGGGAATCTTGTTCTTCTGGTTCATCATCTTCTTCAATTATTTCCACCGCGCATTAACAAAGCGGAGCTTCAATTGCTAATCTCGCTGAGCAGGAGCTAACCGTGGCCTATCTCTGGCAGGTACACCATTGTTATTAAAATTCCGCCTAGGGATATCCCTAGCATTTTAACATTGCTCACTCACCGAGACACTTGCTTTTTAAAGCAATCAAATCATTAGCCATTTTTCAAACATAGGGTCAAGATACCTTGAGAAGAACCTTGATTTTTGAGTTTGGGTATATCTTTCTTGATCCTTCCAGCTAAGATGAGATCATCCTCTATTTCAATAGCCGTTGACTGAGCAGTAGCCAGATCTGGGATAACCGACCTTCGTAATAAAAAGCTTATATCAGGAGGTTGAGCATTGATGAAAAAGCACTTTTGATTTTCTAGAGTTGGTACAGCTATAACTGGAATTTTCCGGATCAGCTTATTGAACTTAGCCACGAATTCCCGCATAGGTTCATGCGATTCCTTCTTCATATGCGTAAGCTGAGCTAACAATGCATGAGAATCTTCGGCTGGTTTGAAACGTGCCTCAAACTTGGTCCGCATGGTAGCCCAATCTGGAATGCATGCATTCGGGAGGTGATAAAACCATTCAGCTGCTACTCCCTGCAATGTTTCAACGAAGAGTCGAACAGAGACATCTTCGTGGGCTACTCCGAGGACACCGCATGCAACAAAGAAAGACGCAATATGCTCATCAGGATGCTGCTTCCCATCCCCATTGAACTTGGGAATGTTCTTACGTGATCCACGTGGTAACTCATGCAATGGAGGAGTCAAAGTAAGAGGACCAATGACTGCACCCCAAGGCACAAAGTGTGAACCGCCATCCTTCTCGAAAGAGTGCGACAGGATCCGGTATCAGACAAGAGTAGTGCACGACAAGTTGCAGATGTTTCCCGTTCTTCAGGGATCCGATTTCTCCGAACAGGTGAAGAACTTCTGGCTCGGTTAGAGACAACGCTGTTGGGAGAAAGGCTGAAATTGTGCTGTTGCAGCAACTCAAAAAGTGGATCAATTTCACCTTGAGCTCAGGGACCGAGTGAAGATCCTCCTGGCCAGCTTGAACTGAAAGGAGATCTTATTAAAAATAAGGCAAATATGGAGTCGCCAGACACCGAGAGGATAAGCTTTGTACTATTGATCCGTATTTCCCCAGCGGAGTCGCCAAAAACTGTTGGTTGGATATTTTGTCAAACCAAAATATGAGGTTCAACCACAGTACATGGGATTGAATCCCTCCTCAAAGACAGGTGAGGCTGCCTGTTTATTGCTAATCTAAAACACAATAAATAATATATACAATATTCACACTAATCTAACCATTGGGGGTTGGGATGAAATCCCGAAATCCACATTCACACGATTCAAGGATATTGCTTTCGTACGTGAAATAGGTTAGAAACTATTACAGTGAAAGAAGCACGGTAGAAAAGAAATGGGAGAAACGTATTTTCTTTCGAGTAAACACAGAGCACGAAATAATCATACGAGTTTTAGATCACAGATATAGTGTCCGAGATAATTAGAAACACTGAGATTCTATGCAAAGAATAGCTTTAAGATCATGAACATAAGAACAATATCTTAAATAAGATATATTTCACAACACAAAGTCTGCAAAAAACAATATCAACTTCTATTCTTCAAAATGATTGAAAGAAAACACAAAGTTTTTCTCCTTTCCAATAGCCTCTTAATGCTTCAAAAATTCTCGACCCTTTAGAATGCACAAGCATCCCTTTTTTATAACAAAAGAAGCTAGAGTTTAAACAGAACAGATCCTGAAAAGTAGCATGCTAACTAGAGTTTCAGCTTTGCATGATTCTCACGCAGGAGATCAAGTCAAAGTATGAATTAAAAATAATGACAAAAAGGAAATAAAAGATATGACATTCTAAAAATAGAAATGACATGGGACGTTGGAGCTCAATCCGAGTCATCATCTTTTGATTCTTCTCCTTTCTCTTCCTCCAAACCGAGACTGCTTGTTCCGAACTCCTGAACTTCCGAATAATGCCTTGCATTTCATTTTCTCAAAGTGCAAGTGGAATGATCATTCCACATTTCGCAGTCTCATGGATATCACTCGCACAAATGGAAGTTTCTTCAATCTTTTACTGAGCTTTTTTAAGGCCTCCAACGTATGTTCAATCCTTACAAACTGACCAATGACTTCAAGGTCGAATCCATCTACAGGTTCATGCTGAATAGTCTCTTGAACTTGTTTGAAGAGATCATCTGCTGATAGGGCACTTGAGTTCCCAACTGACACCTTTGGACAAATCTTAAGCAATTCTTCTTCCAGATCACTTTTCCCATCGATCAATTTATCTCTTGATTCTCTCAACTTGCTGCAGGCTTCGTTGAGGATCTTTACTCTGAACTTGATGGCCTTGATCAGCTGAAAGTGTTTATCTGTATGTGGAAGAACGCCTTCTTCTACCAAGAGATGTGCTGGTATTTGCTTTAGCACTTGGAGAGCTTCACAAGTCAAATCAAGTCAGCCCAAGTTCTTCAAAGAATTCCTCATCCATCTTCTCTCCTTCCTTCTCGAATCTCTCGCCAAGGACCGATGAACTTTCACCACGCTTGAATTACTTCCTTCCCTCGTTGAGCAACTTTTGATCCACTCATCAACCACCCTTCCTTTTTAGCGATCTTCTCAATCGTAGGCACCGATGAGAAATCGAATCCGGCGTAAGGTAAGTATGGTATGGATTCCAGGGGTGTTGAGAGTTTAATCAAAACCTCTCACAATCGCTCCACTTTTTCCTTAAACTCATCTCTCGCCGACCTTTGTTTCTTTCAACTTTTGGCACAAAGACGCCTATGGAAGCCCGTGCATCTTGTTGCGCTCCTTCACAGTTACTTTCCTAGAGCCACCTTGGTGATCTCGATAATCAGCAAATGCTACATCATCCCTAGTTTTGTCACCGAGGGAGTGGCAATCTCTCGCGAACTTATCTCCTCGAAGCATCTACCAAAACCTTGAAACTGCTTTGGGTTTCTTGGCTGATCTCGCAGAGAAGCCTTGAGTGAGCTGAAATCAAAGGTCGGTAGGGGTACAATCACTTTCCTCTTCCTCGAGTTTGTTCGAGTAGCCATTGTGGTGTATCGAGGAAACCGCCAATGTTGTAAGAATCGGTATTCTACTCTCAAGGGGAGCAGATTCTACTATCGAGGGGGAACAAAGCAACAACGTGGTAGAGGTGCAATGAATAAAGGCACAGTTGTGGGGGAGTGTTGGTGATCACTTGGGTTCCAGAGAGAAAGGGTGAGAGCCCAGTGAGAAAATATTGGCCATGCTTGAAGAAGTGGATGGGGAATGAGGAGGCTCAAGTGGTTGTTGAGGGGGAGGCACATGATTCGGCCTCCAAAGCCTTGACCGCCGAGATAAGGTCTCTTCAATGAGCAATCAGCAAATGGTGAAGTCAAGGGCTGACTTCCTCCTTCTTCCAAATTAATTTCTCCTATTTCTGGTGGTGTTGGTGATTCCGCACATCCACCGCTTGAGTTGAGAGACAATCAAGAGATTTGTCTTTCTTTCCTCTTCTTGGGAATCTTGATTTTTATAGACCCCCCAGTAGATTCCTTGTCCTTCTTCTTTTTGGAGGGCCCCGCCTCAGGAGCAGCCAATTTTGGAAACTTGTCATCTTTAAAATTCATGCCCCAAGAAGAGAGCCATTTCTTTGTACGAGCCAGAATTAGGGCTGACCTATCGGTGATAGAGGATTTTTCGCTAGCCGACCAATCAATAGGCGGAAAACGTATCGATCTTCATTAAGCCCATCATAGGACATATCTAACACACTTTCATTGTCCCTTATACCATCTGGCAAATCAGAAATCTCTAGCGTCTGAATCTCATCAATAGTTAATCTGCTATGATCTTTTCTGCGAACCGCAACTTCGTTACGCAGATCCACCCAGATATCCTCAATGTCGGGCCTGTGCAGATGTAGGGCTCCATAAGTTCTCAGTACTCCTCGGATGTCAAAACCATCCCGAGACTTCATATGCTTCTTTAATTTCTCCTGGAGTTCACATTCGACATTTTTAGCTTTTGCCGCTGTTGAGCAAGTATATCTCCCAATAGAAATTGGGAAGGATACAGCTGCCTTATGCTTGCTCTGTTGGAATTTGTGGAAATCCAATAACTGTCTGACCAATTCTATTAGTATCAATCTATCGCCGGGATAACGAGGCAGACGGAAAGGTTCTCCGGAGTACATGACCGTTCGAAGGTAGGTAAACTTCTTGAACTGCAAGAAGATACATCCCCACTTAGATACTTCACCCATGCCTCCCGAGACCCTTGTCTTTCTCAGCCCTGGATTGAGCTGGCAGATGTTTTCGTAGAAAAAGGCGTCATTTACCCTCCTAAAGTGATCCTTGGACCCCTTCTTCGTTATTTGAGGATAATACTTATAGACTGGATTTGTGGTTCTGCTTCCTTTAGTCTCCAGCCCTGGATAGCTCCTCATCCCAAATACCGCCGCATAGGCCACATATGAGAACATATAAAACTTTCCGGCTGACAGACTGCTGCCATCCGGGAATCAATTTCATCACCGATAAGGGTTCCCAACCAATCCTTGCTTGTTCTCGCCTAATGGTGACCATAAATCGGTACATCCATCCATGAAATAAATTTGATTCCTAAGAAGCCAAACACCCGGCTCAAGAGGGGTGATAATATCGTTGATTTCTTGGATGAAATCCGATCTAGGGATAGTTCTTGAAATCTAGATATTACCGGTTTTGCCTTAACCAAGAACTTTATTAACATCCTTAATGCAATTCTCCTGGTTACTGTCCCAGGCCTTCTGAGCCAATTTCATGTCTAGGGCTCCATACTCTTCAAAATTTGGTAGTTTCAGGAGATCATCCAAATAAGCCCCATCTAGTTTGATAACTACTTCACTAAATTTCGATTCCTTACGGACCGAGAAGCCGAGTCGTAGCTGGATGCACACGCCAAAACAAGCTCTGGACATTGGGCAGACATGGGGAAGCCCGCTGCAAGGGGCAAGCCACTATTAGCTAAAGCCACCATCCATGGGGTTTGAGAAGAACTCTTCACCCTGTTCCAAAAATCGTCCATATCTATGTTGCCCATCTCAGTATCCCTGATATCATAATTACAGTCGATATATGACGGGGATTCTGGTTTCTTAAATTTGTATTTCATCCTGCTAGATTTTTCGGCCTTCTCCTGTGCTGAACCAGGATCCGACATGAAGAATATTGGAAGAAGAAAGGCTCGAACTCCGAGATGCCATGCACACCGAAAACCTCGATTGACTAAGGCGCTAAGAAGCGAAGAACCCGACACGCAGAAGAAGATATCGGAAAACTTTGAGAACCCGACAGGTCTGATATGTCGGAGTCTTGGCAAAACCCGACACTTGCTTTCAATGGCGGAAACAGGGGAAAACCCGGCACTTGCTGTTAATGACGGAACCTGAAGAAAACCCGGCGTCCACTGTGGATGGCGGAACTTAGGAGGTGCCCGGCACCCACTGTTGAGGTCGGAATGTTGAAAAACCCCGTCACTGCGAGCTTCCTTTGTATTTCGGACTTTTGAATCTGCAATACAAACTTCAAAATCCGGGAAACAAAAACAGAGCCTTTCCTTTGAATTTCTACATACACATCTTCCTTTCTTTTTTGTTATTCATATTCCATACATTATGCAAGTAATTGGAATTTGGAAGGAACAGCACCAATTGATAATCTCAAAAAGAAAATAAACCCTAAAAACCCAAAACCCTTTCCAAAACAATACAGAACGAAGAAGGAAGAAAAACCCTCAACAACTGGCAAGAAATTGGAAAGAAAATATACGCAGTCGATCCAGAGAAATCAAGAATAAAGAAGGAACGAAAAATACCTTCGATTCGAGACAAGTAAAATCGAAAACAAACGATCCAGTCTGGTAACGCGAGTTTGCGGGTTTTTGGAGCGGAAGAGCATGCGAAAAATCCACGAATTAAAAATATGAACGGTAAAAATGACGTGGATTTTTACGTATTTATAAGAAAATTAGTAATAAATACGCTCCAGCTCGGCACGTGCCGACTCACCAACCATTCGGCATGAACGCCACGTCAGCGTGTTGGAGGAGTCCAAAAACCCGACACGAGGAGATTTAGTGCATTTCGCTTCGAAAACGGAGCACTTTTTGAAAACATGGAGCACAAAACATGTTTTGGTACATGAATGTTCCGATGCATTGAACTTCCGAAAACCCGATTACTAAGGATTGTCTTAACACAAGGCGGGTTTCGGGTTTCGGAAGTCACGCGACACAAAGCATGTCTTAACACAAGTATGTTCCGATGCGTTGAATTTCCGAAAACCCGATTTCAAAGGATTTTTCAATACAAGGCGGGTTTCGGGTTTCGGAGGTCATAAGACATAAAGCATGTTAAAACTTATGTCAAGCTGTTAGCAACACCCGAAAACCCGATTTGCTCTAAAAGAGATCATAATGCAAAATCACTTCAAAAATTTTGTAGGGGTTATCCGATCGTTTCGTCGTGAACTCAAAACGGGATATTTTGCAATTAACCCTGAAAAGACTCGACTAACAAAAATATAAGATGCTCAAATGGCTAGAAAGGACCCGTAAATCATGACCAAAGTATAAAGAGGAAAAGGGATCCTAAAGGGGACAGGGCACCTAAGCCCAAGCTAACCTGGGCTGGGCACTGGTGTCTAGAATGACAAATGTCAAAAGGTGAAAAGAAAAACTAAGCAAGTAAGACTGCAAGATTAAAATCATAAGCATAAAATAAAGAAAGGTGGCCAAAGACATGGGCTAATTAGTATTTTTCTTACTTAGGAATCATGTAAATAATAGTATGTGATCAACACTAGATAATTACCCAAAGTGCATGATTTTGTGTCTACATTTTCCCCCACTTTATGTTAGTGAGAATAATGATCGGTAACATAAAGTAGATGGAGATGCGTACCTAATATCCATGTCGATTGATGAAGAAAATGTGTCAAGGGACTAGACAAAGCGTGGAGTGATAAAAATATGGAGCGTGAGAATAAAGATGTAAAAGTGTAAAAGGTGATGAAAATGAACATAGGGCATAAATGCGTGTGTAGATGTTGATGTGTGATGTACCTATTTGTTACTATTGTGTTGATGTTGTTCTTGATGATGTTGATTGTGTGCTTCCCATACGATGGACTCGCAAAAGAGAAAATGTGTAGTGCCCACATTTTTATAGCTCTAGTTATCTGTTGGTTCCTTTATGCATGGACATGTTTTGACTGAGACTCTGATAGATTTTAGACATTTTGCTATGTTATTTATCCTCATGGACATTATGGTATTTTGGGCGCGTAGCGCCAATTGGACTAGATTCATATATTGATATATTTCTTATGATGTTGATGACACTAACAAGGTTACATGATAGTGAGATTTATTGGTTAGATGTTGATTTCTTGTGGTCAATTTGATCAATGATATAGTTTTCTAGATTTAATAATGGTGATCTCATGCTAGCCTAGAGTGTATGTCATTGTAATTTTATCTGTGGATGATTCATGGTGAACTATGTGTATAATTGTATGCATTGCACTATCAATTGTATAATGATGTTAGGACATTATAAGTTGATTAATTTTATGATGAGTAGATGATGTTATTGTATTGGACAGATGTGGTTAATGTGTGCAATGAGTGTGCAGTGATGGTATAAGAGAGCATGGGTTTCGGGTGGCTACGCAATTATGCACAAGCGGCCCACGGGCCGAGTCCTTCTATCTGTAAAATTGACAAGGGTAATTTTACAGTAACCATACCAAAAAATTTGTTTCGGTTCCCGCCAAGGTCCCTTAACGTTCGGATTGGCATAAAATCCCTTTCCAAGAATCTAGTTTTTCGAACTTAGTCATTTTGGTCCTTTTTGGCTAGGCGCAGATTTTATTCATGCAACATCAAATGAATTTGTGCCCCCTTCTATTCCTTTTCCGCATCCCTTGAAGTGTTGACATTACAAATGTTGCGCCTTCCCATGTTGCACCCTTCTCTGCTGCGCTAAGGTGCATGCGCCACCTTGTCGACATTAAAATTGTTGCGCCCAATGGTGTGCCAAAGTGCTAAAAATCCCATGTTGATGAGCTTGAATCCACGCCAATGGCACAAATAATCTCATGTTAGCATCTGTTTTGGTGCGCCCTTTAAAAATATGGTGGCACATTTATTACGCCTTTTGCTATAAATAGGCGCATCTGACCTGTCATTTTCATGATTGAAAACATGTGAAAAAGCTTATTCCTCTACACTTGTCAGCGCTCCTGTCATCCCCGTGTCGCTTTACATCGCATTTGGACCCCGCATCGTTTCTTTCATTCTATATATTCCTGGTAAGTGGTCTTTGCTTTTCTTGTGGTGATTGTTTGTGGGTTTTCTGTATTGTTTTCAGAGGTTGTTGTTAAAAAACAAAGAAATGAATCTAAAGAAATAAAACACAACCTCCAACCCATTTTGCAATCTTCTCTCCCCCCAAACCGGTTTTACCCTCCTTCCAGATCTATGGAGGGCTTTGTCTCAAAATGAATCTAGGATCCTCTTTGCTTTGTTCCCCTCGCTGTCCAAATCTATGTTGAAAGAGGCCAAAACCACAAACCTATAAGAGAGAGAGAAAATATAAAGTCAATATAACCTAAACCACAAATTTTTCTTTGGGGCAAAAAACTCACTATTGCACAAAACACAGTCACGCCATTGGGCGCACTGTCCCTGCCTGCAACATGTTTCTCCCCTACGCCTCATAAAAATCCTCAACCCTAACAAGGCGCAAGCGCAACTCTGGCTACACCAAAATTTATGCCATGTAGACATTTCCTGCACCGTGCCAAACCTAAAAACAAGGCACACTTGAACTCAATGATGCATCATTCAAACGTGCGCCCCTTTTGCACACCAAAATGTTCTGCAACATGTTCCATATATGTGCCATTGGCGCATCCTACCACCTTGCAACACCAAGATTTTCTGCACCCAGTTTAAACCCTTCATATGGCGTAGGTGCACAGCCATTGACATCAACATCTAAGTGTTTAGTGTAATATTTATGTGCCCTGCACCCCTTTGTCCTATTTTTATCCTTGCAACACTCTCCAGCATTGTACCTTGCTTTTTTGACCCTGCAGCCTACAATATAGCAGTGCCCTACGCCAAGAAGCTTCTAAATTACTAACTCTTCATTTTGTAAAGCTTTGATGGATGATCTGACAGCTAACATGGCTCTCTGTGGTGGAATTCATTGCTTTTTCTTGCGATCAAAGCAATCCCAACTCGATTTTGAACTCGGCCACATTGATATGGAAGATTTCTGGGCCAGAACCAGAAGGGTCACAGGCAGTCCATGGATGGAAAAATTGGTTGGAAGTGGTCTACACTTCACTGGGGGAATTCCCGTGAGCACGGTGAACAATGAATTCATGATGGTGGTGGCCCATTGCTACAATAAGGACACAAGGTGTGTCGAGAATGAAAAGGGTGAGGTTATAATCAACCTCACTACCCGGCACTTTGAAATCATGTTGGGTATCCCCCACCACCGGAACTTCGTGGCAATAAGCCAAGAAGACTGCATAAAGGCATGGGATGAAAATGAAGACAAATGCATGTAGCTAATGAACGAAGTATATCTGAAGAATAAGAAGGTAATAACACGTGGCCATAGGTTATTCATTGCAGTGACTTCTCAGAGGAGCTGAGTGACACTATCACCTTCCTGAGTAGGGTGTTTGGGCTTCCTGATGCCCATTACTTTCATAAATGGATGCTCAGGTATCTAGAGACAATGAGCAAAAACATCCCAGATCAACATTTTGAATGGGTAGAAATCATCAGCAGCACCATCTCTGAGCAACTCCAACAACTCTCAACAACGGGGAGGTTCTACATGAACTCCTACATGGTTTACGCTGTTGTTTCTAAAAGAGATTACCCATCACTGAGCCGATGTGGGGTGTGGCCCAGAGTGAAAATATATGAATATTATCCGTAGTTCATATTGGAAAACAACATCCCACAGTTCAGCAAGATCAACGATGCCTTCTTCTACGACGTCATCTACCTATTGAGGCCCAATATGACTCACGGTCAAATGACCAAGAGCATAGTAACTGCCACAAAGAAGTGGGGAACGTTATTTACGTAATTCCCTACTTTCACCTATCTCAGAGCCGCCAACTTCTTGGGGGAGCCCACCAAGTTACCGAGATATGTGGGCCCTAAGCTGATCCTATTGGAGTTGTCCAGACAGCTCATCACATATCACGAGAAGTGCCTAAAAAGAAAGAAGGGTGGAACTCCATTCCCCTCACAGTGGGTAGGTACACCTAAAATTCTCACACGAAAGCCCGGGAAATGTTTGTAGAACTGGAGTTGCTTAACTTGAAACATAATTTCCCGAAAATGCTGACCTTTGATCCTCGCCATTACCTCTCAAAGGAAAAGCTTGATCTAATCCACATCCGATAGATTGAGGATATTTACATCGACCTGAATCACGAGGTCAAGCTCAAAAGGAAGGATCACTCCCACCTGGCTCTAGTAGAAATCATCTAGTATGGTGTGGCCATTGTCCCGAAAGGTTACCAAATGGTTGATCATGTCTATCTAGATACAGACATGGAAAATTGGCCATTTGCTGAGATTGACAGAGCAAAGGCACCTTAAACTATTGAGGAAAGAGTCAAAGGCACTTTACAGTGCATAGAACATTGGTGCAGGTATAACGGTCTCATCTACCTAGGGGTAGACTTCACCACGTCTCCTTTGGGAAATGCACCTGCTAGGCCAAAGCACTTTCCAAAGGGAAAAGGGAAAGACAAATAAGGGGACTCAAGCGCTACTCAAGAGCAAGTTCCCTAGAGTCCTCCTTCCACCACCCAGGAGTAGGTCGTACGCCTTGTCTCCCCGTAAAAGAAGTGGCAGAAGCGCCCAATGGGCACATCCACTCAGGATGTCGCCACTACTGTAACTACTCAAGTTCCTACCGTCCCATCTCCCACTCCTCCTTACCCTCCTCGTGTCACTCAAGCAACCACTCCTTTGGTTGTGTCTTCTCCCTCGTCTCTTTTTTGTTCCCCTTCCTCTTCCTCCATATTCTCTTCCCTCACGGAGCTGTCCTCTAGTATTTCTTCCCTCATCTCTCATATCCCTTCGCCCTCATGTTTTCTTCTCCTACAGTCACTCCTACCCCTTTGATCATTGGAGTTTCAGCTTCTTTATCAATGCCACGCTGCCAAGCGTCTCTACCCATTTCCCCTTGTTCACTGTAGCTGCCCCTTCTTCTGCCTCTGTTCCCTCTTCTCCCTCTGGTCCCACTCCCTTAAGTCCAGCATGGATCTCCCAAAGCACCTAAGCCAGCATAAGAGGAAAGTCCCCATTGCACCTATGGACTTCTCTGTCATCCCAACAAAAGGAGCTAAGAAGCAAAATCTGATAACCCGCTTCTCTTAGAGTGCTTCAGGTGAAAGGGTAATGGAGATCACATATCCCGATCCCACAAAGGACAAAAAGGATCTATCTCCTATATATTATACAATGACACAGGTCACGATGGGAACATCCTCAGAAATCCTACAAGGAGAGGCCCTATCTACAGTGGATGCCCTTTGCAAAAAGCTTCAGGAGGCAAAGGAAGAGAAGAGGATACTAAAAGAACATAATAGACATCTTCTCCAAGCCCTGCAGAAAATGGGCAGTGCACCTCCTACAACTGCCACTGAAACTCCTAAGGCCCTTAGCCAGGAAAAGATAAATGAATATGCCAAGATTGGCAAACAAGGCATGGCAGTATCCACCTGGAGAGACCAGATCCTCAAAGATAGTGAGGAAGTAATCGTAAAGTTCACAGAGCTATATCAGAATATTGGTCAGGCTAACAAGGACCTCCAGGTGATTACGGGACCTATCTCCCAAGAGTTGGACCATGCTAGGTTACAACATGAGACATTCCAGAAGATGCTCAACTACCCAGTTGATGACTTAGTGAAATTCAGCGTCTTCGATCACCCCAGAGCACCCAACAAAGTCCTTGCTGCTTTGGACTATCGGTCGATCAGATGGAATTTGTCTTGGAGAAAATTGATAAAATCAAGGAGGAAGCCTTAGATGCAATGCATCAAATGGAGCAGATTATCCTAAGAATGTCTCCAGGATTTCTCACCCCATCATATGCCTTAAGGAAGGCAGATGACACTATTCGGATCTTTAAGGAGATCGTGTCGCAAGGGTTAGGGTCAGAAGCGACTTTTGATGCAGAATCTATCAACAACCTTTTGGCCTACTGTGATTTTGTTGGATACTTGATGGAGGCAGGTAATGAATACTTCTAGCTCCCAGAGAGACTCAGAGATGAACGAGATACTTGTGAAGTCATCGATATCACACCAAGGGTCCTGCTCAGGATCAACTTTAACTGATGGTTAGCAAATTCAAGGAGTATCGGGCTCAATTCCACATTTCATCTCCTCGAGCGTAAGGCGAGAATACTCCCTTCCAAATGGGATGATGAAAAATAGAATCCTTCCTCTGAGGATGTTCTCTTTTTGTAATATTTAAAAGTTTGTTGGCATAAATGATGACATCATCCATGTTGCACCATGAGATGTTGTTATCCACCAAATTGCCCAAAGTCAACAGTTGACTTTTAGATATTTTGTAATTAGTTGTTGGTTTCTTTTTGCCTTCTCTCTCCTTCTCCTTCTATATATACTTGGATATTTGTTATATTCAAGTGGTGGACATTTTTTAGATGAAAAATAGAAGTGAGAAGAAAAGGCTTTGTACTTTTTGTAATAGAAGAAAACATTAATACAAATATTGAGACTTTGTGCTGAATACATGTGTTATGTGCATCAGACCTTTCTTATGTCAGATCTGTGTGTTTATTTTGTTAGATCTATCTCTACTTTTTGTCATTTTCTCATTAGTATTGCTTTGTTTGTTTATGCAAGTAGGTTTGGCTCCGTTTATTACCAATCCCAAAACATAAACCTTCTGACCTTTTTGCTTTGGAATTCATTTCTTTTCTCCCTTCAAAACTATCCTATCTCCTCTCTTCCCTTCGTCCCTTTCTACTCACAAGTCAAAAATACCCCAACTGGGACGAGATCCCAAACCCCTGAAGGCAGAATACTATAGGACTTGTGTAGATTCCTGCTTTGGTAGAATATCAATAAACCAGCCGCTTTGTTGTCTCAAAGTGGGGCTATGCCCTGCACACTATTGACTCGTCTATCCATAGATCTACCCAATCGATAGATTTTCGGACCAATAGTTTTTGGCGACTCCGTTAGGGATAAGATACAGATCTATGTGAGTGTTTTGTCTATTAAATGACACTAATAGGTTGCTAAAGTAACTAAGAAAATTGATAAAACTACAAAAATCACTACTTGTTTGCAAATCTTAGCTTTTTGCTTAAAATCTAATAAATTTGCAAAAGTGATCCAAACTGAAAAAAATTTCATAGATCCACAGATCTGGGCTAGTTAGAGATCTTTAGTTCGCTGAGTTTTTACAAAAACCCGTATATTTCTATAGATCTAAGTTTCTGACTGTTTTACAAAATTTCAAACCCTTGCAAAAAGTCAACTCTAAGATCCGAAAATAAGCTTGCTAAGTTTAACCATCATTTTATCCTCGTTGATCTTTATCATTAAACTACAATCAGTTTTCAAAAGAGGGATAAAATTAAATATTTAGAATAGTACATACTGCTGATTTTTGTCAGAAAAATCAGAAAATCAGCAAGTACAACAAAAAGAGTTTTTAAATCTGCTCTAGAAACATTGCAGATCTGAAAGATACACTAGTGGGTGAACCATTTACTCCTAGCAGGAGAGCTCGTGGAGAAGTTGATCCTATTTTTGATCTGCTTCAAAGGCACAACTTCAGTATTATACCGGCATGCTTGTCATCGTTGAGTTCAACCGATCGGTCGGCTAGAAGTGCCTTGCCCCCACGAAAGAACCATTTTTCACAAGGAACCTCCACATCCCTTTGCAACGCTTTTTTGCTCAGCGGAACCACGCTCCCAGCACACATCGTCTTTCCAATTTTTCAAATGGCAGTACCATGGGGAAACGCTATGGGCCCTCTTGCGTTACCACATCCTGTCCATGCACTCCCTCATGGAAACCGAAAGAATTTCCCAAGATTTGATGGGAGTGGAAACTAAAGCACATATTCACATATATCTGCATCCATCATGTCATGCAACATCCTAGATGTGACCCATGAAGATGTATCGGTATGTCTTTTTCTAGAGACTTTACAAGGACTCACAGTAGAATGGTTCCAACATTTTCCGGCCGGATCTATCACTAGTTGGGCCACATTACGAACTACATTTGAAGAAAGATATAAGCCTTCAGAAGATGCGTTTGTGTTACTATCCAAGATCACTCACCTAAAGAAGTAATTCAATGAAACCATGCGTGATTTTATCACTCTTTTCAATTCACTAATTAACCATGTGCCACCTACCATGCTGCCAATGCCAGAAAATCAAAATTGTTTATGTATGAACGTCATGAGCTCAAGAGTAACTTTCTTACTCTTACAAGAACAAATTACCACTCTGGTTCTTGCTCAGCTACTA
Organism: Taxus wallichiana var. yunnanensis; assembly: GCA_018340775.1. Taxonomy (NCBI): domain Eukaryota; kingdom Viridiplantae; phylum Streptophyta; class Pinopsida; order Cupressales; family Taxaceae; genus Taxus; species Taxus wallichiana. The sequence goes on along the minus strand of CM031242.1, from coordinate 113,143,231 downwards.
CCATCCATATAGAAGACAACCCGCTTATATCTGGTGAATTAAAATGTGAGCTGTCCAAATCCAAAGCTTCAACCCTCCTCAAGCCACTTCATCGGATCCAGCATTCTAGAAGATGGCGAACGACTTACTCGCATTGAAGAAGCAATTGGCTCAAGCTTCTCCTAGTACTTCATACCGGGATATCCCACGGAGAAATTTCACTTCCAACAATGCCCCTCAAAGGTCACGTTTGCCTACAACTACTCCGCGGTTGGCACTTGAGGCCCCTCCCGGTCAATGCCCTAGTCAAGATTGAAGAAGAAGAGAAAATCTACGAAGAACCTTCATCCCTGTGGAGGTGATTAATATGTCGATGAACCGATTGGCGACTCTACAATCGGGTATATGGAATTTGAAGATGAAGAATCTAATGATGAAGAGGGAACCCAAGGGTATGCAAGTGGACAAATATATGTTTTCACCCACTCTCAAGGAAAAGAAGTGAAAGATGATGCAGGATACAAAAAGAGAAGGTTGTGTCAAACACGCCCAATCATTGCTAAAAGAGGTAATCCTCTTCCCGCTCAACCTTTATTAAGTCTTTTATGAAAAAAATTCCCCCATCTCTCCTCGAAATAAGCCTTCTTCTATTCCGATGAAGACTAGTAATCCTACCCTACCGCCGCAAAGTGAGGGACCCATTTCCTCATCAACGCAACCCTTGGTCACATTTAATATACTCGATCATGCTAAAAAACCAAGATTCAAATGTTTGAGGCTGAATATCTCCAGTCAAACCCTGAGTAGCTTGTAAGATTGACCAAATATATCCAAATCCTAGCTGTCGTAGCTTCCCATGTCTCCCCGAAAGGAATCCTTTCCACTCCTCCTGCATGTCGCATAAATGTGGCCTCGACTTCCGTGTCGGGAAAATCGAACCTTTTTATCTCTCCCTCCTAATCAATGGTCACAAGCTAAGCAATTGCATAATTGATTCTGGAGCTTCCGATAATGTCATGACGGCAAAAGTCACCCATGCTTTGGGCTTCACTCTTACCAAGCCTTTCGGCAGATGTTACTCCATGGAAACCAAACAAGTTCCATTGATTGGTCAGATCAAAGACGCACAGTTCACCTTTGTAGAATTCCCAGAGAAAAGAGTAAAGATGACCATCCTCGTTGTTGATATTCTAGCGGCATATGGAATTCTACTAGGAAGGAGCTTTTGCAAAGAAGTTGGTGGAGAGATTTATATGGACTGGTCCAAAGTCAAAATCCTGTCAAGGGTGTAATGCAGACGTTGGAGCCTGAATCGCAAAAGAAGTACTTGGTCACCAATTCTGACGACCCCAAAGCCCAAATTCTCTTCGAATCATCAGGGATGGGGAACTACTTCTTATCTACTGAGTCTAACAAAATGGACGTTCTTGTCCAGGAAGAATACCTTAACAAGGTTTGGACATTGCAGTTTGATGGTAGTTGTGCAACTAGCAGATGCGGTGCTGAAGTTGTGCTAATATCTCCTGAGGAGGAAATTTTTCCTCTCTCTTTCAAGTTGCAATTTTTCAACACGAATAATACTACTAAATATGAATCTTTGCTACCTGGCATGCAAGCTGCAAAAGAAAGGGGAATCAAGAACCTAACAAGACAGGCAATGCCGAGCTAGTCATGAATCAAGTAAAAGGATATACCAAGTAAAGAATGAAAGGCTCAGGCATTACCGCAACACAGTGATGGGACACCATTGAGGAATTTGACACCTTCTCAATAAAATTCATTCCAAGAGCTCAGAATGACATGGCCGATTCACTGGCTGTCTCAGCTTCTCTCATGCTCCCTCACCTGGGGTTGAAAATAGACACATATACTATTGAGGTAGTCTTCCACCCAAGCGTGCCAGAAAATTCTCAGCACTAGCAGGTATTCAACGATGACAATCAACTTATTGCCTTTCTGGAGAAGGCGGAAAATTTCAGTGAGCTTCATTTTGAAGGATCTACTTCTGCATGCCGTGAATCTATCACTGATCAAGCAAACGAATCAAAAGGAGGTGATGGCATATGTCAGCTCAAAGGAAATAAAATCCCAAAAGGTTTAGTCTCTCTGGAACGATTGTTTGAAAAACATGATCGTTTTGTATAAAAGAAGTAGCAAGATGATCCTAACTCCTCTCCAGAGACCGAATTAGTTAATCTGGGTACTATGGAACACCCGCAGACTTATGAACATTGGGAAGTGTTGCAAGTAATTCAAGAAAAGTAGAAGTTTGTCAAATTGTTGAAGAAATATATGGACGTATTGGCATCGTCTTATGCCGATCTAAAGTCTTTCAGGCCGAAGGGCGTTGAATATGACATCCCGTTAAAAGAGGATGTCAAACCTTTTGCCGTAAAGAGGCACTATAATACCAAGATCTCGGTACCACCTAGACAGAAAATACATAATATGCTAGATGCAAGGATCATTTTTCCTATCCATCATAGTACCCGGTAGCAAACATCATGCCGGTGTGAAGGAAGAATTGCGAGATACGCATATGCGTAGAATTCCGCAACCTAAATCAAGTGTCCTTGAAGGACAACTACCCACTACCCATAATCGATCGGGTTCATGGGAAGTAAATCGTTCGTAAATGCTATCCATGCTTGACAGCTTTTAGGTTATAATCAGATTGAAGTCTCACCTGAAGACCGATACAAAACAACATTCACTACTCCCTAGGGCACGTTTGCCTATAGCAGGATGCCTTTTGGATTGACCAACGCTGGTGACACCTTTACGTGAGCAATGGACTTTGCATTCAAAGGTATGATGGGAAAGGTCATCATAGTTTACTTAGATGACTTAACGTGTTCTCAAAAAATGGAGTGATCATTTGGAGCAAATATTGATTAGATGTCTTGAGCACGGATTTCCCTAAATCAATAAGTTTTTTTTTGGAATCACTGAAGGAAAGTTGTTGGGACACGTTGTAAGCAAGGAAGGGAAAAAGATAGATGTTGAAAGGGTTGAGGCCATTCAGAGGCTTACCTTACCTACAAGCAAGACCGGTGTTCACTCTTTCTTCGAGAAAAGTGAATTTTCTTAGGTGCTTTGTTCCCAACTTTTCTGAAAAGACTCGCCACATATCAAATATGATGAAAGGGTCACAAACTTTCTGGTGGAGTGAGGAAGGAAAGACGTCATTCAAGGATATAAAAGCCTCTGTTGCTCATGCACCAGTCCTGGTATGTCCCGACTTCTCCAAGGATTTTATCATGTACAGTTATGCATCTGAGCATACTGTATCAGCCATCTTAATGCAAAAGAACTCTGAGGATGTTGAATCTCCAATAGCATTCATGAGTTCTCCTCTCAAGCCTCATGAATTGAAGATGTCTTAGTTGGAAAAAAACACCTTCGCCGTTGTCAAAGCAGTCAAGAATTTCTGGTACTACATCCTGAACTCTCATACGATGGTGTTGGTTCCTGACACGATAGTTAAGTCTATCATAACTCAGCATGAGTTAGGAAGATTATGAGGGAATTGGATCACAAAGGTCCAAGAGTATGATCTAGACATAAAACCAACCAAGCTGGTAAGAGGCAAGGGCCTATGTCAGCTTATGGCTGAAAAAAAAGATTCAGAGGTCCCTAAAGAAAAAGATGATTGCATCGATGGAATGCAAGGCCAGCTGGAGAAATTTGATTCACTACCTATGGTTTTATTTGTTGTGACTAGCGATGAATGGTATTCGATATCACTTCATTTCTCACTTACAGTGAGTGTCTAGCTCATCTAACTTCAAAGGAGAAGCATACCATAAAGCTCAGAGCAGCCATATATGTATTCTGGGATGACGGTTTATACAAGCATGGGATTGATGGCATCTTCTTGCAATGCATTGACAAGCCGTAAGTAAAATTGCTAGAAAGTTTTCATGACTCATCCTGCGGCAGTCACTTTTCCTCGTCTCTGTGACAACACACAAGATCTTCCGGCGTACTATTTACCAACGCTATTTAAGAATACAACCACACAGGTAGCAAAATGTGAGCTCTGCCAATAGTTTATTGGTAAACAAAATTGGCTACTTTTCCCCTCAGGCCCGTCATTATTGATGAACCATTCAGGCAATGGGGAATTGACTTTATTGAAGTGCTACATCCCCAATCAAGTGCCGAACATAGTTATGTCCTAACAATAATAGATTACTTCACCAAATGGGTGGAGGCCATACCGGTTAAGAATGCCACCTCTGAGATTGTTTGTAACTTCATCAAAGAAAGTATCATTCTAAGGTTTGGCGTTCCACATAAGATCGTTGCTAATAATGCTTCCAACTTCTCCTCACAGAAAGTTATTAGTTTTTTCTATGAATATGGGATAACCTTGGCCCACGCCTCAGATTATTACCCCCAGGGAAATGGTCAGGCAGAATCCAACAATAAGAACTTAGTGACCATCATACGGAAGCTAGTCGATGAGAATCAACAGTCATGGCACAAGTCATTATATGATGCTTTATGGGCAGACCGCATTACTCCAAAGAGGTCCTTGGTATGTCACCTTTTCAAGTATTATATGGAATCGACGCTAAACTTCCCATTTCTACGGAACTTCCTGCTCTGCACTTGGCACGAGCGATCAAAGATGAGAATTTCCAGAATTCTCTTGAAAAGAGGGTCATGTATCTAATAGAGCTAGAAGAAAAGAGAGTAAAAGTGGTTGACAGGATCACCAAACATCATAATCAAGTCAAGAGACTATTTGATAAGAAGGCCATGCAGAGAGATTTTCAGTGTGGGAGATCTCATGCTTTTTGGGCAAGCAAAGAGAGCCAAAGGGCATGCACAAAAATTTTGATTCTCTATGGAGAGGGCATTCCAAGATCAAGCGGCTCAACAGAGAATAGCTTCTATCTCTCATATCTAGATGGAATTGAGCTCCCGCTTCCTCATAGCATAAACATCTCAAAATATTCGAGAAAGTAGATCTTGCTCTCTTCTTTGTACAGTTTTCTTTTGTCGTGTGTTTGCTTTTTTTGGTGGTGTGTTTTCCTTTTTTCATCGCCCTTGTTTTTGAATCAGAACCCAATGGATAGGCTAATGAACGAAGTATATCCTCAAGAATAAGAAGGTAATAACACAATGGCCACAGGTTTTCATCGTAGTGACTTCTCGGAGGAGTTGAGTGACACTATCACATTCCCGAGTAGGGTGTTTGGGCTTCCCGATACCCATTACTTTCATAAATAGATGCTCGGTATCTGGAGACAATGAGAAAAAATGTCCCGGATGAACGTTTTGAATGGGTAGAAATCATCAGCAGCACCATCTCGAGCAACTCCAACAACTCTCAACAACGGGAGGTTCTACATGAACTCTTACGTAGTTTACGCTATCGCTTCCAAAAGAGATTACCCAACACCGAGCCTATGCGGTGTGGCCCCAACTGAAAATATATGAATATTATCCGAGTTCGATGAAAACAACATCCCACGCTTTAGCAAGATTAACGATGCCTTCTTCTACAGGCATCATCTACCTATTAAGGCCCAATATAACTCACGGTCGACGACTAAGAGCATAGTAATTACCACGAGAAGTGGGGAGCATTATTTACACAATTCCCCACTTTCACCTATCTCAGAGCCGCTAACTTTTTGGGGGAGCGCACCAAGTTACCGAGATATGCGGGCCCTAAGCTGATCCTATTGGATTTTTCCAGATAGCTCATCACATATCACGCGAAGTGCCTGAAAAGAAAGAAGATTGGAACTCCATTCCCCCTCATAGTGGGCAGGTACACCTACACTTCTCACACCAAAGCCCGGGAAATGTTTGTAGAACTAGAGTTGCTTAACTTGAAACATAATTTCCCGAAAGGCCAACCTTCGATCCTCGTAATTTCCTCTAAAAGGCAAAGCTCGATCCAATCCACGTCCCACAGATCAAGGATATTTACATCAACCTGTATCACGAGGTTCAGCTCAGAAGGAAGGATCACTCCCGCCTGGCCCTACCAGAAATCATATAGTATGGTGTGGCCATTGTCCCAAAAGGTTACCAAATGGTTGATCAAGAAGTTGATCAGTCTATCTAGATACGAGATGGGGACAATTGGCCATTTGCTGAGATTGATAGAGCAAAGGCACCTCAAACTATTGAGGAAAGAGTCAAAGTTAGTTTGCAGTGCACAAAACATTGGTGCAGGTATAACGGTCTCATCTACCTAGGGGTAGACTTCACCATGTCTCCTTTGGGAAATGCACCTGCCAGGCCAAAGCACTTGCCAAAGGGAAAAGGGAAAGATAAATAAGGGGAATCAAGCGCTACTCAAGAGCAAGCTCCCGAGATTCCTCCTTCCACCGCCCAGGAGTAGGTCGTACGCCTTATCTCCCCAGAAAAAGAATCGGCGGTAAGTGTTCCAACGGGCACATCCACTCAGGATGTCGCCACTATTGTAACTACTAAAGTTCCTACCGTCCCATCTCCCACTCCTCCTTCCCCTCCTCGTGTCACTCAAGAAACCACTCCTTTGGTTGTGTCTTCTCCCCATCTTCTTCTGTTCCCCCTTCCTCTTCTTCCATCTTCTCTTCCCTCACGGAGTTGTCCCCCAGTATTTCTTCCCTCATCTCTCAGATCCCTTCCACCCTCAAGTTTTCTTCTCCTACGGTGACTCCTACCCCTTTGAGCATTGGAGTTTCGGATTCTTTATCAATGCAGCCGCCAGTGTCTCTACCCATTTCCCCTTATTCACTGTAGCTCCCCTTCTTCTTCCTCCGTTCCATCTTCTCCCTCTGGTCCCACTCCCTTAAGTCCAGCATGGATCTCCCAAAGCCTGAGTCAAGCATAAGAGGAAATTCCCATTACACCTATGGACTTATCTATCATCCCAACTAAAGGACCTAAGATGCAAAAGCCGATAACCCGCTTCTCTTAGAGTGCTTCAGTGAAAGGGTAATGGAGATCACGTATCCCGATCCCACAATGGACAAAAAGGATCTATCTCCTATATATTATACAAAGACACAGTCACGATGGGAACATCCTCGAAAGCCTATAAGGAGAGGACCTATATGTAGTGGATGCCCTTTGCAAAAAGCTTCAGGAGGTAAAGGAAGAGAAGAGGATACTAAAAGAACAGAATAGACATCTTCTCCAAGCCCTGCAGAAAATGGGCAGTGCACCTCCTACAACTACCAAAAAAACTCCTAAGGCCCTTAGCTAGGAAAAGGTAAACAAATACGCCAAGATTGGTAAACAAGGCAAGGCAAGATCTCGCTGGAGAGACCAGATCCTCAAAGATAGTGAGGAAGTAATCGTAAAGTTCACAGAGCTATATCAGAATATTGGTCAGGCTAACAAGGAACTCTAGGTGATTGCGGGACCTATCTCCCAAGAGTTGGACCATGCTAGGTTACAACATGAGACATTCCAGAAGATGCTCAACTGCCCAGTTGATGACTTAGTGAAATTTGGCATCTTCGATCGTGCTAACAAGGACCTCTAGGCAATTGCATGGGACCTATCTCCCAAGAGTTGGACCATGCTAGGTTACAACATGAGACATTCCAGAAGATGCTCAACTACCCAGTTGATGACTTAGTGAAATTTGGCTTCTTTGATCACCCCAGAGCACCTAACAAAGTCCTTGCTTTCTTTGGACTATCGAGTCGATCGATGGAATTTGTCTTGGGGAAAATTATTAAAATCAAGGAGGAAGCCTTGGATGCAATGTATCAAATGGAGCAAATTTTCCTACAAATGTCTCCAGGGATTGCTCACCCCATCATACGCCTTGAGGAAGGCAGATGACACTATTTGGATCTTTAAGGAGATCACGTCGCAAGGGTTAGGGTCAGAAGTGACTTTTGATGCAGAATCTATCAACAACCTCTTGGCTTGCCGCAATTTTGTTGGATGCCCATGAGGTAGGCGGTAATGAATACTTTAAGCTCCAGAGAGACTTAGAGATGATCGGGATACTTGTGAAGTCATTGGCGATCACACCAAGGATCCTGCTCAGGATCCACTTCAATCGATGGTTAGCAAATTCATGGAGTATCGGGCTCAATTCCAAATTTCCTCTCCCGATTAGAAGCGAGGATACTCCCTTCCAAATCATGGGATGACAATGAATAAGCTCCTTCCTCCTAGGATGTTCTCTTTTTGTAATATTTAAAAGTTTGTTGGCACAAATGATGACATCATCCATGTTGCACCATGAGATGTTGTTATCCACCAAATTGCCCAAAGTCAACAGTTGACTTTTAGATATTTTGTAATATTTTGTAATTAGTTGTTGGTTTCTTTTTGCCTTCTCTCTCCTTCTCCTTCTATATATACTTGGATATTTGTTATATTCAAGTGGTGTAAATTTTTAGATGAAAATAGAAGTGAGAAGAAAAGGCTTTGTACTTTTTGTATGAGAGAAGAAAAAAATTAATACAAATATTGAGACTTTGTGTTGAATACATGTGTTATGTACATCGACCTTTCTTATGTCGATCTCGTGTGTTTATTCTCATTAGATCTATCTCTATTTTTGTCATTTGCTCATCAACATTTCTTTGTTTGTTTATGCAAGTAGGTTTGGCTTCGTTTATTACCAATCCCAAAACATAAACCTTCTGACCTTTCTGCTTTGGAATTCATTTCTTTTCTCCCTTCAGAACTATCCTATCTCCTCTCTTCCCTTCATCCCTTTCTGCTCACAATCAAAAATACCCCAACTGGGACGAGATCCCAAACCCCTGAAGGTAGAATATTGTAGGACTTGCATAGATTCTTGCTGGTAGAATAGCAATAAACCAGTTTCACTTTGTTGTCTCAAAGAGGGGCTATGCCCTACACACTGTTGGCTTGTCTATCCATAGATATACCCAACCGATGATTTTCGACCAACAATTTTTGGACTCTCTCCGGGATAAGAAATACAGATCTATGTGAGTGTTGTGTCGGTTAAAGAACACTAATAGGTTGCTAAAGTAACTAAGAAAATTGACAAAACTACAAAAATCACTACATGTTTGCAAATCTTAGCTTTTTGCTTAAAATCCAAATTTTTTGCAAAAGTGATCCAAACTGAATTTTTTTTTCATAGATCCATAGATCTGGGCTAGTTAGAGATCTTTAGTTCACTGAGTTTTTACAAAAACCCGTATATTTTTGTAGATCTGAGTTTCTGACTGTTTTACAAAATTTCAAACCCTTACAAAAAGTCAACTCTAAGATCCGAAAATTAGCTTGCTAAGTTTAACCATCATTTTATCCTCGTTGATATTTATCATTAAACCGTAATCGGTTTTCAAAAGAGGGATAAAATTAAATATTTAGAAAAGTACCAACGCTGATTTTTTTCGAAAAATCAAAAAATCAGCAAGTACAACAAAAAGAGTTTTTAAATCTGCTCTAGAAACATTACGATCCGAAAGATACACTTGGGTGAACCATTTACTCATAGCAGGAGAGCTCATGGAGAAGTTGATCCTATTTTTATCTCGCTTCAAAGGCACAACTTCATATTATACCGCACGCTTGTCATCGTTGAGTTTAACCGATCATTCGGCTAGAAGTGCCTCGCCCCACGAAAGAACCATTTTTCACAAGGAGCCTCCACATCCCTTTGCAGCGCTTTGTTGCTCAGTGGAACCACGCTCCTAGCTCACATCCTCTTTCTATATTTTCAAATGGCAGTACCATGGGGAAACGCTATGGGCCCTCTTGCGTTACCACATCCTGTTCACGCACTCCCTCATGGAAACCGAAATAATTTCCCAAGATTTGATGGGAGTGGAAACCAAAGCACGATTCACATATATCTGCATTCATCATGTCATGCAACATCCTAGATGTGACCCATGAAGATGTATCGGTATGCCTTTTCTAGAGACTTTGCAAGGACCCGCAGTAGAATGGTTCCAACATTTTCCGGCCGGATCTATCACTAGTTGGGCCACATTACGAACTACATTTGAAGAAAGATATAAGCCTTCAGAAGACATGTTTGCGTTACTATCCAAGATCACTCACCTAAAGAAGGAAGTCAATGAAACCATGTGTGATTTTATCACTCATTTCAATTCACTAATTAATTAATGCGCTTTACCATCCGCTAACGCCAAAAAAAATCAAAAGTGTTTCTTTATGAACGCCATGAGCTCAAGAGTAAGTTTCTTACTCTTACAAGAACAAATTACCACTTTGGTTCTCGCTTAGGCTACTTGCCATCTAGATAGAAGACAACCTACTTATTTACGGTGAATTAAAACATGAGCTATCCAAATCCAAAGCTTCAATCCCTCCTCAAGCCACTTCATCGGATCCGACATTCCAGAAGATGGTGAACGACTTACTCGTGTTGAAGAAGCAATTGGCTCAAGCTTCTCCTAGCACTTCATACCGGATATCCCACGGAGAAATTTCACTTCCAACAACGCCCCTCAAAGGCCACGTTTTCCTACAACTACTCCACGGTTGGCACTTGAGGCCCCTCCAGTCAATGCCCTAGTCAAGATCAAAGAAGAGGAGAGAATCTACGAAGAACCTTCATCCCTAGATGGAGGTGATTAAGATGTCGGTGACCTGACTGACGACTCTATAATCAAGTATATGGAATATGAAGATGAAGAATCTGATGATGAAGAGGGAACCCAAGGGTATGCAAGTGGACAGTCATATGTTGTTTTCACCCACTCTCAAGGAAAAGAAGCGGAAGTTGCTGCCAAGATACAAAAAGAGAAGGTTGTGTCAAACACGCCTCCAACCATTGCTAAAAGAGGTAATCCTCTTCCTACTCAACCTCCTATTAAGTATTTTATAAAAAAATATTTTCCCCCATATCTCCTCCAAATCAACCTTGTTCTATTCCCATGAAGGCCAAGTAATCCTACCCTACCGCCGCGAAGTGAGGGACCCATTTCCTCATCAACGTAACCATTGGTCGCATTCGATATAATCGATCATGCTAAAAAGACCAAGATTTAAATGTCTGAGGCTGAATATCTTCAGTCAAACCCTGAGCAACTTGAAAGATTGACCGAATATATCCAAAGCCAAGCTATCGTAGCTTCCCATGTCTCTTCGAAAGGAATCCTTTCCACTCCTCCTGCATCTCGCATAAATGTGGCCTTGACTTACGTGTCAGGAAAAAATGAACCTTTTTATCTCTCCCTCCTAATCAATGGTCATAAGCTAAGCAATTGCATAATTGATTCTGGAACTTCCGATAATGTCATGCCGAAAAAAATTCACCCATGCTTTGGGCCTCACTCTTACCAAGCCTTTTGGCAGATGTTACTCCATGGAAACCAAACAAGTTCCATTGATTGGTCAAATCAAAGATGCACAGTTTGCCTTTGCGGCATTCCTAGAGAAAAGAGTAAAGATGACCGTCCTCCTTACTGATATTCCAGCGTCATATGGAATTCTACTAGGAAGGAGATTTTGCAAAGAAGTTGGTGGAGAGATTTATATGGACTGGTCCAAAGCCAAAATCCCCGTCAAGGGTGTAATGCAGACATTGGAGCCTAAATCACAAAAGAAGTACTTGGTCACCAATTCTGACGACCCCAAAGCCCAAATTCTCTTCAAATCATCAGATATGGGGAACTACTTCTTATCTACTTGAGTCCAAAAAAATGGACGTTCTTGTCCAGGAAGAAGACCTTAACAAGGTTTAGACATTGCAGTTTGATGGTAGTTGTGCAACTAGCGGATGCGGTGCTGGAGCTGTGCTAATATCTTCTGAGGAGGAAATTTTTCCTCTCTCTTTCAAGTTACAATTTTTCAACATGAATAATACTACTGAATATGAATCTTTGCTACTTGGCATGCAAGTTGAAAAGAAATGGGAATCAAGAACCTAAAAGTACAGGGCGATCTTTGAGCTAGTCATGAATCAAGTAAAAGGATATACCGAGTAAAGAATGAAAGGCTCAGGCATTACCGCAACATAGTATGGGACAACATTGAGGAATTTGACACCTTCTCAATAAAAGTTGTTCCAAGAGCTCAGAATGACATGGTTGATTCATTGGCCATCCCAAAAGCTTCTCTCATGCTCCCTCACCTGTGGGGTACTGAAGACAGACACACATATACTATTGAAGTAGTCTTCCACCCAAGTGTGCAGCAGCCAAATTCTCAAGGATGACTTTATACATTGATGATAGCATCTTCTTGAGATGCGTTGACAAAGCCGCAATGTAAAATTGCTAGAATGTTTTCATGACTCACCCTACGTCGGTCACTTTTCCTCATCTCAGTGATGACACAAGATCATCCGGACAAGTACTATTGGCCAACGCTATTTCGTGATACAACCACCTAGGTAGCAAAATGCAAGCTTTGCCAATGCTTTGTTGGTAAACCAAAATTGGCTACTTTTCCCCTCGAGCCCGTCATTATTAATGAACCATTCAGAAATGGGGAATCGATTTATCGAGCACTACATTGCTAATCAAGTGTTAGACATAGTTATGTCCTAATAGTAACATATTACTTCACCAAATGGGTGGAGGCCATGCCGGTTAAGAATGCCACCTCTGAGATTGTTTGTAACTTCATCAAAGAAAGTATCATTCTAAGGTTTGGCATTCCATACAAGATCATTGTTGATAATGCTTCCAACTTCTCCTCACGAAAGTTATCAATTTTTTCTATGAATATGGGATAACCTTGGCCCACGCCTTGGATTATTACCCCCAGGGAAATGGTCAGGTAGATTCCAGCAATAAGAACTTAGTGACCATTATACTGAAACTAGTTGATGAGAATCAGCGGTCATGGCACAAGTCATTGTATGATGCTTTGTGGGTAGATCGTATTACTCCAAAGATGTCCCTCGGTATGTCATCTTTTCAAGTATTATATGGAATCGATGCTGAAATTCCCATTTCTGCGAAACTTCCTACTCTGTGCTTGGCACGAGTGATCGAAGATGAGACTTTCCAGAATTCTCTTGAAAAGAGGGTCATGTATCTAACAGAGCTGGAAGAAAAGAGAGTAAAAGTGGTTGACATGATCACCGAACATCAGAATCAAGTCAAGAGACTGTTCGATAAGAAGTCCAAACAGAGATATTTTCGGTGGGAGATCTCATGCTTTTTTGGGACAAGCGAAGAGAGCCAAAGGGCATGCACAGAAAATTCGATTCTTTATAGAGAGGGTCTTTCCAGATCAAGTATCTCAACTGAGAGAATAGCTTCTATCTCTTGTATCTAGACAGAACTGAGCTCCCGCTTCCTCATAGCGGACAACATCTCAAAATATTCAAGAAGTAGAGCTTGCTCTCTTCTTTGTACAGTTTGTTTTTGTCGTGTTTTTGCTTTTGTTGGTGGTGTGTTTTCCTTTTTTCGTCACCCTTGTTTTTGACTCTGTAACCCAATGGATAGGCACATGTTGATCTAGGGATTCTCTACCCTTAAGCTTCGCTCAAAGATAGTCCCCAGAAAGAGCCAGTTGTTATCCTATAAAATTGACAAGGGTAATTTTACAGGTAACCATAGAAAAAAAAAAAAAATTGGTTCCCCACCAAGGTCCCTTAACATTCATATTGGCATAAAATCCCTTTCCGGAGAATCTAGTTTTTCAAACTTAGTCATTTTGGTCCTTTTTGAGATGGGCGCAGATTTTATTCATGCAACATCAAATGCATTTGCGCCCCCTTCTATTCCTTTGGCGCATCCTCGAAGTGTCGACATTACAAATGTTGCACCCTTCTCGCATGCACCACCTTGTCGACATTAAAATTGTTGCACCCCCGAATGGTGCACCAAAACGCTAAAAAGCCAATGTCGACAGTCTTGAATCTTAGCCAATGGCACAAATAATTTCATGTTGGCATCTGTTTTGGTGTGCCCTTTGAAAAAGTTGGTGGCACATTTATTACGCCTTTTATTATAAATAGGCGCATCCAACCTATCATTTTCATGATTGAAAACACGTGAAAAATCTTATTCCTCTGCACCTGTCAATGCTCTTATCATCCTCGTGTCACTTTATGTCACATTCGTGAGCCCCGCATCGTTTCTTTAATTCTATATATTCCGGGTTAGTGGTATTTGCTTTTCTTATGGTGATTGTTTGTGGGTTTTCTATATTGTTTTGAGGTTGTTGTTAAAAAACAAAGAAATGAATCTAAAAGAATAAAACACAACCTCTAGCTCGTTTTGCAAACTTCTCTCCCCCAAACCGGTTTCACCCTCATTCCAGATCTGTTGGCCGGAGGGATTTGTCTCAAAAATGAATCCAAGATCCTCTTAGCTCTTTTCCCTCGCCATCCAAATCTATGTTGAAAGAGGCTGAAACCACAAACCCGTGAGAGAGAGAGAGAGAGAGAGAGAGAAAATCTAAAGTCAATATAACCTAAACCACGGCTTTTATTTGCGCAAAAAAACTCACTATTGTTAACAAAACACAATCACACCATTGGGCGCACTATCCTGCTGTAGCACATTTTTCCCCGCGCCTCATAAAAATCCTCAACCCTAACAAGGCACAAGCACAAATTCGGCTACACCAGCATTTATGTCATGTAGACTTTTCCTGTGCCATGCCAAAGCTAAAAAAAAGGTGCACCTAAACTCAATGATGCATCATTCAAACCTGCGCCCCTTTGGCACACCAAAATGTTCTACAACATGTTCCATATCTACACCATTGGTGTACCCTACCACGTTGCAACACCAAGATAATTTGCGCCCAGTTTAAACCCTTCATATGGCACAGGCACACACCCATTGACATCAACATTTGAGTGTTTAGTGTAATCTTTTTGTGCCATGCGCCCCTTTGCGCTATTTTTATCCTTGCAACACTCTCCAGCATTGCGCCTTGCTTTTCTGATCCTGCATACTGCAGTATAGCTACACCTTGTGCCCAGAAGCTTCTAAGTTACTAACTCTTCGTTCTGTAAAGCTTTGATGGATGATCCATAGCTAACATGGCTCTCTTGTGGTGGACTTCCTTGCTTCTTCTTCTTACAGTTAGCAACTAAACTCAGATTCACACATGTCTTCATTAAGTAAGAGGCCAACCAAGTCAAAGGGTAAGGCCAAACTCACAAAAGAGGAAATGAAGTACAAATACCAAAGGGTCAGGATGCCCAAGTCCCTTGCAAAATGTGACTTAGACATCAGGGATTCAGAACTCAGCCACATTGATATGGAAGATTTCTGGGCTAGAACCAGAAGGGTCACAGTAGTCCATGGATGGACAAATTGGTCGGAAGTGGTCTACACTTCACTGGGGGAATTCCCGTGAGTGCGGTGAACAATGAATTCATGATGGTGGTGGCCCGCTGCTACAATAAGGACACAAGGTGTGTCGAGAATGAAAAGGGTGAGGTTATAATCAACCTCACTGCCCGACACTTTGAAATCATGTTGGGTATCCCCCACCATCGGCACTTCGTGGCAATAAGCCAAGAAGACTGCATAAAGGCATGGGATAAAAATGAAGACAAATGCATGCAGCTAATGAACAAAGTATATCTAAAGAATAAGAAGGTAATAACACGGTGGCCACAGGTTATTCATCGCAGTGACTTCTCGGAGGAGCTGAGTGACACTATCACCTTCTTGAGTAGGGTGTTTGGGCTTCCTGATGCCCGTTACTTTCATAAATAGATGCTCAGGTATCTGGAGACAATGAGAAAAAATGTCCCAGATCAACGTTTTGAAGGGTAGAAATCATCAGTAGCACCATCTTTGAGCAACTCCAACAACTCTTAACAACGGGGAGGTTCTGCATGAACTCCTACGTGGTTTACGTTGCTGCTTCTGAAAGAGATTACCCAAAGATCGAGCCTATGCGGGGTGTGGCCCCAACTGAAAATATATGAATATTATCCAGAGTTCAGATTGGAAAACAACATCCCACAATTTAGCAAGATCAACAATGCCTTCTTCTACAGAACATTATCTTCCTATTGAGGCCCAATATGACTCATGGTCGGATGACCAAGAGCATAGTAACTACCACAGAGAAGTGGGGAGCGTTATTTACGCAATTCCCCACTTTCACCTATCTCAAAGCCGCCAACTTCTTGGGAGAGTCCACCAAGTTACCGAGATATGCGGGCCCTAAGCTGATCCTATTGGAGTTGTCCAAATAGCTCATCACATATCACGAGAAGTGCCTAAAAAGAAAGAAGGGTGGAACTCCATTCCCCCTCATAGTGGGTAGGTACACCTACACTTCTCACACCAAAGCCCGGGAAATGTTTATAGAACTAGAGTTGCTTAACTTGAAACATAATTTCCCAGAAAGGAAAACCTTTGATCCTCGTAATTTCCTCTAAAAGGTAAAGCTCAATCCAATCCACATCCCACAGATCGAGGATATTTACATCGACCTGTATCACGAGGTCGAGCTCAGAAGGAAGGATCACTCCTACCTGGCCCTAGCAGAAATCATCCAGTATGGTGTGGCCATTGTCCCAAAAGGTTACCAAATGGTTGATCAAGAAGTTGATCAGGTCTCTCTAGATACGGATGGGGACAATTGGCAATTTGTTGAGATTGACAAAGTAAAGGCACCTCAAACTATTGAGGAAAGAGTCAAAGGTACTTTGCAGCAGATAGAACATTGGTGCAGGTATAACGGTCTCATCTACCTAGGGGTAGATTTAATCATGTCTCCTTTGGGTAATGCACTGCCGTGCCAAAGCACTTGCCAAAGGGAAAGAGAAATACAAAGAAGGGGAATCAAGTGCTACTCAAGAGAAAGCTCCCGAGAGTCGTCCCTTCGCCACCCCTGGAGCAGGTCATACGCCCTATCTCCCTAGAAAAGAAGCGGCGGAAGTGTTCCAATGGGAACATCCACTCGTGGATGTCACCACTATGAATCGATGATGTTCCTACTTTCCCATCTCCCGCTCCTCCTTCCCCTCCTCATGTCACTCAAGTAACCACTCCTTTGGTTGTGTCTTCTCCCCTGTCTTCTTCTGTTCCCCCTTTCTCTTCCTCCATCTTCTCTTCCCTCAAGGAGCCATCCCCCAGTATTTCTTCCATCATCTCTCAAATCCCTTCCACCCCTATGGTTTCTTCTCCTACAGTGACTCCTACCCCGTGAGCATTGGAGTTTCAGCTTCTTTATCAATGCCGCCGCCAAGCGTCTCTACCCATTTCCCCTTGTTCACTATAGTTGCCCCTTCTTCTGCCTCCGTTCCCTCTTCTCCCTCTGGTCCCACTCCCTTAAGTCCAGCATGGATCTCCCACCACTGAGCCAAAGATAAGAGGAAAGTCCCCATTGTACCTATGGACTTCTCCTCATCCCAACAAAAGGAACTAAGAAGCAAAATCCGATAACTCGCTTCTCTCAGAGTGCTTCAGGTGAAAGGGTAATGGAGATCGCGTATCCCGATCCCACAAAGGAAAAAATGATCTATCTTCTACAGATTATACAGTGACACAGGTCACGATGGGAACATCCTCAGAAATCCTACAAGGAGAGGTCTTATATGTAGTGGATGCCCTTTGCAAAAAGCTTTAGGAGGTAAAGGAAGAGAAGAGGATACTAAAAGAACAGAACAAACATCTTCTCCAAGCCCTGCAGAAAATGGGCAGTGCACCTCCTACAACTGCCACCAAAATTCCTGAGGCCCTTAGCCAAGAAAAGATAAATGAATACACCAAGATTGGTGAACAAGGCATGGTAGTATCTACCTAGAGAGACCAGATCCTCAAAGATAGTGAGGAAGTAATCGTAAAGTTCACGAGCTATATCAAAATATTAGTCATGCTAACAAGGACCTCCAGGTGATTGCGGGACCTATCTCCTAAGAGTTGGACCATGCTAGGTTACAACATGAGACGTTCCAGAAGATTCTCAACTACCTAGTTGATGACTTAGTGAAATTTGGCGTCTTTGATCACCCCAGAGCACCCAACAAAGTCCTTGCTGCTTTGGACTATCGGGTCAATCAGATGGAATTCATCTTGGAGAAAATTGATAAAATCAAGGAGGAAGCCTTGGATGCAATGCATCAAATGGAGCAGATTGTCCTAAGAATGTCTCCAGGCTTTCTCACCCCATCATACGCCTTGAGGAAGGTAGATGACACTATTCGGATCTTTAAGGAGATCGCATCGCAAGGGTTAGGGTCAGAAGCAAATTTTGATGCAGAATCTATCAACAACCTCCTGTCCTGCCGTGATTTTGTTGAATACTTGACGGAGGGGTAATAAATACTTCAAGCTCCTAGATAGACTCAAGGATGAATGAGAGATTTGTGAAGTCATCAGCGATCACACCAAGGGTCCTTCTCAGGATCAACTTCAACCGATGGTTAGCAAATTCATGGAGTATCGAGCTCAATTCCACATTTCCTCTCCTGAGTAGAAGCAGGATACTCCCTTCCACCGATGGACGACGACGACAAATAGGCTCCTTCCTCCTAGGATGTTCTCTTTTTGTAATATTTAAAAGTTTGTTGGCATAAATGATGACATCATCCATGTTGCACCATGAGATGTTGTTATCCACCAAATTGCCCAAAGTCAACAGTTGACTTTTATATATTTTGTAATATTTTGTAATTAGTTGTTGGTTTCTTTTTGCCTTCTCTCTCCTTCTCCTTCTATATATACTTGGATATTTGTTATATTCAAGTGGTGGACATTTTTTAGATGAAAAATAGAAGTGAGAAGAAAAGGCTTTGTACTTTTTGTAACAGAAGAAAACATTAATACAAATATTGAGACTTTGTGTTGAATACATGTGTTATGTGCATCAGACCTTTCTTATGTCAGATCTGTGTGTTTATTTTGTTAGATCTATCTCTACTTTTTTGTCATTTTCTCATCAGTATTGCTTTGTTTGTTTATGCAAGTAGGTTTGGCTCCGTTTATTAGCAATCCCAAAACATAAACCTTCCGATCTTTACTTTGGAATTATTTTATTTTCTCCCTTCGTAACTATCCTATCTCCTCTCTTCCCTTCATCCCTTTCTCGCTCACAAATCGAAAATATCCCAACCGGGATGAGATCCCAAACCCCAAGGCGAGAATCATTGTAGGACTTGCATGCATTCCTGCTTTGTAGAGTAGAATAAACCGAGTTTCATTTTTCTGCCTCAAAGAGGGGCTATGCCCGCACACTGCTTTTCTTAGCTCGTCCTATCCATAGATCTCGCCCAACCGATGATTTTCAAACCAACAATCCTAACCATGCTAAATTTTTAGCGTTTTATTATAGGTGTATTAATTGGGCACCATGAGTGAACCCTCAATTGTATTGTTTTATGTCTTGTAAAATTAATTATGGTTAGGGTGTGTTTTATTTAAGTAAACAAGTTTAGGGGTTAATGATATCATTCTAATTTAAGTGATTGCTTTGGGTAAGTTTGTGTGTGTTGGTAGATGGGATTGGGGACACATGTGAACCTTTGGTGGACCCCACACCCTCTACCCTTGTGCCCAAGTATGTCAAACCCGAAATTGGGTTATTGTGGGTATTTTTAGTGACCCCTTTTTAGTTTGGGAGTTCACTTAGCATGAAAATGGGCCCTTGGACTCTACCTAATAGGTATGGGGCTTATTTCCAAGGTTTGGAGGGAGTTTCTCTCCCATTTTTTCCTCCTTAGCCACCATCCATGTAAGATGGTTAGTTTGTGTGTATTTGTTAAAAGTTGCTCCACTTTTTTTTATTTTCATTTTTAGTATTTTGGGTGATAAGGGCTAAAAGGTGAGTTTACTTTTACTTATTTGGTTTTGGAATCTTTGACTTGTGAGAGGAGGGGGTGACACTTGTCACTTTCCTATTGGTAAGGAAACTTTTCGGTTCCTCTTCTTATTCTTCCTCATGTGGAAGGAAGGGGACTTTCTTTCTCATTTTCTTTTTTTGGAGAACTTGGAGAAGTTTGGGAGCTTGAAAGTTCCTTGACAAAGGGGAAAAACTTAGAGTCTTGGAAAGTATTGTAGAGGTATGATTCTTAATCCTTTTCTTTCCTTGTTGTTTCTTATCTTGTTAACTATGCTTTGTCAATAAAATAATGTGTGTGAAATTATGTGTTGTAAAGTTGTATGAAGAATGTAGTTGTTTGTTTTGTTGCTTTATTGTTTTCTTTGGTTTTACTCTCCACCATCATATGGATTAATGGTTTTGGAGAATGTAGGGGAAGAGAGAGGGATTTCCTCTCAAACCTCATGGTTTTTGGTCAAGCCATGAAGGTTCCTTCCCATCCCCTCTTATGGTTTGAGGTGGGAGAAAGGTTCATATGGCTTGAACCTTTCCCCATTCTTGGTGAGGAAACCCTTTTGGGTTTGAAAATCATCTCAAGAAGGATTTCTTTGACATAAAGGAGGAATGAGGAGGATGAATGATTAGAGTAATAAGGAGGTTTGTAAACATGCTTTTGTTGGTGTATCCTTTGGTTGGACACCTTTGTCTTGGGTGTCCTATTTCTTCTCTTCCCCATTTGTGAGGTTGAGCTTGTTCTCCTCATGTTTTTATTTTACCATATGTAGTTGGTCTAAGTGTTTAAATGGTTCTATGTATTCTTGTTCTGTTTATTCCCTATTATACTTGTGCACATTGTGGAAGTTAGTTCCTCTCTCCCATGGGATTAGGGAGGCTAGCATGACTTCTAACCATGGAAAGGCATGCGATGATGCCTATTGGTTGGGTGGTATACAAGTCTTGTCTCTTATTTCATAATCCTTTGAAGAACACTCAAGTTTGGAGATAGTTGGAGCCTCCTTGTCATCTTGGTCCTCTTGGTCATCTTCATTTGTTTTTTAAGACATTACTTTCATTTTATCTTGAGAAATGTGGCTTGGTGAAGCTTTTATCTTCTTGTAAAAGACTTATTTTGTACTTGATGCTACTTGTAAACTTAAGTCATTGCTAAGGAAGTTTTCCCTTTATTATTGCAAGAATCTCGTAAACAAAAAAAAGAAAGAAAGGATTACCATATTGAAATCATGAGCTATTTTATTTTAATGTCTTCATTTAGAGCTCTTGGTTGTTTATAAATATACAAAAATATATAGTTATGCATCATACATTACATCTGAAATATTTAATTGTGTTTACTTTTAAAAGTTTTATAAAAAAACTATGAGATGGCATATATATATAAATATAAAATTTATAAGCTAAGCATTCTTTTAAATCTATAATTTTTTTATGGCATTACAAAATGATCAATTAGTCAAATACACATGTATATGTATAAAAATCATGTAATGAAGTATGTAAACATAAATGCTAAAAATGTGAAAAAGGAACATGTGCACCTGATCCGTGAAGAGGAAAGAGTGTAGAAAGGATCTTGTTGATGAAGTGTGAGTTTTTTGGGTGATCTCACGCCACTTACCAAAGATGTGTAGGGAGGAAAGCATGATTTATCTTTCAAGCTTTGACTGCTTCCCAAAACTCGTATAGATCTCTTTATTGTTTTTGGGTGATCCAATGCCATGACAGTAGTGTAGAGAGGAATGTCTGGTGTTATCATTTATCCTTTAACTTATCCCTAGAATAAAACACCATTGCAGATGATGTGTACTAACGCATGTGCTAAGGACAACCTACCCTGTAAAATTGCTAAACGCAATCGCTATGTAATTTCCCCTGGTTATAGGTGCTCCAGGAAAGGCATAGTTGTACTAAGGACCCGAGTCTGATTTTGAGCCATGAATTATGTTGTACAAGTATTGTGTTGTGTTGTATACTGTGTGTAAACCATTGTATGGGGTGACTGATTCACCTAAATGATGTCCCTCCTCTTTTAGGGTGCATGCAATGTCGCACAATGAGTATGCAGCCCAAAAGATGACCGGTCGCTAAAATTGTGCCTGTGGGGAAGGAGATGTGCTTGGTAGAAACAAAGGCACATGAAAACATGTGGCTAAGAGATAAGTGTTAGTACAAGAAAATACAAACATGCATGTATAAGATGAAATGTAATCTAAGTAGATAAAGTGTAACCTAAGACACAAGTAAACACACAAGAAGACAATATAGACCGCGAAAAGTGGGTTGCAAACATGGGACATCACTCACGATGTCACAAGATAGTCAAAGCCATCATGGCCATAAATATACAAGTGTGAACAACGACAAAGGGAAAAGCCAGCAAATAAGAGCATAAGATGACAATCAATGGCAAACAATGTAACAGATAACCATGGAAGTAAATAACCCTCCATAACAAATGTTACACATGAATCACCCATTAGCATATTAGAAATATAAAAAGTACATCAAAGCATGTATAATCTGATGATGTAAAATGCTAAGTAAAACATGAAAGAATAACACATGTATTCTATGAATGTGGCTGCCTCTGGGAGTCATTGTAGACCGGTCATAGGTACTACACCAAGCATCCATGATACATGTAATGGATCTGTAGAATCTATGATCATAACTAGAAAAAAAGTGAACGCACATGTGTGTATGATAAATATAATGACATACAATATATTTATCTATCATGTGTAAAAAAGTGGACATGTACAAGTAAATGCAAGCAAAAGTAAATACAACCAAGATATGTAGTATGTTTTGGATGGGTGGACTGGAATTCAGAGTGAATGATAGGATTTGCATGCCCCCTGAGTGAATGTAATTATATGCAATGAGGTTCATTTAGTATTCCCCCTCAACATTCAATAATGAACCATAAACAAGAGTTTGTCATTGGGAAATGGTCAAACTATGTGTTGTGTGCAACACATTGTGATGAGTATGTAGTGATGATATGCAACATAAATGAGTTGTGTGTGATGTTGTAACATAAGCGTGTATTATGACAAGATGAATAGAAAGGAGTGGTGATTTATCCTAAAGTGTATACCACTAAATGATGCAAGAGAAATTGATGATGTAGCCTATCACGAGATGATGCTAGAAGAAGTGACCCTAGTATCCTAAAGCGTATATCACTTAATCTAGTTATGTCACATGAGAAAAGATTGAATGATGAACGTGTAAGGGTGATGAGGTCCATTTATGGTGTATACCCTCAACATTCTAGTATGGACTATGAGACTAGAGTGCATCATCGGGTAGTGAGTGCAACACGTAGAAGAGAATGTGCAAAATGTGTAATGTGTGTAGTAGGGTGTATAGCATGTAATGTAAGATGCATAAATGACCTAAGATGTGTAGATGCATAATATATGTAAGATGCTAGATGTAATATGTAAGGTGTAGGATGTAAAATGTAAGATGACATGTATGATGTGTGAAAATGTGCAATATGTAGTGGTTATGGTGTAGTATGTGAGACATGAGTAGAATGTGTATGACGTATACATGACAAGATTCGGGATGCAAAGTGTATAAAGATGCGCAATGTTTATAGTGTAGTGTGTGGGGTTCGTGTGTATAGAATTGTTCAAACATAATGATAAAGTAGTCCGCCAACCCTTAATGTATATGGTTCATCACTAATATATAGGTTAATATTTATAATATGAAATATTTATGTTTCTATTATTAAATATGATAACCAAGGTATATACTCTAGGTTAAATATTTAATATCATGAAATGATTATATTTATAATATTAAATATTATAAACCTAGGTGTATGTGTCAACCATTTTAGGTTGAAAAGGTGGGTCGGGAAACATACCCGATCACCTTATATAAAAAGACTTTAGGTCCTCATTCGATATTTTCAGAAAATATATCAAAGGTGTGCAAATCAAGTGATTTGGTTTTACGCTTGGTAAATAGGGTTTCAAAGGAGGAGGTGATCTTACTAGATGTAAAATAAGTTCTTTGAAGTAAAAGGTTATTTTAAAAGTAGTTTTTACCCTATTGGGGTTTTCCACTATAAATATTGTGTCACC
Source organism: Taxus wallichiana var. yunnanensis (assembly GCA_018340775.1). Lineage (NCBI taxonomy): Eukaryota > Viridiplantae > Streptophyta > Pinopsida > Cupressales > Taxaceae > Taxus > Taxus wallichiana. The sequence continues at coordinate 113,119,457 of CM031242.1, read as the reverse complement.
TATGTTATTTATTTCCTATAAGTATTTCTTTATTTACTTATGTTATGATGTAATCTTTATTTAAATATTTAAGTTGATTAAATCCGTATTTATTAGAATCCTCAAATTCTAACATGGTAACAGAGTGATGTAAATTAAATAAATTAAGATCAAATGTTGTATATTTTATTTATTTAATTTGTACGATTTTTTTCAACCAACCATAGAAATAAGATTTTTAATTTATTTCATTGGTAGGGTGAAAGTAATTCTCTCCTCTATAAATCTCCAAGTTAACTTGTATTTTTCATGTGGAATCATGCCCCTTGGTAAAATTCATTTTCTATTTTAACATTATTATGTTTTCAAAAGTAATCTATGTGTGTCCTTTGGACTCCTTTAATAAGATTCGATTTGAAAAACTATAGTTTATAGTTAATCTATAACTATATTCTATATAATTTGAAAACTATATTATTATTTTTAAATAAAAACATATATAATATAGAATAAGGTTTATATAATAATTTATATAAACATCATATTAAACTTTATATATTTTTGAAAAAAATTATAGATTAAAAGTTTTAAACCATATTAAAATTATATGGGATTGGGGAAATAGTCAACTGAACCATATTCTAAGCCTAAGTTTAAATCATATTTAAACTTAACTTATAAATCTAGGTATATATAGTTTTAAAAGAAACAAACCCAAGTTTGAATCATATTTTATATATATGGTTAGTTTAAACTGCTTAAAATATAAATTTTATTAGATTTGGTCTATATATGTTTTTAAAAAAACCTAAGTGTTTACTTTTTTGAGAAGGGGGCTCGCTTTTATTGCTGCTGGCCATGAAATGATTACTTTTTAAATCTTAATACCTATTAAATAAAAACATGTGTCCCTAACCATTTATATTATCCATGTAAGGGGGCAACCCCATTCATTTATATCTTATAGTTTATAAAAATTATATAAATAAACATATTTAAAGGTTTTCTTTTATATAAGAGTGAGAGTGAAGAATAAAATGAGATAATATCTCAAATACAAATTTAAAATTAAAATTAAATAAAGGGAGGAGACAAAGTTCATGAAAATAAGGATTTCAATTTATTTCATTAGTCGGTGAAATTACTTGTCCCCTCTATAAAATATGCAGGTTAATCTATACTCTCATAAATCTACTTACACTTGGTAAAATTCTTTTAACCTGGTCTATGTCCTTTAAACCCCTTTAATAAGGGTTATGTGTTTTTTTTATTAAAAATATACTATAGTTTATAATTTTTATGAACTATATGTTGTTTTTATTTACATTTTATAAACTATATACCTTTTTTTTTTTTTAAAATGTATATATTTTTACATTATAAATTATAATAGGTTATTATAATGTGTTAAAATATAACCTCCCTAATATTATACAAAAGAAGAAATTCTAGAATTTCACATTCTAGAAATACACAACAATTTTTGGCTTCATTAAATTTGACGGTCAAATGACCATCATGGTAGACCAAACATAAGACAATATGATGGTCATTTAGACGTCAAATTTAAGCTCATAAGTTTCACAAAATTTTCACTGTGTTAAAATTGACGATCAAATGACTATCACGACAGCAAAAAAAAAAGCCATTATGATGGTCATTTAGATGTTAAATTTAAGTTGGCCAAATTTTTATCTATATTAATTTTTTTAGAAATTTGAAGTTATGAATTGTTAGGGGTCTCTTCTTCACTTCTATATGGTCGAAATATTTTTATATAAATTTGGGGTATAATGCATAGCCCTTTATATTGTGGGTTATTATTTTGATCATGGGAAGTTAATTAATATGCATTGTAATGACCAAATTAGTTATGATCGAATTGTTTCTTTAGATATTTAAAAATTAGATTTGATTCTTAAAAGTGTTGTCTTTATTATCGATAAATATATATCTAACTATGTGGTACATTGTATATTATAATGGGGTGTGTTTTACAAGTTTAGGAAAACAATGGCGCCTGGGCTTTTTTCTTGACAAAACCTAGATCCTAAATGAAACCAACTACAACATTTGGGTCAAAACAAAATTTATGGCAAGGAAACTCTGGACGATTATTTATGGATTTGAGGTTTCTCCCACCAGTCATCAAGTAATCAGAGATAACATGAATACATTCTTGCAACAAATGTAGGAGGGTCTTTCTATGATTCTACGCAATGTAAACAATGAGTACCTTCTACACATTGGTAATATTGAACATATAAAAGAGGTATGGACACAACTAGAATATATGCATGAAGGATACTTGGTATATAAAGGATAGTAATGAGAGTACAATAGATGAAGGAATTCAAAGAAACAGTTTATATATTTTTAATGATTTCTATTCTCGCATCTTGTTTTATATCTCAAAGTTTGAATAATTCAAAACTATGGCATGAAAGGTTATAACATGTTAATTATCAAAGTTTATATGAAATGTCTAGATATAATCTAATGAAAGGCTTACATGTGTTGTCTTATTCTCTTGAATTTACTTCATTAAATGCTTATAAATGATGGTTTTGATTCTAATTTAGTAAATGGTCATGATGATGTTTTGATGTTATAGATGTTTCTAAAAATCTTATCTTCCTAGATAAGAAATTAAATTGGGCTCAATCTATGTTAGAAAGTTCAAATCCTATTAACCTTAGGAAAATAACTAGAAGCCATCATATGTACCATGCATTAATTACCTTGTATGAACTGAGATGCAAAGTAATATAGGATCTAGGTGGATATACAAAGTAAAATACAATGATGATAGTAGTATTAACAAAAATAAATCTAGACTTATTGCTTTAGAGGTTTTACTCGAAAACCCGGTATTGATTATGTTGATATATTTCCCCTGTAGCTAAAATGAGTACTGTTAGGGCCTTATTTACAATTGTCGCTCAATTTGGTGGGAAATCCACCAAATGGATAAGAAAAATACTTTTTTGAATTGTGATTTAAAAGAAGAACTTTACATGTTTCAACCTAAAGGATTTGAAGAAATTGGTAAATAAAACTATGTTTGTAAGTTGATAAATTCTTGTATGGTTTAAAACAAGCTCTTAGAGCTTGGTATGCGAAAAATTGTTTTCTTCTTTAAACTGTTAGGTTTTGTTAATTTTTCTTCTAACAATGATATATTCATTAAACAATAAGGCTCACATATTATCATTATATGTATATATGTTGATGATTTAATTATTTCAGTGACAGTTCGTATTTAATTCATATGATTAAAGAGAAATTTAAGCGATACTTTGAAATAAATGAGTTAAGTCTCTCACATCATGTTCTTTGTATGACTATATTTCATTCTATAGTTATTTTCAAAATACAATATGTAACCATTATATTGAAAAAGTTTCTTATGATTGATTATAAACCATTTTCTACTTCATTAGAAGCTAGAATAAATATTGATACTAAATCAGATATGAAAAAGGTTGATCATATTTTATACACATTGTTAGTTGATAGTTTGATTTATATAACTATAACTATATCAAATATTTCCTATACAGTAGGAACTACTTCAAGGTTTATGCAGGAACCTTTTTAGAGATCATTGGAATCTTGCAAAAAGAATTTTTAGATATATTAAAGGAACAATCAATTATGGGTTGCATTATACTAAGAATGAAAATACTATCTTATATAGATTTTTGATTCTAACCATATTGATGTTGTGTTATAAAATATATTGGATATGTGTTCAAGTTTTTTGGTGTAGGAACCATTACTTGGAACAACAAATGTAATCAACAGATCTTCATTTCTTCTACTAAGGCAGAGAAGTACAATAGAATAAGTAAAAAGTCATGTCTACGTATGGTTGTTGGTAGAGATACACATGGAAGTTAAAGGAAGTATTCCTCTTCTATGTGGTGGTCAGAGTTGTATTACTCTTGATTAAGAATCTAATTCAACATCAAAGGACAAATCACATTGAGATACATATACGCTTCACCCGTGAGAAGGTGCTAAGTGATGAGATAAATCTCAAGTTCATGTTGACTGAAGAGTAGGTTGTTGACATCTTCACAAAGTCCCTGAGTGTTGCAAAGTTTTGTCACTTTCATGAAAAACTTGGATTGTCGAGAGTTGCCATTGAGGGGAGTGTGCATGACAATGTCACCTCCTAATGGAACTTGGTTTTTATAAAAAGACCTTTGGGAAAATGTAAAAAGACCTTCGGAAAGTGTAAAAATACATTTGGGTATGTATACCTCCTCGACTTCTTTTTTAGAAAGAAGTGTAGAAAGATCTTAAAGGCGGTCTTCAGTAAACTCTTTAGTGTTATTGAGTTTACTGGTAAACATCTAGTATAAGCATATTGTTAAGGAGGTCCTTGGTTGTAAAAGACTCCTATATGCTTGGGTTCAATAACCTTTTATGAGAACTTGTGAGAACATGTAAAACTCACAAATCATACTTAGCCATTGATCATGGGATGATCTTTGGGATTCCAAATCTTTTTATACCAAAAGTTAAATTGAGTATGATGAAGGTGTTATAATTTCTTCAACCGATATGCTAGCCTAAAACCTTTATGGTTTAAGGATTGTAAATCATGTAGTGTACCACGGGCAAGTAATCTATTGGCATATGTTATGTTATCCCACTTAATATTAAGGGGGAGTGTTGGAACATAATGATTAAGTGGTCTAGCCAACCCTTAATGTATATGGGTCCATCACTAATATATAGGTTAATATTTAATAATATGAAATATTTATATTTCTATTATTAAATATGCTAACCTAGGTATATACTTTAGGTTAAATATTTAATATCATGAAATGATTATATTTCTAATATTAAATATTATAAACCTAGGTGTATATGTCAACTATTTTAGGTTGAAAAGGTGGGTTGGAAGACATACCCAATCACCTTATATAAAAAGGACTTTAGGTCCTCATTTGATATATTCAAGAAATATATCAAAGGTGTGAAAATCAAATGATTTGGTTTTACCCTTGGTAAATAGGGTTTCAAAGGAGGAGGTGATCTTAATGGATGTAAAATAAGTTCTCTGAAGTAAAAGGTTATTTTCAAAGTGGTTTTTACCCTATTGGGGTTTTCCACTATAAATATTGTGTCACCTGTGTTATTTATTTCCTGTAAATATTTCTTTATTTACTTATGTTATGATGTAATCTTTATTTAAATATTTAATTTGATTAAATTCGTATTTATTAGAATCTTCAAATTCTAACAAGAATACCCTCAATAGTCTATTGTGAACCAAAACACAAGAGTGTGTAATCGGGTAATGACAATATAGATGCGTATACTAAGATGTATGTGTGAGTAGGAAGAAGCGATGAGAGAATAAGATGTTACATGATGTGGGGGTATAGATTTCATGCCCCCAAAGTGTGCATTGATGAATAGACTATCCGATGAAAGTGAAGGACGATGGTCCTCCACTTGATGTAAGTGGCGATGAAGGTGTGTGACCATGCTCTAAGAGTGGTGGTATATGAGATAGGCATTGCGCAGGTGAGTGAAGTCTATGTGCATGTGATGGATGAGCATACTGTGGATGGTGTGGTGTAACAAAATGTGTAGGTGATGGAGATATATGCAAAGCATAACGTGGTAGTGATGAACATTGGTGTGGAATGAAATAAGGTGGAGAGTTGTGTTTATATGTAGTAATTGTTTTAGGAATGGGCCTATATCGATGAGATCGTGTAGGTTGCATATAAGTATGTGAGCTAGGAGAAATTGGATATTTAGGCTCTAGAATCTATGATACACTAGATGGAGTAGGGGATGCATTGACGACTGTTCGAGGAGATTTAGACCATGGGAGAGATGGAGGAGCACCATTTATAGCAATAAATTGATTGTTATGAATGAACTTTAGATGCAAATGATTCATGGAAATGATAGACTATGACCTACAAATCTAGTTAATACCTAAGAGCATGTCACACTCATCGACTGTTTGTCCCATGAGAAAGGGTACAAGCATAGTGAGAGGACCGACCGCAACGTGAAGTTTGACAATGCCATATGAATTGTTCATTGATAGGATATTTGTGAACATGGATAATCGATAACATCAAGAAGTGGGATAGAACATGTACTGAGTGGCCAGGATGGACCAACCTTAGTATTATTGATAGGGATAGATTTGATAGAGGCACTAATGTGTAAGTGATTATAAGAGAAGGTGGCATGGTAATTATAATCAGAGAAAGAAATAATCGGTGAGGAAACATCGGTGTTAGCAACTAAAAAATCAAGTGTCTTTGATGTAGGCGGAGGCACTGCGTAATAAATATGATTGGTCAAGAATTATTTGTTTGCTTATTGTGTTGTGGAGGTGGGTTATTAAATATTTTGAGCGTAAAATTTTCATTAACTAGTGTGGAGTCTCGTAGCCTCTCGAAAATTCAATATTTTTTTATCGGTAAGGAGATGATGGTGCAGAGTTTAAGACACATGTTGGTAGAGTGTCCCACACATCGGTGATAGTCACATCAAAATTTATCATTTTTAATTTCATCCTTTTGGTCCCGATGGATCTAAATCAAGCGAAGGAGGAAGTGTAATAAGATTTCTCTCAAGAAGTTGTTGTAATATGAGATGTGGGGAAATAGGAAATTTGGTGAATGTATGTTGAGGTGGTTGTGACTAAATCTCTTTAGTAGTAGCTACCACGTTCACAATAATTTTTGCATCTGTAGGTTTTTGTATCTCAAAATGTAATTTGCTAAGTGTTTGTTAGATCCATGTTTAAGTTGTGGGAGTTAAGCATATGAGGTATTAGAGTTGATATTGATAGAGAAGTGAGTGAGAAAGGCATCGACTATATGTGTGAAAAAGGTTACCAAATAGATAGGTAGGTTGTAAAACCAACGCATTGCATAATCATGAAGACTACAAGGAAATAGCTTAGCTAGGAGAATGTGATCATCTACAAAATCTAGACAAGCCACATGGAATGCTCGGAGGTGCTCTTGTGGGTCACCTTGGCCATTGAAAATAGGTAGTTTAGGGGTGACAAAATTTGGTGGAAGCGGATAAGTGGATATAATGGGTGCAAATGGAGTATGCAATAATAGAGTGGAATCCAAAGATGGAGACACATGAGAAGTAGCCTACCGTAATTGATGAATTTTCACTTGAAGGTCTTGATAAAGGGAGGCTAGATCTTGAGTGTCAATGGAAGGAGCCTGCCGTGTATGAGAAATAAGAGGTAGGGTATAGTGATTAGTAGGAGTAGGGATAGAAACAGGAATGGTAGAGATGGGTGGAAGATTATAAGCAAGCGGTTGGGTGGTAACTATGGTGGGAATAACAATAGAAGCATTAAGCTCCGCAAGGTTTGTAGATTCCTCACGAGTAGCATATAGAAGAAAGTATAAATATTAGGGATGATCAGTGATATGATCATTGATGGATTTAAGATGGGCTTCAATAAATTCTTCAAAAGATTGAGCCATGGTAAATAAGAGAAAAAGAGCCCTAAGTGGAAGGTGGTGTCGAGTGTGGGGTTCAGAAAAATGATTAAACTAAAATAGAATTATTCTAGTTGTAATCTAATGTTATAGCAAGATAGTAAAATGACTGAATAAATGAAGTAATAAAATACTAAAATAATACCCAAGAAAACTAAGAAATGAAATGTGAAATCCTAATGTGCAAAGAGAGTTGGAAGATCCTTAGTTGATTCAAAGATGTCATGTGACTGTGTCACAATGGAGACTGGATGAACATGAGGAGAAAATTTTCTCACAAGAGCTTGATAAAATATAGATTTGAGCATTCTCGAGTAGACTAGGGAACCTAGAGAGGGATAGGGATGTTCGTGGGTGCCTTAGTCTGAGATATGGGCGCCCTGGTCTACGGAAATGACTAGAAAACCTCCTTTGAGGAGTCCCGGTGTTTTCTTGTGTTCCCTTCCTCTTGTGTGAATTTCACCGCACTTTTACAAATGTCACCATAAACTCCGTAATGAAGAATCACTTGCAAAACCCTAGATAAAGCATCAAAACCCTCAAAACGAAAGATGCATATGAAGGGGTCAAACTATCCTTAGATGCCAAATGGATGGAATCATCACAAAGCGTTGCACTACATCTCAAACCCAATGTAGTTCTAGGTCTGTGTGCGGAATTATGCCTTGGGTACTCTTGTGCCTGTATGGAAAAAATAACTGAATGTAGAACGTAGTAAATAATGTGTGTATGGAAAAAATAGACTTCCCTCCTATGAAGTGTGATGCAAATGAACCAGCCTTTATCCCTTGTGATGGATCTAGATGGATGCAAATGGAGCTATATATGCCTTTGATGGATGTAACCTTAGGTGAAGATAGTAGAAGCTTAGTGCTTTTTCCCCTTAATTATGATCACATAAATTTATATTTATATGATTCCCTTGCTTGAATTTCATAATTAACCTTGAAAATGCCGACTAACAAAAAGATAAGATGTTCAAACGGCTAGAAAGGACTCAAGAAAGTGTGACCAAAGTACAAAGATGACAAGGGCACCCAGAGAGGACGGAGGCACCTCACGCCGGCGTCTTGGCTGGTGCTGGTGTCTAGAATGACAAATGTCGAAAGGTGAAAAGAAAACTGAGCAAGTAAGAGTGCAAGACTAAAAGTAGAAGCATAAAGAAAAGAAAGGTGGCCAAAGACATGGGTTAATTAGTACTTTTCTTACTTAGGAATCATGCAAATAGTAGTATGTGATCAAGACTAGATAATTATTCAAAGTGTGTGATTTTGTGTCTACACAATGTACATAATGACAATGATTTATTTTCTCTACACTAATAGATTGGACACCTTAAACATTATGGTCTTATCTCATTTATTACACAAAATCATGCTACATGTTCATTTTTAATTGTTACGTCTCATTGGGTTCCTAAATCTGATTCATCTATGTATAATGAGCATCATGTCATCACTTCTAATGTTTCTTCTTATGTCACTCAAGCACTACCTATGCAATCCACTTAAACTAAGTAATTTCCTCTCAAAATAAATTTAACACCTCTTCCTCTCAAGTCATTTACGGCATTACCAAGTCAAACTACGCAACCACCTCTCAAAATCAGTCCACCCTCTTATCCTATCAAGTCTCCTACAACATCTTCAATTCCACATAATCTCCAACCAATCACTTTTTTCAAAACAACTACTCCTACTAATGTCTAAGACACATTTCAACCTCTGCCACCATCGCATGGTCCTAGTGTTGCTTCTGCCTACCATTTTGTTGGCTCTCTCCCAAATCATGACACAAATGACTCTCTCCCACAATCGCATCGTATCTCTCACATTGCTGCATATATCTCCATCATCACACACTTTATGGGGCACCATGCTTACTTCCCCCTCTTAGCATTATCGTGTATTACATTTCTACTATTACGCTATGTGCTTCATATTTCATCTCTCTCGAGCATCATTACACAACTTATATCATCATTACCCTATGATGCACTCTCGTGTTACGGTTCACACTTGACTGTTGAGGGAACACTACATTCATGACCTCACATCATACACGTGACACATTCACTCGGCGCATTCATGACACGTATTTTTAGTATTACATTCTCGCACATCATCACTACCCTATGACGCACTCTAGTTACAAAATTCATAATTGATGTTGAGGATCTAAATATGAAATTAATCTCACCACATTCACTCTCTACGCTACATGATTCCTTGATCTATCTTTCTAAGAGCACAATTCAATCCATTTCCCAATGACACACTCTTGTTCTATGGTTCATTCTAAACTGCCGAGGGTATTTTATAAATTAACCTCCTTTTATACTCATACACATTTTCCTGGGGGCACGATGCTCCTATCATTCATTTTGCATTCCATCTCATTCACACTCACAACATGTTTCATATCTTGGTTACATATATTTTTGCTCGCTTATATTTACATGTGTAATTTGTTTCACATGCTAGATAGATATTTCGTATGTCATTATCTTTTCTATATACACATGCACGTTCACTTGCATTCTATTTTTGAATGCAAACTTTACACATATCATTACACACACCACGAATGCTTGGCATTGTACCTCTTACCAGTCCCAAAACAGCTCCTAGGGGCATCTACTTTCATACACACTACATGTGTTATTGTTTCATTTTGTACTACTTCATATTCGTCATAGCACACTACTCTATATCAAACCATATATGCTTTGACATACTTTTTATCTTTCTAACATGCTAATAGGTGCTTCATGTGTAGCATTTGCTTTGGAGGAACAATTTGCCACCATTATTCTTTGTTAATTTGTTTGCTACTATTTTCCATTGATTATGGGATTTTCCTTTGTCTTATGTGCACACTATATGCTTTTGGATGCTTTGGCCCTGATTATCTTGTGACATTGTGAGTGATGTCACATGTTTGAATCCAACTTTTTGTGGTTTACATTGTCTTCTTGCTTGTTAGATTACACATTGCCTTCTCTATGCATATTCATCTTGTTTGTACTAACGCATGTTTCTAGCCACTTTTTACATGTGCCTTGGTTGCTACCATACACATTCCCTTCCCCTTGTAGGGCATCAATTTCATATCAGTGTTTGGTCCTCTCCTTTATGTTGCATCCTCCTAGTGGCATCGCATGCACCCCAAAGGAGGGGGCATACATTGGGTGAATCGGTCATCCCATTTAGTATTACATAGTCACGCTTCGGACCTAAACAATACAAGAACATCGTAGTCTACATATACAAAAAGGGCTCAAAATCTGACTTGGTTCTTTAGCACTTTGCACAAATGTCAATGCCTAGCTCCGGACATTAGCATTTGGGTGCCCCCGACCCTTCCCGGGTTCCTATGACTAGGTGAAGTTACAAATTTTTTCTCATATTGGCACACTTTTACTTTACTTTACTTTACTCACCTCTATTTACACTAGCGTTTGGGCGCCCCAACCTCTATTTACTTTACTCACCTCTTTTGGGGCTCTTTTATCTTTTAGGCATCTTGTTTTCTTATGGGTCGGCCTTTTAGTTGTCAATTACAAATTCAAACAAGGGAATCATATAAATACAAAGCTATGTGACCATAATAAAGGACCAAGCTCTAAGCATCTACTACTATAACATAAGGTTGCATCCAAAGGTATTTCAAGAGCATCAAAACATCCATATAGCTTCATTCAAGGGACAATGGACTACATTTTCTGCATACACACATAGGAGGGGAAGCTCATTTTTCTATCCACACATCTACTTACATTACTACATCTATCTATTGCTCGCTATCAAGTGCATCTTGCACAAGAGCCACCTAGGGCATGATTCTTGCACACACACACGAGAACTACATGGAGTCTGAAATGTAGTGCAACACTCGATCATAATTTCACTTAGTTGGGTGACCGTTGGGGTTAGTTTGAATCCCTATTTGCATATTTTTATTTTTAGAATTTGATGTGTTTTGGGGTTTTGCAGGTGATATTTCTCTTTGTAGGTTTCGAGTGCAAACTTTGTGTTCATCTAGAACACACGTAATAATAACATGAAGGTTGGAAAACCTCTTGCAACACGAAGAAAACTATTTTTTTATTTATTTCACACCCATGGGTGCCCAAAAGCAATCCCTAGTGCTCGGGTGACCCCGACATGATCCATTCACCCCAATCCAGGCATATCTAGCAATCACACAATTTTCTCGAGCACATTTGCGGCGCTTTCCTCCTCATGTTCATTAGTTTTCTAGTCCAAAGATACTTCGAGATCAATTGTGAAATCAGCTAAGTATTATATCCTTCTCTTGCACGTAGGTTTTTAATTTTCATTTTATTATTGTTTAGGTTAGATCTCTACTCAAGCTCTTTATTTATCAGTTATGACTCAAAGAATATTTAGGGTTTTACAAATTCCAATATTTGGTAAATCACACATTATAAATTACTATATTTTCTCTACGCAAAACCTAGAAAAAACATGTCGTATACATGGCCATATAAAAAAGAAGGGTCTAATTTCTTCCAAGATCATAATCAAGATAAAAGATATTATTTTCCCATAGATATTTATTCCGCTGAAACATAATTAGAATGCATTGTTCATCCTTGAGAGCTAGGTTCGATCATGGAAATTATGGGTTATCATTTCCACTAAAATATATCTAAATCATATGGATTTTCATTTTATAATCATCCAATTTCCATCAAGAGAAAATTAAGATAAATGGATTCTTTTTTGGAATTCAATTCAAGTTAAATGGTTCTCTTTCTAAAGTCATCAATTCATTCAAGTATATTTTTATCCTTCTAAACAAAGATTCTAATCTTGGGACCAATGGGTTATCAATTCCACCAATTCATAATGAATTTGCATTGCCTAGTTTTCCAATTTCCATCAAAATATAATCAAGGTGTGATGAGTACCAATTTATAATTACTCATTTTTACATATCATATGTATACTAAGCTTCAATCTCCTTTTTGAGGTATAATTGTTTTCATACATTATTTGAAAACCTTCTCATTTAATAGAATTTCAAGGCTTTACATAACTTTCTTATCCTCAATATTCAACTAGTGGTTTATTCCACTAAATCATCCTTCATTGGTTTATACCATTTTCATTAGGTCAAACATACTTTGATAGTATCCACATTAATTATCTCTACTTAATCAATTCATGTTGTTTAACAACTAGGTTTCATTATCCATACATGTTCTAAGTGTAGAACAAGTCATGTATATTAATATGAGGTTAATATGTATTGATTCCATATATAATTACCATATCTAAAGTAAATCATTATGATGTAATTTGTATCAAAACAAATATATGGTTTCACATCTTTCATGGAGGCATATATAATTCTTCACAATATGTGCCATATTTTTTTGTCTCCTTTAATATTACTCTTTTTAAGAAGGAATATGTCTTTTCATTTTCCCAACTCAAGTTCATTAAAGTAAGGTATAATAATTCTCATAATGGTATCACCCCTTAATTACAAGGTATAGTTATTTTGTTATAAACTATGCTTATAAGTTTCCTACATTTCTTATTAATCATTATCAAGTTCAAATCTTGCTTCTTAGATCATTAATCATAGTAATCCCATATTTTATAATAAATTTTCAAGAGTTGATACGAGCATATACTTGTCATATATTTTCCATTCCTATAGGTTTGCATTATCCTTGTTTTTTTCTCATGATCTTTCATAAAATATCATGATTTTTGTTCCTTCCTCTAAGGTTTATCATACCCTTAAGATGCATAAGTGACATGTTCTTAGGTTCTACGATAATCAAGTTCCTTGTTGACCAAATATAATAACCGTTTAATTCCTATTGAGGTTATTTACTTCTTACTTCTCATTACCCAATTGTGGTTTCAATTTGTGTTTTATGTTTACATCATATCATAGTCAACACTATATGATTCACTTAATCATTAAAAAATGCTTTATCATGGTGGTTACTTGCTACCATGTTTGTATATGTCATGAAAATGTCCTTTGTTCCACTAAACATATGTTTTTACCTAAATATTACATATAAATATTGTTGTTTTTCACCATAAAACATTCAACTATTGTTGTTTTTCACCATAAAACATTCAACTATTGTTGTTTTTCACCATAAAACATTCAATTATTGTTATTTCCTTTCAGAATTTTTCAAAATTCTCTTCTATCTCCTTGAGGTTCAACATATGACTTAATAAGTAAAACTATTCCCACCATTTTTTTGGACTATGATAACCATTTACCTTTATGGTTCAATGTTCACTTTTTCTATTTCTTAAGGCTCAACATATGGTTTAGAAAGTAATCTTTAAAATTAATTCTCATGAGATGATACACTTAAACTATTGGCATAAATATTAAATTCTTGATTCTCTTTCCAAAATGGTCCTAGGAGATCTTCTAGTTTAACGAAGTCTAATTCATGTTAATCTTTAATTGTCGATTACTGTGAACTATAAAATAATTGTCTTCTTTTGATTCCTTAAGTTTAAAGATATGTCTTAATGTCTTACATTTCACAAGAATAAAAAAGGGTACAAGAGTTAAACATGTGACTTCTCCCTTTCAAACCCATCTTCTTAACCATTCTTCTTTGACTATTTTCCTTTGTTTTACCTTAACACGAATCGCTTATGTAATAGTCAAGTGTTTAGTTTAAGTTTAAATCTAGAACTTAAGAATGTGTGGGGGAAACAACCTTAGGACATATTTTCCTTAATCATTTGGTTAAGTGGTTGTTTGGCATTATAATAGCTATTTACAACTTTATCTCATTTTGAGTCTTTATATGGTCTAAAACAATTATGGCAAAGATTATAGTTTATAAAATACATGAGTGAAAGTTGAATTCAAGACTATCCTAAGCTAAGTGGTTTGTCCATTGTGCCAAGATATTGAGTCAAATCGAGACACCGAACAACAAATAGAGTTATACAATTGTGTTTTTGTGTCTAAATGGTTCAAAAAATATTTGACGTTGACACCATTTTGTTTCAGCTAAGATTCTATCATTGAGTAAATTTCCACACGTAATGGCCTATAGAACATAAAGCATATACAAAGATGAAAATGGAACTTGGAATGAAGTTGATCTCCTTTTCCTCTATTTTTGTTTCTCTATATGAAAGACTCTTTCAGTCACTTCCTTTCATGCTTTCTCATTATTTTCATTCTCTACCTTGTCTAATTCCTTGATCTTCAAATTGTGGAGTGTCCTCTCAGCTAAGTTTCCCTTTACCTACTATTTTCCTCCATCCTCTCGCTTACAAATCATATGTTTTCTTCAACAATTAATTCATAGCTAAACTTAGTGCTGAAAATCCCCTTTTTACAGACTTCTCTTGAGTTTTTGTATGTCTCAATCGCCATCCTTTGCTCTTTTCTAATTTTTTAACCAAAACCTATTGTTTTTAGAGTTTTCCGCAAGATTCGCTCCACTATTTTTAAGTTGGCTCAACAACTTACTAAAAATAGCATATTTTCTTTAACTTTATTTGTGGTCATTTTATGTCGGGATATATTTTAGCCACATGAATGGGTCAAATTAGCCACATTCCAAAAAGGATCCTATGTGGTGGTCATTAATGGCACCTAAATCTATGTGACATCCATGATCTTAGCTACGATAATAAATGGGTTATTAAAATTAAATTGAATTTCTTAATTTGTTAAATTCCCAAGTACTTCCATATGTCCTAATTGGGTTGGTTGGTAGCTTACAATGTGTTCATGATTTGGTGCCATGTGGAGGTCGTCAGTGTCTACACACCCCATGGGCATCTACCTTTGTCACTAGTGTAAAGGGAATCTTGATTGGTGTCATGTGTGGCCCATCGGTTTCTCCCTTATACCATATGATATCTCTTAATATGGAGGGACTCTCAATTGGTGCCACATGTGGACCATCGATGCCCTCATGTTTCATGCTCATATAAGCTTTAAGTGTATCAATGTGTGGCACATCACTCACATTGATGCACCTTTGGTACATCTTCTTAATTTTTAGTCTAATATTTATGGTGGGTGAAAACATCTAAGGATTTATATAGAGTTTGGTTTACTTATGGACATGCCTTATAAGGCTTTTTTATCTCCACTTAAGTTACATGACTCTCTTGGATATCACTTGGCTCGATGAGATAGGTTCTCTTAGCTCAAATATGAGTGTTCTCGGTTGAGAGGGTAATGCAACTCGATGTGCTCATCTTGAATCAGTTGATAACATCTCAACTCGATGTAGCTCGGCTAATCTCATCTCACAGGGGTGGGCTCATTGATGATCTTAGCAAGCTCAACCCCCATTTATCTATATGTTCAAAAACAATTCTCTACTATTGTAGAATCATGACTATGGCCATGCCCACTTATGGTTAGCCCAAGCTAGGAGGTGGTAACAACATAGTGCTTGGAGGAGAAAATTGATATTTAGATGCATAAGGTCAACTAAGAGCCATAAGCCGAGTGACCCCTACGAAAAACTTCCTTTTGATGCAACTAGGTTTATTAATATTTTTATAATAATAACCTTCTTATTCTTTTGCTTTTTCTATTTTTTGGTTAAATAGAACGATGTTATCACAAATAATCAATATCAATTCATACCATAAGCATGTCATTATCACTAAGTGACAATGTTCCACTCAACTAATCATGCATTGCAACTTGCGCTACTCACACTAAATATATCTCGTCACACAAAGTGATATATAAAACAAAGTTGAAACATAATAAGGGAAAGCTAGGACCTTAACTTATAGTTTGATATTATTTCTCATGCAATGAAACACACATGGAAAATATCTCTATTTGTACCGATTTTTTCATCTTTCCACCTCTCCCTAGTGATACACTTTCTCCATCCAGAGAAAATTTGCACGAATTAGAGAAGAATACCCAGTGCATTATCCATTCAAATAATCAAATCAATGGTAATAAACTGTAAGTAGTACATTTGTATGAACAATAATACCAATCCAAAAATTGTAATATAAACTAAACTAGCAATCGCACGTGAAGTGTGCAATGTGAATGCCAAAGCGGAAGTCTATGATGAGGTTGGTTTCGAGGGACCAAAAGATAAAATGAGGAAGAGGGTTGTAGAAGAGAGGGTTAGAGGGAGGAGAAGGAATTGGGAGAGGATAATGTTGGGGGTGGGGACTATTTTGTGAAAGCTTTTTTTTCGAGGAGGAATATATGTGTCATGTGTATTTTTTTCTGTAGTCTCCTTTACCTACTCCCTTTAAACCCCAAGCACATTAGCCTATCACCCAACATTAGCTAGGTGCTCACCCAAGGCACACGCAAGCACCGAGCCCCTCCTTTATGTGAGCTTCGTAAGAATGTCTCCATTAATGGAGGAATGGTTGTAGAAACAGAAAATACACGTATCCATTCTAGCAAAGAAGTAAAAACACTAAATATAAGCATAGATGAACCACAACAAGGATGTATACATTATAACAATATAAAGGAAACAGATATGAACCATGAGAAAAATGAAGAGCACTAGGGGTTTCAACCCATAAACATAGATTTTCAGAACAACCCCTTTATATATTGATAAACAAATGTTTAAAATATTCAGATTACATCAAAAAGGTTCAGTAACAGATCAGTTACATCATTCTACCATTAGCATCCTACTCTTGTTAGAGTAGGTATTTACCTTAGCTCATGTTCACCTAGATACTTTATTTACCTTTATTATATTTATCCTCACCCACTTATGTGTGTGGATATTTATTTTATCTTATTTAGATATTAGGAGATATTATCTAGTTGTTAGGTATAGTTCTTTCCTTGATCTATGGTATTGACTAGATCCTTGATGTCTAATTCTCTCCTAAATCTATGGTCTTGACTAGTTCTTTGATGACTAGTTATTTCCTTGATTTATGGCTTGATCTATGACCTTGACTAGTTCTTAGATTGTTATTCATTACCTATTTAAGCAAGGCCCATTCTCAATGTATTACATTGAGTTCCATAATAATATATGATATCGTTGCTCATTTGTTTGCAAAGGTTTTATGTAAAGTTATTCTAGCGAATTGATGTCATCTTATTGATCATGGTGTATGATTAGCATATGTGTTCTTGGCTTGGTATGATCTGGTTATCGTTCATTTCATGGTATCAGAGCAGGAGATTGTTATTGACATCTGTCTGTAAGTTTTATTTTGCAAATAAATTATTTGTGTAATCATATATTTTGGATTTGGTCGTATTTTTTTGCTGCATGCATTTTTATTAAAAATAGAGGCTTCCATTGGATCCAAAAGGCATGAAAACCCTAACACCCATTAAAATCCTTAGCCCTTGGTCATATGTCATGGTCATATGAGGGCTTAAAGCTTATGATTCCTACTAGTAGGTGCTTAGCTTCACCCCCTTTAATTTTATTTGTGTGGTGAATGCAACAATATTTTATTTTGTTTTAGTGGCACCTAAAATAAATAACAAAGCAAAATATTAAAAAGCTTGTATCTTTTGATCGGTAACTCGATTTTGAGTGTTGTTTTTTGTAAAAATGCTTGTTTTTTCATGCTCTTTCCATTGTAGTTATTTACTTTGAGACTTTCACTATAATTATAAAGTGCCAAACATGGAGGAGTGTTGTAATCAATTGTGGATGTAATTTTGGCTGAGCCCGACGTCCTAAATGTTTGGGAGTTGCAGTTTATACCTATCATGGATTCTGAGAATGATATGATTTTCTCTTAATTATGTGGAATACAAGATGATATTGTAAAATTTGTGGAAGAAAATCGATCGCTCAAGAAGTGAAATTCTCTTCTACAATCACTCATTCACGATAAGGATACAATAATACACTCCCTACGGAACAAACTTGCTAGCCTACAACATCACCATCATATTGTGGACAACCATATCCATGCTCCTAGTCCACTTGCAACTATTGCTCTTGTACCCACTAACATTGATCTGCCATTCTTTGAGCATGAACTTGCTTTTGATGCTTCTAAACCTATGAGGCTTGTTACTGCATGCTCTTCCGCATCTGTGCCTATTACAGTACCACATGTTGTGTATCCTACTTCTGCTCAGTTGCATGGATTTTTTTAGAAGCATACCACTACATTTAGATCTTGCATGCTCCATTTTATGGGTCTCACTAGCGAAGTCATTAGCAAACATTCACAGGGTATTGTTTCCTCTACTCCACATGTTAAGTGGAATTCTCGTCATGACATTGGTTTTCGAGCGGATACTTCATTAGGATCACACATTGACATAGCTCCTTTTTTGTTCGCTTGACTCTTTCTGAGGATCTTGAGCAACACATGAGTTCTCGCACCTTTACTCGGGCTTGAGAAACCTAAGATTTCAGCCGCCGACATGATCAACCCGACACACATTCTCGATGTTCTTTTGTATGCACCCATTGTGCATTTTACACCAATTCATATGCAGGCATCTTCTTCATCTATCTGTGTTGATTTGGGGTGGATATCTGATCACTCATGACAACGACATAGGCATTCGTTGAGAGGACTCTATAGGCATGGCTCCTCCACCATTAGGCCTCTTACTCCACTTTCTATACCTTATGCATTGTGATGCTTCTTGTTTTGAGAATTTTTTAACAGGTGTAGTGTATCTCTCTTATTTGTTGAGAGATTTTGTATCTGTATTATCGACACTTTTGGCATGTTGACAATATCTCTTATGGGGGATATATTCTGGTGCATTTCAGTTTTAGTTTGTCGGTGTTTGAGTAGTTGTTTTGAAAACTCACAGATTTATAGCGTCACTCCACCCATTCAACAGTATGGGAGGGTGTGGTATTGATCATACTTCTTCGGGTTTCGTGTCCTTGCCTTGTTACCTTGGATTTTCTTAGATCGTAACACTCTGGAGTTAGTGTCCTTGCCTTATTACTTTGGTTATTATACTTGGATCATGGCACACCTATTTGCAGCAATTGATCGAATTATGTTTGGTGTTTTTTTGCACTTTCGACATCACTCCGTTGACAGTCTCCTTGTATGGAGCTATTCTAGTGAAACCCAGTGTCATTTGTTTTTGAGTTTTTGATCGAGTAGTGGATTCAGACCATAGTGCACACCAAACTTCTTCAACATTGTATGAGTTTTTGAGTTGAGCTTCTTGGGATGCCTTGGAGTGGGTCTTTACTCTCTTTTACTTTATTGTTCTGGTTTGGATACTTTACAGTGTCCTTTTTCCCGATTATTGTACATGAGTACCTCATCAAGCCTAGTTACCGAGACTCATACTATGGACATGCCACTTCTATTTTGGCCCCTAGCTTATCCTAAGGGGGTTGTCATAGTAGGTATTTACCTTAGCTCACATTCACCTAGGTAATTTATTTACCTTTATTTTATTTATCCTCACCCACTTATGTGTGTGGATATTTCTTTTATCTTATTTAGATATTAGGAGATATTATCTAGTTGTTAGGTATAGTTCTTTCCTTGATCTATGGTATTGACTAGATCCTTGATGTCTAGTTCTCTCCTAAATCTATGGTCTTGACTAGTTCTTTTATTACTACTTATTTCCTTGATTTATGGCTTGATCTATGACCTTGACTGGTTCTTAGATTGTTATTCGTTACATATTTAAGCAAGGCCCATTGTCAATGTATTACATTGAGTTCCATAATAATATATGATATTGTTGCTCATTTGTTTGCAAAGGTTTTATGTAAATTTATTCTAGCGAATTGCTTTCATCTTATTGATCGTGGTGTTTGATTAGCATCTGTGTTCTTGGCTTGGTATGATCTGGTTATCGTTCATTTCAACCCTCCCCATGGCTATGATTCAAGAACCCTATATTACCCCCTAGAACCATTACATATTATTCACCATGCATACATCATTACATATGCACTATAATGCCCATTTAAATAACCACTTAAGACCCAAGAAACAACCTAGGGTTAGCTAGAAAAACTAGGGGATAATTTTTTTGCTTTGAAGTGTCTACAACCAGGTTGCAAGACATTAGTTTTTACTAACAGGTTATGGAACAAGACCAAACTACTATTACCTATGTTTCCTTCATTAACAATTTCAAGTTCACAAGGTTCAAATTTTAGGGTTATATGTTTTAGTTAGGTTCAGGGAGTAATTTACCCCCATGTCTAGCTCTCTAATAGGATCAAAGATTTAACTAGATTTTTCTCCTACTTAACACTTCTAAAATTTCCCTAAACCATTCCCAATGGATAGGAAATTTTCTCACCTTTCCGGTGATATAAAGAAGTCCTCCTAACTCCTTGTGGAACTCAAGATATGAGTGGGCGGAGTTCCTAGGGAAAATTTTCCCTTAGGGGGACACGTGTCAAGAGGAGGAGAAAGCACCTTGAATGGGTTGGCAGGTCGTGGGGTGGCTTAGGGAAATTTTCCCAATGCATGGGCACAAAGACAACCATTCTTTCGTGCCTCCGTGGGTCCCTGGAGTACACGTGTCACTACCCGGTTGGTTGGGAGAAACGATGGGCCGGTGGAGTGGGTTGAGGCTTTAAGTCTCTTTTGCCAAAATTCACAAGGGACTGAATTGGTCCGCACCTCCGCCATGAGGTCGCCACATGTCACGCGTTGGTTGAGCAAGGGGAGAAAGGGGTGGCGGAAGATCTTAAGGCAATAAGCCAAAGGAGGGTTTCAAGGCCCAAAACTCGCACCGGTCCACATGCCCGCAAAAAGAAGTTTTCCAAGCGAGGTGGGGATTGCGGGGCGCGGAGACAAAAGGGGAAATTTTCCCAAAGGCCAAAACAACAAAAGGAATAAGGGGTCCGCCCTCCTGCTACCACCCCCAAGGTGCCACGTGGCACCTTCTCATTGGTTGCAGGTCCCGTGGGCCAAAATGAAAATTTTCCAAAATTTTTCAAAAGGGTTAAGAGTTAAAACAAACCGTGCCTCTGCCTCAGCCCCTAGAGGACATGTGGCACCCTCTGATTGATTGTGGGCCGGTGGTATTGCGGGAAAAATGGGAAAATTTTCCCAAGGTAAAATTTTCAAAAAGGGTAAGTTTAAATTTGGTCCGCCCCTCCAAGATGCCACATAGCAGGTCCCGATTAGTTGTGGAATGGCAGGGTCGTGGACTTTTTAGGGAAATTTTTCCAAAGTTAAAATTTAAATTTTTCTAACAGTTAGATTTAATTGTTTTATTTTTTTGAGTGCCAATTTGAAGTAAAACTTCAAATGGCCATAAATTTTGATAGGAAGCTCATATTTTGGCAAACAAGGACTTTTCGAAATATCTCGATGCCCTCTTTACATAAGAGTCATCAATTTTGAAATTTGATGAAGTTTGAGTGGTAAATTTTGAGAAACCAATCTGCAGGCTTTTAATTTGTGAACTGTCAGTTTTCAACTTCTCAATTTGGTTAAATTATATCTCCTCCTTCACTCAACATGTCAAACAGACATAGAGGATTAGTCTAGGGAGGGTTTAGAGTGTTTTAGGAAGATTGATTTGCCCAATCTATTCAAGTTTTAATTTTTCCAACAGTAGACAGAAAAATGACCCAAGAAGGGAATTTGATTCGAGTTTACAATGGTTATATTGTTTTCTTAAGTTTTCTTTGTCAAATTGGGTTCACTAATGTCTTAGCATGTTAACATATCCAATGTCAAATGTCCAAATCAACATCTATAATATGTCCATGTCAAACAAGATATCATCATCCACATAAAAATGTCTTTTGTAACCATCATACATAATAACCGAATCCAGATCAATAATAATCCATGATCTAACATCTAACCATCATACTAAAACAAAACATAATAGTATCCATAATATGATCAATAGTATCAAGATCAATATCTAAAAGTGTCAAAGGGAAGTGGGCACTACATCCCCCTCCCCTTAGACTTGACTTCCTCCTGGAAGTCACTAGAACAAATGTGGAAACTACACTCGTAATACTATGGCATCCTCCGAAGTGGCTGCAGTCTCGTCATATCTATCCCACTACACCCGTACCTGATCAATATCTCTACCACGAAGGCCCAAGGTCCTGCGATCTATGATACATATGGGATCCACCATCACCGCCCCCGATCCCGCACTCCGCAATGATGTTGAATCTAGTACATGAGATGGATCTGCAATATATCTCCTAAGAACAAAAACATGAAACACATCATGTATGCGAGACAAGTTGGGTGAAAATGCTAGATGGTAGGCCAAAGGGTCGATACACTCCAAGATCTCAAAAGGACCAATGAATCGAGGAGCTAACTTAGAACCTTTTCCATAACAGATAGGGCTCTTGTGTGGTCTGACATGAAGGAACACCTTCATGCCCACATCAAAGCTATGGTCAATCCTATGTTGATCCGCATACTTCTTCTACCTATCTTGTGCCTCCTATAATCTCTGCCTAATCAACACTACATGTTGCTCCATGTCCTACAAAAGAGCTGGTCCAAGAGATACTCTGTCCTCTAACATGTCCCAACTAAGGGGTGTCCTGCACTCTCTACCATACAAATTCTGAAAAGGAGCCATGCCTATAGAACTCTGAAAACTGTTATTGTAGGCAAACTCCACTAATTATAAGTACTCCTCCCACTTAGACTGCTGATCCATCAATGACATCCTGAGCATATCCTCTAAAATTTGATTCACTCGCTCGGTCTGTCCATCTATCTTAGGGTGATATGTTGTGCTGAAGTTGATCCTCATCCTAAGAACATACTGCATGGTAGTCCAAAAGTGTGAAGTGTACAAAGGATTGTGGTCACAAATGATCTTCCGTGGAATCTCGTGCAACCTAACAATCTCATCCAAATATACTTGTGCCACTGCTCTAGCTGTATAAGTGGTCTTCACCGAAGAAAAGTGATCCACTTTTTTCAATTTATCAACCGTGACCATAATGGCGTCATGGTGATATCTTGACATCGGTATCCCAATAATGAAATCCATGAAAATGGTCTCCCACTTCCATTTTGGTATGGCATAAGGATAAAGAATCCTCTGGATGCCGATGCTCACCTTAACCCTCTGAACTCTAAACACCATGACACAAACCGAGCCACATCTTGACAAAGTCCTCTCCAAGGTGGTACAACTGTTGTTCTAGGTAGTGTGCATCTTCTTCACCCCGAGATGGGCTGAATATGGTGCACGATGTGCCTCTACCAAGATGTACCGCCCAAGCCTCCCTCTCTAGGAACATATATCTAGCCTCTATGCCTGAGAAGACCATTTTCCTCTAAGGAAAACCATCAAAATTCCCCTCAAGGGGTCTCGTGACTCAATCTTTTCTCATACTGTAATGTAGAAGTTGTCAAGAGGAAGCTGGAAGAATCATGCTCCACAAATTTATAATCACCGAGGTGACCATAGCCACGTGTCTTTGTCTACTAAGAGTGTCTGCTACCACATTCTCCTTCCCCTTCACATGCTCGATCTCCATGTCATACTCACAAAGCATATATCCATCCAATGCTGCTAACGAGCGTTGAGATTGGGTTGTGTGAAGAGGTGGCGAAGACTCAAATGATCAGTCCTAAGTGTGAATCTTCATCCAAAAAGGAAATGTTTCCATCTAACTAAAGCATGCACAACCCACAAGCTCAAGATCATGGGTAAGATAATTAAGCTCATGATCCTTGAGTTTTTGGGACTCAAAAGCTACAACTCTATCATCCTGCATCAACATACCTCCAAGCCTTGCTAAAAAGTAGTTGTGCAAACAAAGAATTCACCCTGTGGATCTGACACTGTAAGAATGGGTGCTATAGTGAGGCACTCCTTTAGTTTCCTAAGGCCTACTCACATCTATCTTGACCAAAAAACTTCTTCCCTTTCCTCTGAAGGGAAGTGATGGGGTGCACAATCTGAGAGAAGTCCTAAACAAATCTCCTATAGTAACTTGCTAATCCCATGAAGCTGCGCACCTCTGTCACAGTAGTGGGTGTTGGCCAATCCATAATGGCTCTAATCTTGGAAGGATCGACTACGATACCTTCCCCAAAAATGATATGACCCAAGTATTGTACCTCTGACTGAAAGAAAGCACACTTCTCCAAGTTCCCATAAAGTTACTTCTCATGAAGACACTGAAGAACCTGGAAAAGGTGTCCCTCGTGCTCCTCACGTGTATGTGAGTATATCAAAATGTCATCTAGGAAGATGAGCATGAAGTAATCTAAAAGGTCCTGAACACCCCATTCATCAAACTCATAAACACCTGCAGGGCATTCACAAACCAAAATGCACCACCGTGAACTCGTAGTGCCCATATCTCGTGCGCGCAAGAGGTCTTATGAATATCCACCTCCAAAATCTTCAATCGATGGTACCACGACTTGAGATCAATCTTAGAGAACACCGTGGCTCCCTTCATCTGATCAAACAAGTCATCAATGCAAGGAAGAGGATAACGATTCTTGATCATTACCTTGTTCAACTGGCGGTAATCAATACACAACCACAAGGATCCATCCTTCTTCTTCACAAAGATCACCGATGCACCCCAAGGGGATACACTAGGATGGATAAGGCCCTTCTCCAAAAGGCCCTCAAGCTACAACTTGAGCTCATAGAGCTCGGGGTGGTCATCCGATAAGGTGCCCATGAGATAAGCTCTGCTCCAAGAACTAAATCTATATGAAAATCAATCTCACATGGGGGTGGTAACCCCGGTAGCTCCCCTAGAAAGACATCAAAAAAATTCTCTCAAGATGGGATGACCATCAAGTAATGGTCCACTAGACCCATCCTCTGATCTGTCACTAACCGTAACAGCATACATCTGACAACCTTGTCACACACACCACTTAAGTTTCATAGCGGAGATGGTGTGAATAGAAATGAGTATCTTGACCCCCAAGATCACCAACTCAACTCCTAAATCATCTACACAAGCTATAGTCTTGTGATAACAATCCATCATGGCCCTGTGTGTAGATAACCAATCCATACCTAAGATGACTCCATATGAGCCCAAAGGAAAAATACAAAGATCTGAGGTAGTGGTGAAAGGTCCCAAATCCACTACACACTCCTTAACTAAGGAGTCCACAGAGATCTTGGCTCCATAAGCCATCTCGACATCCCAACTAAGACCCTGCCTAATTGCCACCAGCCTGCATCGCTATACTAAAGATGGTGCAATGAAAGAATCAGAAGAACCAGAATCAAACAAAACAAAGGTAGGAATACCACCAATGCTACATGTGGTCTCAATAACTGTGCTCTGATGCTCTTCCTGGTGGTTCTTAACCACTACATAAATCATGTGGTTGCGTCCCATGTCACCAAATGTTGGCTCTGAAACCTGTGCCTTACCCTTGTTAGGGTTCTGAGGGAAATCTCTCCAAAATGTCCAACAACTCCACATCCAAAGCAACCACCTGATCCTCTCCAAGGAGTAGCACCTCTAGTAGGTTCCCTGGAAGTCTATGGCATGGATCCTAATGATTTGGATATAGTCTGTTGTGGCCTCTGTTGGCGAGCTCCTGCTGACTAAGCTCTAGGTCCACCCTGTGTCTTGATGGGACCCCTAGGAGGAGGCCCCATACTCCGACCTCTATGTGCATTAGCTCTTTGTGGAGGTCTATAAGGTGGTCGGGACTGTTGTTGAGGCCTAAAGGATGACTGTGAGGAATGATGACCAACACGAGGAGGAGGAGCTGACCCCCTCGATCTATTATCCTGCATCTACTAAATGCGGCTCCCGACTTGGTCTTTAGCCTCGCTTGGGTTTTACCACGAGTCTCCTCTCGCAATATAGGGCTTCTCAACGGTCTCGGCTAAAGTCCGTGGACAATGAATCCATACTTGCACCTCCAATATCCAAATTCAATCCCGAGATGAACTCCGTGAATCCACACCTACTCATCCTGCATATACTCTACATATTGAAGTAGATCCAAAATCTATTCTCATACTTTGCTACCGAAAGAGAAGCCTATTGGAGGTCATGGAACTTGTCAATCCTCTGTTGGATGAACGTCTATGATAAATACCTTCTCCTAAATCTCTCCTCAAAATCTCCCGTCATTATCTTTGAATCTACATAGAGCTTATGTTCCTCTGTCCTCCACCATATTCCTACTCCATCCCTCAGTAGATGGATCGTAATACGAGCTTTTGTGTTGCTAGAACAAGGAAAAATTTTGAAGCAACCACTCAAGCTCACTAGCTAGGCCTCTTCCTGAAATCCACCTATATCACCTGAGTAATGTGAGGGCCAAAGCTTCAGGATCTCCCTGATGTGATCCGTTGTTGTGGTTTGTTGGCCTCTAGGTCTCTCTGCACGCTCATCCCTAAGCCTAGGGCTCCGAGACCTCTCTCTATGCTCTGGAACTCTGTCACCCTATCTCCTAGGTGGTGACTCTACTCTAACTGACTCCACATGGGATTTCTCTCCTCTATGCTCCTTGCTGAGTCAAGGAGATACCTAACCCTCAATAGAAGGGGCTCTATCATGACTAGCTACATGCCCTCCTCCTAAGCCTCCGCGTAGAGTGGCATTGACATCCTAAAGGGTCTGTAGAATCTAAGGTAGAATGGTTGCCACACCCTGATCCAGTGGTGGTGGTGGTGGTGGTGAGTCTGAGTCCCTATGAAAGTTCCTCTCACTCCGTCTGAGCCTCCTACACAGACCAAAGCGAGAGTTAGTTCATTTTTTTAAGTTTTACACAACTTCCATGTTTACTAAAATATACAATTTCTTGCTAAATTGTTTTCTAGATTTACAAGTGTACTAGGTTTAATTTTTCATGTCTCAAGCTTTCTAGTGTGCCCAATAGTCCAAGCCTTTGAACCACTATTCTAATACCAAACTGTAATTCCCATTTAAACAACAACTCTAGACCCAAGAAACAACCTAGGGTTAGCTAGAAAAATAGGGGATAATTTGTTTTCTTCTTTGAAGTGTCTACAACCAGGTTGCAAGACATCAATTTTTACTAACAGGTTCCAAAACAAGACCAAACTACTAAAACCTATGTTTCCTTCATTAACAATTTCAAGTTCACAAGGTTCAAATTTTAGGGTTATATGTTTTAGTTAGGTTCAGGGAGTAATTTACCCCCATGCCTGCTCTCTAACAGGCTCAAAGATTCAACTGGATTTTTCTCCTACTTAATGCTTCCAAAATTTCCCTAAACCATTCCCAATGGATAGGAAATTTTCTCACCTTTCTGTGATATAAATAAGTCCTCCTAACTCCTTATAGAACTCAAGATATGAGTGGGCGGAGTTCCTAGGGAAAATTTTCCCTTAGGGGGACACGTGTCAAGAGGAGGAGAAAGCACCTTGAACGGGTTGGCGGGTCGTGGGGTGGCTTAGGGAAATTTTCCCAATGTGTGGGCACAAAGACAACCATTCTTCCACGCCTCCACGGGTCCCTGGAGTACACATGTCACTACCTAGTTGGTTGGGAGAAATAATGGGATAGCGGAGCGGGTTGAGGCTTTAAGTCTCTTTCACCAAAATTCACAAGGGACCAAATTGGTCTCAGTGCCTCTGCTGCCGCCCATGAGGTCAGCAACGTGTCATATGCCAATTGAGCAAAGGGAAAATGGGGTGGTGGAAGATCTTATGGAAATAATCCAAAGGAGGCTTTCAAGGCCCAAAACTCGAGTTGGTACGTGCGCCTATGAAAAGAAGTTTTCTAAGTGAGGCAGGGGATTGCAAGGCCGTGGAGACAAAAGGGGAAATTTTCCCAAAGGCCAAAACAACAAAAGGAATAAGGGGTCCGCCCTCCCCGTTGCCACCCCCTAAGGTGCCACATGGCACCTTCTCATTAGCTACGGTCTAGCAGGGCCAAAATGAAAATTTTCCAAAAAATTCAAAAGGGTTAAGAGTTAAAATGAACCACGCCTCCGCCTCAGCCCTTAGAGGATGCGTGGCACCCTCTGATTGGCTACGGGCTGGCAGGGTTGCGGGGAAAAATGGAAAAAATTTCCCAAGGTAAAAATTTTCAAAAACAGTAAGTTTAAATTCAGTCCGCCCCTCCGAGATGCCACGTGGAAGATCCCAATTGGTTGTGGGATGGCGGGGCCGTGGACTTTTTAGGAAAAATTTTCCAAAGTTAAAATTTAAATTTTTCTAACAGTTAGATTTAATTGTTTTATTTTTTTGAGTGCCAATTTGAAGTAAAACTTCAAATGGCCATAACTTTTGATAGGAAGCTCATATTTGGGAAAATGAGGACTTTTCAGAAAGATCTTGATGCCCTCTTTACACAGAGTCATCAATTTTGGAATTTGATGAAGTTTGAGTGGTCAATTTTGAGAAACCAATCTGCAGATTTTAATTTGTGAACTGGTAGTTTTCAACTTCTCAATTTGGTTAAATTAGATCTCCTCCTTCACTCAACATGTCAAACAGACATAGAGGATTAGTCTAGGGAGGGTTTAGAGTGTTTTAGGAAGATTGATTTTCCCAATCTATTCAAGTTTGAATTTTTCCAATAGTAGACAGAAAAACGACCCAGGAAGGGAATTTGATTCGAGTTTACAATGGTTATATTGTTTTCTTGAGTTTTCTTTGTCAAATTGGGTTCATTAATGTCTTAGCATGTTAACTTATAACATTTTTAAGTTGATTACTAAGTGCAGGTCTGAACTGTTCATTTTATTAAAAGTGAATTGCCAGAATGAAGTTTATGACAGTGAACTATTTCTTTTAAATCTGTATATCAATTTTTATCATTTACGGGTGTATATAGTTTCTAAGCTATTCTCATACATTTAATTGAATTCAATCAACCATTCAATAGTAATTATGCAAAGCCTTATTTCTAAATTCAACTCATTTCAAGAGAGCAAAACACTATCTTTTACTTCATACGCATTCTTCTTTTTCAAACAGTAGTTTCAATCTTCAATAATAATAAATCACATTCAAAACACAGTGCAATTTTGAAACTAATGCAATCCTTTATTCATTTCCAATACAGCTTTACAATCTTCTCTTTTCCTTTTTGATTTCTAAAATACAAAATACAATGCATGTAACATCTTTTACATTTCTTTTCCAAAACAGAGAGTAAAATAAATCTCCTTTACATTTCATAGTCCAATTTCAATCTTCCATTATCAATACAAATGGTTTCACATTACAAATATTATACAACTCATCCACTTCAAGTGGGGAAGGATTACAAAAGAACTTGCTCAAAGGGAGGGACTGTCAAACTGTATATTCTTCTTGCTCCAAAACAACAACATGCTAGTTTCTCCATCTTTTCATCTTTGATCACAACAAGGAAGGGGGAAAGGCAACACTCTCCACCCAACCAAGACATCCAATGAGAAGGGAGAATCCATCCTTCCTCATTGGCCCCCGAGCCCCAACCATATTGAAATAAGAGATGATAATCAACACATGGCAACAATGGCTTCCACAACAAACAAGCAACATTCTTCACATGCATAATTCAATAAGAAACACAGTTCAAGCAAAAACAACAGTTCACAACTGCATTTGATAACATTCACACAAAACTTAGGCTTGATCAAGCAAGCCAACAAGAGCAAGGAACTATGGGGAAACTACTTATACCTCCCTATTTGGAATTGGGCATCCACCTAAAATCATACCACCAATATAACATATCAAATCCCATAAACCTTATGTCTCCCAACCCCTCCTTATGCCCCCAAATTTTCTCCCTTATGCCCCCCCAAGAGTAAGAAATGCAAGCTATTTCTTTTCCAAGGTGGATCCCAATCCAAACTCCCTCCACAATAAAATGGGTATCATTTTGACCTTATTGAATTCACCTGCAATTTCAATATGGCTTGTCTCCATCCCCGACATTGTTGTGATATTTTAACCTGCAAAACGTAAATACCTCCTTCGGCCTCGTGGCCATATCAGAACATCCAAAATGATATAAACAACATTTCAAGATCATCTAAACATGTGAATCACAACAACATCAAGAAATCAACACTATCATTTTCAATTAATTAATCAATTATACCATCATCAATAATCTACCATACTAGGTCTACTCAACATATCCAATGTCACATGTCCAAATCAACATCTATAATATGTCCATGTCAAACAGTATATCATCATCCACATATAAAAATGTCTCTAGTAACCATCATGCATAATAACTGAATCCAAATCAATAATAATCCATGATCTAACATCTAACCATCATACTAAAACAAAACATAATAGTGTCCATAATATGATCAAAAGTATCAAGATCGGATCTAAAAGTGTCAAAGGGAAGTGGGCACTACATGCACTCTTTGCAAAAATGCACCACACATATGCACACCCCATATGCACCACACTCTCTACTTACTTTTCCTAGATCCAAATGCCTCCTTAAATAGGATAGAAGCTCACCTAATCATCATTCCAGAAGCAAGCCCGCATGCCAAATGTCATCATATTATATTATACTTGAGTTTCCAAGCCATATAAATGCTAGCTAGCCATAACAACCTCCACTTTTTAGCCTATAACCATAATGATTCCCTAGAATATTCTTTTCTTGAGCTTCAAGTCTCCATGTAACAACCTTGTCATCATTATGCCTACCCACACTTCACGTGTTTTGCATGTGATACCCTTCTTTAACCGAAATGCGGCTAAGTCCTTAAATCTTTTCCTACTCCCACTTGTAATCCTACCTCTCCTCACGTGCGTCACCCACGCACTTTTCCCCATAGTGCCTTCCACGTGCGCTCATTCTTTGCTTTAGGACTTAGTCATTTTCCGGGCTCAACATTGTCAATTGTTTGATAGAGATGCGGGAACATGCCTTTATATAGCCATCCGTGATGAATTTGTGAAAGAGGTGATTTTCATGGGCATCCCCGCATGGCTTATGTAAATATTTTTGATGTCCGCATCGATGCGTGGATCGTGGGCTCCACCAAAATTGAAGTGTTCATGACTATGATCAATCTGGTTCTAGAAAATCAATACATGTTCTAAATCATTTAGGGGTGAATTCAATGGTCACCGTGAAACCCAAAGTAACATTTTTGACCATTGATGAACGGAGGGCATTGACGGGACCATTACAAATATTTCTTCTTGGCCTTTTTGTACCCTCTAAGTTAAGCAAGTGTATTGGGAATATAATAGATCTAAAAATAAGGAATAGAAACATTTGTTCATATTATAAAAGACCATAAATGACATAGATCTCGACCACATTATTTTACAAAAAAATATTAATGACAAAAAAAAAAGCAACAAAGTTTTTTATTCTATAGAAAACATGAGAAAATAATAATACAAATCCATTATAAAGTTCCCTAACCTACCCAACAAAAAAATTAGATGAAATTAATCTCACAATCCAAATAATATTTTTCGCAATAAGGATTGTGGTCCAAATATAAATTCCTCATAGAATCCCCACACTTTTGAAGCCCAAAATTTTTATCTCAATACTATTTTAAAATGAAAAATTCAATCTGAATGTTATACGCCTTAATTTTAAATAAGTAATCCAATCATAAATCACCTCCTATTATGGTTAGAATATTTTTGTACTCTTATTATTATTGAATTCAACCCAATAAATTGAACCTGACATTAACACTAAATGGACACAAAGATAAAAATGACACACATAGGCCAATAATATGCAATATGAAATGCTACAAAAACTTTGTATGGTGTTTGGTTCTGCATAACATTGTATTGTGAACTTTAGCATGGATTCCTAATGTACAAATGGTTTTCCACAAAGCGATGAAACCGTTAAACAATTGATAAGAGGGATAGAATAAATTTTTAAGGAAGATACATTATACAACATATAAAAGAATGTATTTTGAAAATAAATCAAGTGCCCTTCTTTCTAGATGCAATATACTGCGAGTGATGAGATTTTTTGTTGCTGCCTTTTTTTGGAAAAAAGGCCACAGAAGGAAAATATGCCAATGTCGTTGCGGCCTCCAACAGGACCTATGTAAGCAAGCACACTCAACACCAAATTCACTTTCATGGTCATGCCTAGAATATTGCAATTTCTCTTCAATGACACCTCTTGATTTTCCATGGCATAGGGAGTCGAGGGTTTTGGAGTTTCAAACCACGAACCTGTTGTTTCCTCTGTAAGGAATTCCTTTCTTGTAGCCCCTTCCATGAAAGATTCTATTCACTATTTGGAAATGTCTTTTAGGTTGAGAAATTTTAGCAGCCCCTTAACATATTTTGTATCGGCGGGTTCTTGATTAACTAAAATATGAATTTTAAGGAGTTAATCTAGATAGTATAACAATGAAATAAATAGTATAAATGAAATGTAGATGTTAATTAATTTTATTTGATATTTAAATGAAATGAAATAATGAAAATGGGAGAGATAAAGTACTAACCTGAGAATGACTTACCTCGCTGTGATTCCAGACTAAACAAGATGATGTGCGAACAAATCATGTAGAATGATGGTACAAACTAGAAAATTACAAGATGGATATTTGATTGGACTGGGGCACCTGGGAGAGGATCAAGGCACTGTGGGGACACCCTAGTCTAAGATGGGTGCTCTAGTCTATAGAACAGCTCAGGACCTAAATTTGGAAGTGTCACTAGATCCTTGCAATGTCTTGATCTTTGTCACATGGTTGTCATAGTAACTTCGCTTATATCATTATAAACCTGTAATGAAGCTCTACCTACAAAACCACATACAAAGCATCAAATCCCTAAAAATAAATATGCATATGAAGGGGTCATGACTTGACCTTAGCTTCCACAATGGTGGACTTACAACTAAGTATTGCACTACATTCCAGACCCAATGTAGTTCTATGTAATTGTGTGTGTGCAATTATGTGCCTAGGGTGCCCTAACGCCAATGATGTAGAGATAGGGGGCAATAACTAGATGTAAAATGAAAATGGTGGATGGAATAAAATGAATACAACCTTCCTATGTAGTGTGTGTGATGCAATGATGCCCAAATGTAGTCCTTTTCCTTAATAGATAGCTATCCCTTGGTGGTAGATAGTCCACCCATAAGATAGTGAGTATGTTATGTTTATATAGGGATCTCTTGCTCAAATTTTGACACTAATGACCCGACATGTTGACTAGTACCTAGGGGAATGAGAGGGAAAATGACAAAGACCGACCTCGAATAAATAAATTATATCTAAGTTTTTTTGGGACTAGGGCACCTAAAATAAGGACTGAGGCACCCATGGGCACCCTACTCCCGCCCTAGTCAAAGAATAGAGATGACAAAAGAAAATAATGACACCTAAGACTCCCTAAGAGACGACTAGAACTATGCAAAATAATTGATGACTGTGCAAGACAAATGATGATGATAACCAACTAACTGACGACAAGACTAGGGATAGGTCATTAGTGAATACTTTTCTTACGTGAGATCCATATATAAAATAACATATTTGGTGGTATAAATGTAATAGTAAGTGTGTGATTTTGTGACTACATTTTCCCCCACTTTATGTTGGTGAGCGGAAAGCTCGGTAACATAAAGTAGATAGAGATGTGTACTGAAAAATTCAGAGAAGCCCATGTTGTAGTAAAACGTACAAATTTGGTAATAAAAGTGTGCCGAAAGAACCATATAGCATGTCAAACTATAGATCAGTGTGTTGATATATGCAATGTAGTGAGAAATGCAATGTCGTGATGAAGTGCACTAAATAAGAGTGATGATTGTAATGTTAGATTATTGATGGTTTCAAATGTTGTATGATGAAAATGAGATGGGTAGGGAGTGATCAGTTCCCGACATGAACGCATGTATATGAATAATCCACCGAGGATTTGGGTGTCCTGCCACCAAAGGAAGAGTGTAGGGAGAAAAGTGTGTTATTCTTTGATCTCTAACTACATCCTCAAGATCTAGCCACTGTAGAGACGGACTTAGATCAAATATTTGTGGTTTTTGGATCTAAATAATTTTGATCAAACAATTGACCCATATAGAGTGGTATAGGAAAGTCACTCTTTCCCCCACTCCACGGTTTCACCGCAATGTGATGGCTTCTAAGTTAGGTCATATGGACATAAACGCGAAATGAATGATGGCTTCCAAGTTAGGTCATCTGGAAGAAAACAAAAATTTAGAATAACTTCCCAAGTTAGGTCATTTGGGAAAGCAATGGATGTAATCTCCCAAGTTAGGTCATCTAGGAGGCCGCACGTAACTCCCAAGTTAGGTCATATGGGAGGCCGATTGTGTTGAATTTGTATTGATTGAATGATATGATTTCGATTGTTAGAAATTTGAATGCATTGATTGATTGATTGGTTACTCATAAAGAGATTTTACGCTAGTTTCCCTAGGTTAGGTCATTAGGGGGAATCAATAGAAATTGGTGAAATATCACATGGAGAGGATTTTAACACTTGTTTCCCCAAGTTAGGTCATTAGGGGAAGTGATGAAATGTCACATAGAAAAATTATATATTTGTTTCCCCCAGATTAGGTCATTAGGGGAATTAATAGTGAGATGTCACGCGGTGAATTAGTAAATGTTTGAAAATGATGAGTTGGTAGTGTTGATTAATCGCATGGTGATATAAGGGGAATTATAGGATGACCCTCAATGATATGCCCCCCTTTCAGCGAAAGGGAAATGATGAGAAGAACAAATGCTAAGCCGAAAGTAAGCACGAAATAGATAGAAAGTGATATAAATCGCAAAAAATGTGTATGAATTGGATGGAAGACAAATTCAAGGAGAGATAATGCATGTGTAATGTGTATGTTACGGTGGTAGGAATAATTCTAAAAATAATTCAAACGGGGTGTAAATCAAAGTAGAAATGCTCAAGATATGACAAAAATGGTGTAGTGTGTATTAGTTGTGGTAATAAGCACAAAATAATGACTATAGTAAAGTAGGTGAAAAAGTAACTATAAGTAGTAAAGTGAAAAAGTGTTTAGTCACTTCATTTGTTTAGTTACGTAATTGTGAGATTGAGTACGAAGTGAGTGAAAATCATGCAAGTGAGAGAATCATGTCCTAGCTAGTTTGAGATGGTGGTGACTATCGTAGCATCACATACGACAATAGAGTTGGTAAGTGTTTTGTTTTTCGAAAAAAAAATGTATGTTGTAGTAGTTATTTTTGTTAAATTTTTACAAAATAAAGATTTTAATTTACTTGGTGTTTGAGACCTAGACAAGAGAAGTGAGGGTGTTAGTGACCTCTGGGACAAGAGCACCCAGATTCGGGCACTAGTGTCCTTCTCTCCAGGCGTCCCAGGTCCTTACATATGGGCGCCCGGTCCGTAAAGTGTGTATGTGGCCTAGAATGGTGAAAATTAGATTTGTAGTGTATAGTAATGTGATAAGTGAGTGTGTTTTGATTTGTGTAGTGTTCTAACGATGCATTTTTTGTTGTTTTGTGATGTGTAGAGGGATATTCACTCGAGGGAGTTCCGCGGTGGTTCATTTGAGTACATTGCTTGGATTGGGCCTGTCAGATGAGGATTGGGATGTCATGGACCGTACCACTGGTACACATAGCACAGATGGGGATGTGCCCCACAATATGCCTATGTTGATTGCATTATGTGAGAGGTGGTGTGTAGATACATGTACATTTTACTTTCCTACAAGGGAGATGATCACATTACGTTGGAGGATGTGTATCGTATACTAGGATTGTCGGTTGTTGGAGAGAGAGTACATGTGATGCCATTGGAGGATATGGAGATACAAATGTGTGTTGCTAGATGATATTTTGTGGGGACTCGAGTATCCTGCAAGGCCCATATCAGTCTGGATGTTATCTTACGGTCTAGGGGTTCCACGCTTGCAGAAAGTTCATAGTGGTTGTGATTGCTTCATCTATAACAATGGAGGGAGGAGGTGTAGGTATCTTGTATAATATGCATGATATATGTTGGTGGATAGAGGAGGAGGGTACTAGATACGTGTGGGCATGGTGTGTGTTGGCCCACCTATATAGAGATTTATATTGATTTACTCACGATGAGCATGGTGGTGGGATATGAGCCACTACACTATTGCATGTATGGGTGTATGAGCATATAGCCATGTTGAGACCAGTTGGAGGTCCATGAGAGTGGGCTAGGATAGAGATATATGTGAGGAGGTGGATTAATATTTGTGGGTGTAGGATGGACACAGATACCTACAGGGCACTAATAGATAGGATGGGGCCCGAGGCAGTTACATGGAGGCCATACCATGACTATGGAGGATGGCCTTGAGGATGTTGTAGAGTTGTGGTGTATTCGAAGGAATATGTGGTTAGAGGATCGATTCCTAGGTGTGGCCGAGATTTTTTAGGTGGAGAGAGTATCATGACAGTTTGGCATGGCTCAGGATGTGCCCCAGAGCCATATATATGGTATGATAACCTAGAGGTCCAAAGCTAGACCATGGCCCACATGAGAGTAACTAGTACCTCTCGGACCAGATGAGGTAGACGTGGAAATAGAGTTGATATACTCAAACGATGAAGGTTAACAGAGAGGTACCATGCATGGTAGATGACACACTAATGGGTATTGTTATTCCCATTATTTGTGGGTCCAACTGGGGTTACCACAAGGAGGAGGAGAGGGGGAAGCCCCCCACAATGTAGCAAAGAGTTATAGTTGAGCATGAGTATCTAGAAAACTTTATTGTGTATGTTTTTGTTTTCCTATGTTATATTGGTGATTATCTAATGCGTTGTTTTATGTATTTTGTAGGTGATGTGTATTGGTCCCTAATAGTTGACACAACCATCTACACATTGACGTAGAATGTGTTGACGGATGTACTTGGTGGAGGTATACTTGAGTGAGTGGATGATATAGTAGGTGAGCATGCCCATTTATTTGAGCCAGTGGCCATATATCAAAGACGTGCATGATGTTGATAGGTAAGAGGGATGAGGCATGTGAGGAGACTCGATGAGCTAGAGAGGTGGTGGGTGGTGGTCCCTTAGTGCAAGATGTGTTTACATGATACATGGATTTGCAACATCATTTTTTAGAGCAGTCTACAGAGAACACCTTATTATGTAGGCAAGTGGAGAGGTATTGAGGCCACGAATAGTGGCGCAAAGTTAGTGGTGAGGCATCTAGTTCTAGGGCTCTCGTAGTACCCGAGAGCAATAGTGATGATGAGGTGTGATTAGTATTATTGTATATGATGTAGGGGCATTTCCCCCTAATGATGATTGTATCCGTTATATATGTATGGACACATGTGATTTATATATAATGAGCTTATTTTGTTGTGTATCGATGTGTATGATTGGGTGATTAGTTTTGGAATGTATGTGATGTTGTTGTATATTATCAGTGTTTATTGATGTAATACTCATATAATGATGAAAAATAGAATGTGAAATATATAACACATGCAATGTGAGTGATGAACTAAATTAAATGGAATGTTGGAAATCGTATTTAGTATAATGACGCTAATGTAAAAAGAGATGATGTATGATGACCGAACTAACATGTTGTGAGGAATGTGTATCGCGGTAATGTAATGTAATCATAATATATTAGTCTAAAAATGGGGGAATAAGCGATGCCCCCAAGTGTATGGATGATTAGGTTCATTTAATTAAGACCCTCAACATTCAATAATGAACTGTGGAAAGAAAGAGTGTGTCATCGGGAAATGATTGGGTGCACTAGATGAACAACGGAGTGCGTGATGAAAGGTTCTTAGAGAAAAACCTCAACAGTCATGTAAGAAATATAAGAACATAAGTGTGTCATCAAGGAATGATTGGGTGTGCTAGATGAATGACAGAGCACATGATGAAATTTTCTTAGAGAAAACCCTCAACATTCATGTAAGAACCGTAAGAACACAAGTGCGTCATCGGGGGTAAGGTGATAGTAATCACCTACCAAATACCAAGGTGGTGAGAATCAATGGAAGCATGTGGAATGGAAGCAACATGCAAATATGTGCCAAATTTAATGTCATGTGGAGTTGCGATGGTATGCGTATGCGTGAAGGCGGTGGGATGTGGAAGAAAATGTGAAGGAGCAGTGTGATGTGGTGGATAGCGTGAATGCAATGCATGAGATGGATGAAGTTAATGTGATGGACCTAATGATGCGGAAGTGTATGGATGTGGTGGATAGCATGCATGAGTAATGAACTGTGGTGGTGGATTTACCATGGCCTAAGCACCAGGTGGAGGAGAGTACTAAATTGTAGTAGAAACTCTCTGATGAGGTAGAGGAGAATGGATCACTCGCGTGAGCGAGAGACAAAGGAGATGATGCCCTTATACTCTAATTGTTGCAATCTATCATGAAAGGAAAGATATTTATCTTCCATATGGCCATTTATTCGATGATAATCAACAAGGTTGGTCACGCTTAACGTTGTAGCATGTGTTGTGGATGATGCTAGTTGGATGGTAAGTGAATTAGGTGCTTTTCAAGTAAGGAAAACAACACATCATGAGGTCTAGCATGATGGGAGAAATGTAATGGCTCATGCGACATAGATGAAGAGTAAGGAGAAGTATCATGTCACAGAGTAGGAGAAAAAGTATGTTGTGGTGGTGGAGTAGGTTGAGCTTTCTTGCTTTTCTTGTGAGGAAAAGTTGAGACTGTGTAGGACACTCAACCACTTTCGACAGAGGAGGACTATATGGTATAATAGAAGTATATGTATGTGGAGGTTCAATGACATTTGCTAAAATAAG
Organism: Taxus wallichiana var. yunnanensis; assembly: GCA_018340775.1. Lineage (NCBI taxonomy): Eukaryota > Viridiplantae > Streptophyta > Pinopsida > Cupressales > Taxaceae > Taxus > Taxus wallichiana. The sequence goes on along the minus strand of CM031242.1, from coordinate 113,080,294 downwards.
ATCTTTCTCTAGATCTAGGACTTTATAGAAGAGAAGAATGAATGACTCACATGTATCATACTGCAATCTTTGCTTAAGTGTGGGAATCAAACCACGATAGAAAATAAATTACTTTTCTAGATCAATAGGTTGGAATATCAGTTGATGTATATAAGCATTGAACCGTAAGATATAATCCTTGATAGGTTTAGATGAGCCCTGATGTAAAGTAGGTAAGCGGTCATAAGTAACCTTAGGGCCATTTTTGATGATAAACCAATGGAGGAAAGTGTCCTCCATGTCATAGTAAGTACTAATGGACCCAAAGGGAAGATGAGTGTACCATTGCAATGCCTCATCAATAAGACTATATTAAAAGGCCTTAAGAAATAATCTATCATCAAAATAAGAGGTCATAAGCATGCAATAGTGTAGAAGATGAGCATGAGGGTCACCAATACCATCAAAACATGTGAATGTAGGCATGATAAATTCCTTAGGGAATGGATAATTATGAATCTTCTTAGGGACATGGTTATCATATAATGAGTTGTTATCAATAAAAGCATAATAAGCCCTACTTTCTAGAGTGAGAGACTAAACCTAAGATTGTAATTAGTGTATGACATGCGTGAGAGAGACGATATCCTGTGAAGGAATAGTGGAGTATGGCAATAATGTATTAAGAGGTTGTAATTTTCCATTATGAGTAATATCAAGAGATGATAAAGAAGATTTCGATGCTAAGGGCACACTAGGATTAGGTGTTGAAGAAGCTATAGTAGATGATGTAGATGGAATATCCATAGCAGTGGTAGGACTAGCATCAAAACATCCCTAATGGATGAGGTGGCGATGGAGATACATCTATATGAGAAGATGAACGAATAGGTGTAGATGATGTAATAAGAGGAGATGAAATGGTAGAAGAAGAATAATGATAGATTGAGGTGGCTCATACAAAGTACTAGATGCAATTTTGGGAGAAGGCAATTATGGTATAGGATATTCACACTTAGAAATATGAAAAGATGGAGAACCATGGTTATCAACTCGCATGATCAGATCGATAGAGACTTGGAAATGAGAATATCACTAAGGATATTATCAATAGGATCATCAACATAATATGAAGGAGTATGCAAGCTAGTATGAGATGTATCATGAGAAGCAATATCAGAAGTAGGAGAATCATGAGAAGGAAATATAACAGTGGTCCTGACTAGGAGAAGAAGAATCAACATGTACATGTGAATGATGATCAATACCAAGCATGTAATCAATAAGAGAATCATCTAAATTTTCCTTAGAAATATCAGGAGGATCACAAATATTCATATAACATGGTGTACAATGAGTGAAGGCTATTGGATCCTCAACAATACTAATGCCAATGGGAGAATCTTCAAAATGAGTAGGCACATATTGTTGACCATCTAGAATCTAATGTTTGATATAAGTTCGAATAGGAGTAGGATTACCATGAGATCCGTGAGCTTGTCGATGGCAGCCTCATCATAGATAGGGTTAACACTAAAATGAGACATGATGGGAAAAGAAGATGAACTATCTTTAGCCATTAGGGTTTGAAATGGATCCTAGGAAAAATATTCTAAAGTATGGGTTCACCAAAATGATTAACTAAAATATGAATTTTAAGGAGTTAATCTAGATAGTATAACAATGAAATAAATAGTATAAACTGAAATGTAGATGCTAATTAATTTTATTTGATATTTAAATGAAATGAAATAATTAAAATAGGAGAGATAAGGTACTAACCTGAGAATTCCTTACCTCGATGTGATTCTAGACTAAACATGATGATGTGCGGATGAAGCAGAGGATGATGGTACAACCTAGAAAATTGTAGTAGATGTATATTTGACTAGACTGGGGCACCTAGAGAGGACCAGTGGCGTCTATGGGCACCCTAATCTGCAATATGGGTGCTCTGGGTCTCACGAAATAGCTCAAGACCTGAATCTAGAAATGTCGTTAGATCTTCACAGTGTCTTTATATTTGTCGTATGGTTGTCGCAAAGAACTTTTCTTATGTCGTCATAAACCTGTAATGAAGATCTACCTGTAAAACCCCACACAAAGCATCAAATCCCTAAAAACTAAAGATGCATATGAAGGGGTCAGGCTGACCTTACCTGCTACAATGGTGGACTTATAACTAATCACTTCACTACATTCCAGACCCAATGTAGTTCTATGTGCTTGTGTGTGAAACTATATGCCTAGGGTTCCCTAGCTAGCCAATGACGCAGTAGATAGGGGGCAATAGCTAGATGTAAAATGCCAACGGTGGATGGAATAGAATGAATACAACCCTTCCTATGCATTGTGTGTGATACAATGATGCCCAAATGTAGTACCTTTCCTTAGTAGATAGTTATCCCTTGGTGGTAGATATTTTTCCCATAAGATAGTATGTTATTGTTACGGAATAAGGGATAAAATATGTGGAATAATCCCTCATAGAATCGCAAAATAAAGAGAAACTAATATGTAGAAAATATTACAGATCTAAAATAAAAGTGCGTAATAAAATAACACAACACAAAGAGACAAAGATTTAACATGGTTCACCCAATTTGGGCTACGTCCACTAAGAATCACTTGCTCATATTTTATTACAAGCCACCACTCTCTCAATACAATACATAGATCTATTTGGAGCTATGCTCAACAAACTCTACAGAATTCACACCCGAATTCAAATCACATCTGTAATGTTTGTCATAATTCTATCATATGCATAAAACCATATAAATAGACAACTGCTTAAGTAGTTTTACAAAATCGTGGTATCAAGACCATGGGCAAAATCGTCCCATAAACCTATGGGTCAAAATCCCACCCATATGAGAAAATCACATTTCCCGATATATCGGGCATGTTTTAAGGCCCAAAAAAAAAAATCGAGGGTTACACTCCCAAACCCATGCTACCGGGGCTACCACCCCTGCACTCCCACTCAAGGCCTGGCCCCCCCAACCCTAGCAAGGATACATGAAAAGTGTATAGTACTCTTAGTGTACAGATTCAACACTTTCACACATGAAAATAGGTTCCACAACCTAACAATGTTTATATAGGGATCTCTTGCTCAAATTTCAACACTAATGACCCGACATGTCGACTAGTACCTAGAGGAATGAGACAGAAAAAACAAACACCGACCTCAAACAAATAAGTTATATCTAAGTGCTTCCGGGACTAGGGTGCCTAAAATAAGGACTAGGGTGCCCATGGGCGCCTAATCCCACCCTAGGCACCTTAGTTAAAAACTAGATACAACAATCAAGCAAATAACAACACCTAAGACTCTCTCGAGAGATGACATGAACTATGCAAACAATTGATGATTGTGTAAGACAAATGACAATGATGACCAACTAACTAATGACAGGACTAGGGGATGGGTCATTAGTGAATACTTTTCTTACGTGAGATCCATATATAAAATAACATATTTGGCAATATAAATGTAATAGTAAGTGTGTGATTTTGTGACTATATTTTTTTTAGCCCGAGATCCGAGTCTTTGTTTCTTTGAAGGTGGTATTTTGAACCTTAACATACTCGATTCTCGTGATAGGAGCCATAGAATAGGGAACATACATGGTAGATTTTCTTCGTTCTATTATATATTTTCTTCTAGAAATGATAAAGCACAAAGTAAAGCATTATTGCGCCATATATATTTGTTTAAATTTATCTTAGTCATTGTTGTTTTCAGATCCAACCCCTTGCGATCCGGTTTGGAAAACGCCTTCAAAGATAATCATCATCTACTACACATCAAATCAATGGCAATAATTGTTTTACTCCCAAAACACACCAAAATGCCAACTAAAGTAAAACAAAGTAGTATATAAGGTGTCGTAACAATGTATCGTAGCTACCTTATCATTAAAGAGTCTCCAAAACATTAATGTGAAATTACAGGATGTGACACCAAATTTCTGCATAGACTTCATCATACTTGTGTCCCTATTTAGTGATCTATAAGCCGATGGGATATTCCACACTAGGCTTCACCAACATGGATTATTCTTGTTCTAACTCAACAAGTGATGAATAATAACTCAAATTTACATTAAAAACAAAGTTATAACATGTTGGAAATGAATGTGTAACTTATTAAACACATACAAAAGAGATGAGAACAACTACAAGCACATAAGAACACATATTTTACCCTGTAGATTCCCAATAAGGGGGAAAAGTCAAGTGGGTGAGGTAATAGCACTCCCCTTCACTATGTAATTCACAGTTTGTACATCATACTGCCATATTCATGGCCTTCATGGAAAGAAAACTCTCTCCAAATCTTGTACAAGACTTAATTAACACTTTATAGACATTCTCTCTCTTTTTTACAACACTCCTATACATCATTGTTATCTAGGAACCATTTGAAACCCAATAAAGACCTTCCAACCTTATTTTAGAGGATGAAAGAATCTCATTTTGTAACTCCTCTTCCCATTATTGATGATAACTGACATCCCTTAGACGTAGATTGATTCCTTTCACCTTATAAAACCACCCAAAGATTCCAAAAATAGCTTTGGGAAGTTAAAGCGTGTCCAACCATTTCAAAGTTACCTTTTTCAAACTTGAAACAAAACTACCACTTTCTACATGAGGTGATTATGCAACCACCACTATTAAATAAGCATTCAACGATGACAAACCAAAAACCATTATTTTTGAATGTGTCTTCAATAATGATAAACATGTAACCACCGAGGGTAGTTCCATGTAAAGCGTAAAGTCCTCTAACTTCTAGAGGCCATAACTTTCACATAAAAACTTAAAATAGGGTGTATTTTTAAGTGCTTATTTTTCAAGATGAACCCAAATATGTCATAAAATCATATTGTTTGTATTGTTAATTTTACAATAAATGCATTTTTAAGGGTGTATAATAAGAATTACATGAATTGGGCATATCTAGATCCAATTTTGGATCACTTAGCAAGGTTAAAATCCTAACCAAAATTTTATCATAATTTTACCCATGCTTTTCATGAATAAAAGTCTAACCAAGTGTTGATAATTGTTTGAGAGTTCAAATGCAATTTACATTTTACATTCAAATTGTAATTGAACCTCCATTCTTGATTTACTCTATAACAAGTCTTGATCAAAAATCATGGTTTTGATACATGAAAACATGTTATATACAAAATGTACATTGACCTCAATTCTCCCAAGAAACATAATTAATACTTGGTGATCATACTTTTACACTTTTCTAATCATGTAATAGATGTTATTATAAATTTTGTTTTCAACTCATCATTTTTACTATTGATTTGCATTTTCACCTTACTTCTCCATTTCATTTCTCTTACTAACACCTTCGCTTACATTTTGGGTTAAATCCTAAAACCTATTGTGTGATCACGTGTGTAGAATGTTCTAAGAGATATTTTGTTTGATTTTAATCCATTGGTTTTGGAAGGTGACCCACTTGCTTGGGATGTTTCCTCAATTCTACTTTGTATTGTGTAAATTTTGAGGAGGTCCTTATTTTCTAAAAAAATTAACCTAACCTCGCACTCAAGGTCAATCTTACCCAATGGTTATTTTGTGGATATGTTTTGGAGTTTAGAACTTCTAAAACACCACAAAGATTTTATCAAGGTTTTTACTTGCTCCAACAATTCAAAATACCATCGAGTGTTGATCAAGGTTTTGTCCTACTTTACATCTTCAAAATCCTATTGAGTGTTGATTAAGGTTCTCGACATGTTTGGAAAGTTCAAAATCCTAAATAAGTGTTGATCATGGTTTTTGGAATGTTTAGTAAGTTCAAAATCCCTCTAAGTAATGACCAGAATTTTGAGCCCGCTCTACAAGGACAAAAGTATGCCAAGAGACAATTAGGGTTTCAAGTTTCTTGAGCAAGGAAAAAAATAAATTCTCCTTAGACTAAGGTTTTTAAGGTTCTTCTCAAACTTTCCACTCCTAAATGTCCGAAAGTTCACAAATCTAGAAAGATATGAAGTATCAATTATAGGGTGTCACTCCCCCATCTAATTTGGATTCTAATGGTTATAAGATCATGTATATTATGACCTTGTTGATTTATGGACTCGTATCTATGTTGAATAAAAAAATGATTAGATACATGTAATATATGATAGTAGAATAGCCTTGGCTATATATTTCCTAGTATATACTCAATTCCCTTAAATTGTGTTATAATTGGCACAACATTATGACAAATATACAATGACATTAAATAACTCTCAAGGTGAATATATTTTGAGACTAAATGCTAATTATATTGAAGAAATGTTAAAATTTCATAAATTTGAAGAATGTGTTGAATATCTCTCAAATCAGCTCAACATTTCTCTAAAAATATTCTACACCATTCATAATAATAGTAAATAAATGTTGGTTACAAAAGGATCGGGGATATTCCACTAAGTTTTCCAAGACACTAACCAGTCTAACTTCAAACAAGAGGTTAATGATATCTTTTCAATCCTTAATAAAGTGGTAGGAAATCCTACAGCTTGAAATTTTAAAGAATGGTTGTTCCAATACATCCATATCATTCAAAATAATAAGAAATACATCAATTGGTCCTTGTTTATTAACTATTCAATTTATAAACAATTGATCAAGGTGTAAACTATGAACAAATTCTACATAAACTCATACCTATTTTAGGTCAGAGCTAAAATCGAGGTTGTTCTCATGGTTGACTAAAGTAGGTCAACTTAGTTCAACCAGGTTTGTGGTTTTATCCTCGACTCAATTTAGATGCTAGTGTTCATCATTTTCATTACATCAATAATGTATTTTTCTATTATTTCATCGATGTTTTAGATACATCGTTAGCATCCACTCACTTGTGATTAGAAGCATCAACCAACATCACTATGTGGGGAGTATTGTTATTCTAATTTCCTACCTTTTCTTATATTAGGGTAGATGTCTTTGAAGGTGTGCCCTACATATTGCTAAGATATGTAAGTGAAATATTGACACTATTAGAGATGGTGTGAAAACTTTTGGAGTGCATAAATACTTGTCCGTAAAGGGAAAAGCATGGATTCATTTTGCAATCACAATAGGAAGGTATTTGTGCCCTTCATTTGTTAGAGCTAAGAATAGGGATGTTGAGATAGCTATACTCACAATGAGTTCTTATTCATCTAGTCCATATTTTGATATATGTGGCTCAATGAATCATGCTTTGGGATCAAGTCATGTACATGTTCCTTACCATGAAGAATTTTGGATGGACTGTGATAATGAAAAATAAGTCCAAAATATGCATTGTTCTCGTATGACCATAAAGTAGATAAAGGAAATTGGCGTAATGTATGTTTTATAAGGGTTGGTGGATGATAACAATGTTTTGGATCCTTTATATGAGCAAGAATAAGTAAAGTTCCAACCATTTCCATGATTTGATTGGTCAAATTTGGAATCTATCTCACTTGAGGATAGAACCAAAGTGGTTGTATCTCAAACCCTTAGGTGGCTTCAAAAATAGGGAGTCAATATATAAAATTTAAAGTTGATGATGTAATGTGCGTTCATCAAGGGATTATCAATGAAGAAGGATGAAAAAAATGAGAAAGAAATAGGTAAGGATGTGTAGGGATTACCCCAAAGAAAAGGTTTAAAATTATGCATGAAACATCAAATGTTGAGGAACAAATCATTCATGAATCTATAAAGAGATCAATAGAAACTATGATTATAGATCATTAATCCCCATCACTTATTCAAAACATTTCTCAACCCTTTTTTGGATATTAATCCCTCCGTTATTTCCACCTCCACTACTCACCAACTCTTCCTCCTCCATCTTTTCCTAAGAAAATATATTCCCTCCAAGAACATCTACTTTTTCTCCTCCACCTTCTCCTAAGGAAATGTATTCTCCTCTTAGGTTTTATACTCCTTTTCCCCTTAGTATTTTCACCCCTTCATCCTCTCCACCAAATATATATTCTCCTCCTCATTTTTTTCTCCCCAACAATCTTTCACTACTCCTCCACCACTCACTTCTAGTTCCACTCTTTCCACTTCTCCAACTTCCACTTCAATCACAATTCCATTTCCTAGGGTTATAACAACTATTGTATTTTTATTAGTTTCCATATTCCAAACTTACCTAAAGGTCTGGATCATCAATTGCAATTGTTCCATCACAATAAAATATTAAAATCCATCATTGGTTAGGAAAAGTGACTCTAAAAATAGAAAGGCGATCATCCAACGAGAGGCAATTGATTTTAGTGGTCTGGACTTAAGGATAATCCCCTCACAATCAATAAAGAAAACAAAAATGGTTTCAATAATCTTCACTACTCAAAATAGGGAGATATTTGCTAAGATCACAGTACCTTCAGTAGATAAAATCAAGGAAGAAGCTTCGACTCAAGACTATCAAATCTCTAGCATTAACTCCGGGAAAAGTAACTAAAAAGGAGCTAAGAACATGTCCAATTTACAAATAGTCCTTTTTTGAAAAAATGGACCAATATTAGGCTACAAAGGATCAACTAAAGGAAAGGGTTGGCCACCTCATAACCATGGTCAAAAAAAAGATCAATCCTCTATAATCCTCTAGTCCCCAATGTCTCCCCCTCAAACGATCGACTCGACACGCTCAATGTTGTTAAAGAAATTTTATACACCTAATTTTTCATGCTTTATCTTTTCATATCTGTTACTAACAATTTCTCTTCCAGGTTAGAGGTTGTTAATGCATCTATTTCTAGGAATGGGTGCCTTAAGGGGCTCATTTCAAGATAGGGGTATGGTTATTCACATAACCATTGGGTTAGGGATGATACATGGAGAGAGAATGGATTTTGGTCCTATTTATGCACCTATTTTTCTCTTATCTTCTTACTTTTCTTTGCACCCTTCCGACACCTTACTTTCACATGACCATATTATTTTTTCCTTGCATTAATTTTTTCACGACACATTACACACGCTACTTGTTCTTTCCCCTCCCTAGTCGATGTCATTTCCTACAGGTGATTGCGTCGGCACATTTTCAAATTCCCGACCAACACAATCACCCGTGGGCGATAGCATCGATATAAATACCAAAAACTATCACAAAGGATAAAAATATAAGATCACATACAACACACAACATAGAGATATACAAGAACTCGTTATTTTCTCTACTTTTTGTGTCAACTCGCATCTTCTCGCTCACTCTTGGATTTCTTACACCTTGACTCTTGGATTGGATATTCTTCTTGTTGGACTAGTTTTTTTGCACTCTTGGGTCACCTATAGTGAGTTAGGATAGGATTATTTCCCCTTCTCTACCCAAAATCTATTCTCTCTTATTTTATTGTCCTCTAGGAAATAGAAACATCAACGACCTCCCATCAATGAGTTAGTGTTCTAATTCGACTTGTCATTTTGCATAGAGTAGTCTCCTATATATTTTCTTATCACTTTATGTTAGCCTAGCATCTTATGCACATGTTAGGTTAGCATATTGTTATTCAACTCCTTATCTTATGTTGCATACTTTACTTTGGTTAGCATAGATCTTGCATGTTTATTTTGTCCCTAATCACCCCCATAGTATTGATACCCCAATAGGGTTCCTTCCTCTTTCTTGATCTCGGGCCTTGGAAACCCTAGGTTGACCTAGTGTAAGGGTTACTTCCCTTTGGGTATGTGATCTTAGCGGTCCTTGTACCCCCTTTGAATTTTATCCATTGTGTGTCGGTATTTGTGTGTCTCTTACTCGTTGCCTTGATACCCTAGTTGAACGGATGATAGGAGTGCATGTTGTCTAGACACATTTTTTCCTACCATACATCCTTGGTGAACCCGATGTGAACCTCATTTTATACCTTTTGATCAAGCACATCTCGTTAAAAGCATCCATTTTTAGTTTTATCTCATTTTAGCCCTTAAAAATCTAGAAAAACCCTAAAACCAATTTTCCCAGACGTTATCGACCCATGTGTCAATTTTTACAAGGTCGATCATGTTTGTTTTGTCCAGATTTCATCCCGGATGCTTTCACTTTCACTGTGTGTAACCCTTTTTATAGGTCCGATTGTGTCAATAGCATATATTTTTGAGCTTTTTTGGGGCCATATCATCACTCCATCATGGAGTATTTGGGCCAGGGGCTTTCCAATTTTAATGTGTAGTCATTTCTAGAAACCAATCATCCATAATCCAATTTTCCTTTCTACATAGATTGTTGTATGGTAAGAGCCAATAGAAATAAGTATAACACCCAAAATAATAACACCTTAGGGGATGAAGAGGAAGAGGTTCAGATTGACGATACCTCTGATCTTCCACCTAAGGTCCAAAAGTTCCTTGACAAATTTCCTCAATACAAGGGGGAACTGAATCAATGATCCAAAAACATCTTGTTGACTTCATATCTAAGTAGCTTGATAGTAGGGTAGAAAGCGGGTAGGATCCCCGTAGGTTCATTCGATAATGCCTATATTCCTAACCCTACTAATCTCATCCTTCAACTCATAGACAAAATGAGCCAACAACAAACCACTACTACAACTCAACTTCTCCAAATGTAAACTAACATGGTTCAAATGGTTAATCATCCCAACTCAGGCTTTGGGGTACATTTCCCCCTCCCTTACCTAATGGACCTAATGGGGCACCTATTTCCCAACCTCTTATTCATAAAAAAATTGTGGACAGTCCAATAAGAGCCTTTAACACCCTATATTACTAGCATGGATATTGGAGGCATTGCCCCTTCCATTTCCTATGATGGATCAATTGATCCCACTCTCCACATCAAATATTTTGGTAATCTTTATAAAGAATGGATTAATTTAACTCTTATGCTGCTACTAAGATTTTAGCTAAGACCCTTACTATGGATGCCTTAGATTGGTATCATACTTTACCCCTAACTCCATAGTGGAGCTAGAATCTTTGGTAACAAAACCTAACAGTTTAAATAAGGAAACAATTTTTCGCATACCAAGCTCTAAGAGCTTGTTTTAAACCATATAAAGATTTCTCAACTTACAAACATAGTTTTCTTTACCAGTTTCTTCAAATCCTTTAGGTTGAAACATGTAAAGTTCTTCTTTTAAATCGCAATTCAAAAAAGTATTTTTCTTATCCATTTGGTGGATTTCCCACCCAAATTGAGCGGCAATTACAAATAAGGCCCTAACAATACTCATTTTAGCTATAGGGGAAAATGTCTCAACATAATCAATACCAGGTTTCTAATTGAAACCTCTAGCAACAAGTCTAGCTTTATGTTTGTTAATACTACCATCAACATTATACTTTACTTTGTATATCCACCTAGACCCTATAATAATTTGCGGCTCAGGTTCATACAAGGTAATTAATGCATGGTACATATGATGGCTTCTGGTCATTTTTCTAAGGTTAATAGGATTTGAACTTTCTAACATAGATTGAGCCCAATTTAATTTATTATCTATGAAGATAAGAGTTTCATAAACATTATAGCATCAAAACATTAGCATGACCATTTACTAAATCAGAATCAAAACCATCATTTAGGAGCATTTAATGAAGTAACTTCAAGAGAAGAAGACAACACATGTAAACCTTTCACTAAATTATATCTATACATTTCATATAAACTTCGATAATCAACATGTCCTAACCTTTCATGCCATAGTTTTGAATTATTCAAACTCTGAGATATAAAACAAGATGCAGAAAAGAAATCATCAAAAATATACAAACCATTTCTTTGAATTCCTTTAGCTATTATACTCTCATTACTATCCTTGATATACTAAGTATCCTTCATGTATATATTCTAGTTGTGTCCATACCTCTTTCGAATGTTCGATATTACCAATGTGTAGAAGGTACTCATCGTTCACATTGTGTAAAATCATAGAAAGATCCTCCTGCATTCGTTGCAAGAATGCATTCATGTTATCTACAGTTGCTTGATGACCAGTGGGAGCAACCTTAGATCTAGAAACAATCGTCCAAAGTTTCCTCGCCATAAATTTTGTTTTGACCCAAATGTTGTAATTGGTTTCATTCAAGATCTAGGTTTTGTCAAGACAGAAATAACTAGACGCCATTGTTTTCTTAAACTTGTAAAACACACCCTAATGTACCACGAGTTAGATACATATTTATCGATAATAAAAACAACACTTTTAATAGAATCATATATAAATTCTATAGATCTAAAGAAACTATTTGATCATAAGTAATTATGGCATTACAATGCATACTAATTAACCTCTCATGATCAAAATAAATACGCGCAATATAAAGGGCTCTACATTATACCCCATATTTATATAAAAATATTTCACCATATAGAAGTGAAGAAGAGACCCTAAGAATGCATAACAACATCACATTTTTGAAATATATATATATATATATATATATATATATATATAGATAAATATCTATATATTAAATTTATATAGACGTCTAAATGACCATCATATTGTCTTATGTTTGTCTACTGTGACTACGGTCATTTGACCGTCAAATTTAATGAATCCAAAACTTGTGTATTTTCGAATGTGAAATTCTAGAATTTCTTCTTTTGTATAATATTAAGGAGGTTATATTTTAATACATTGTAATAACCTATTATAATTTATATATAATTTATAATGTATAAATATATACAATTTTTAAAAAAAAAAGTAAATGGTTTATATAATGTAAATAAAAAATAACATATAGTTCATAAAAATTATAAATTATAGTATATATATATATATATAAACACATAACCCTTATTAAAGGGGTTTAAAGAACATAGACCAAAGTTAATTTAACCATTAAAAACATTTAACTCCGCACATTAAAACTATGGAAAGATTGAAAAATATTTCATATAATTCCTGCAAGTTAAAAACTTTATAACTTTTATGTGGCTATAACTACCAATATTTTAAATAAAAATTATTTCATATAGTAATAAATCATTTCCTTTTGTGTATGTGATTTTCACGTAGGTAAATATTTGAAGCCCTTTTCATGCACACATCAATCTCCAAACAAACATTAATTCCATATAATTTACAAAATGTAAATGAAAGTAAGAATCATATCATATTACATCTCCCCCAAAAATTAGGGATTTAAAATTGAAAAACCCTAAAAAATTAACGAAAGTTTAATTGCTCAAATGTAGTGCCAAAATAAATTGGGGAAAAACAATGGGGGAGGGGGTGAGGGGCGGATACTTTTATTGATTAAAAAAACCCGTACAAATTAAATAAATAAAATACAAAACATTTGATCTTAATTTATTTTGAGGATTCTAATAAATACGGATTTAATCAACTTACATATTACATAATGTTATAATAAATATTTATGTCTCCCGACCCACATTTTCAACCTAAAATGGTTGACACATACACCTAGGTTTATACTATTTAACATTAGAAATATAATCATTTCATGATATTAAATATTTAACCTAAAGTATATACCTAAGTTAGCATATTTAAGAATAGAAATATAAATATTTCATATTATTAAATATTAACCTATATATTAGTGATGGACCCATATACATTTTAGGGTTGGTCATACCACTTAATCATTATGTTCTAACACGTTCGGGATAGGGGTATGGTTATTCACGTAACCATTGGGTTAGGGATGATACATGGAGAGAGAATGGCTTTTGGTCCTATTTATGCACCTCTTTTGCTCTTATCTTCTTACTTTTCTTTGCACCCTTCCGACACCTTACTTGCACATGACCATATTATTTTTGCCTTGCATTACTTTTGTTCTTCATGACACATTGCACACACCACTTGTCCTTTCCCTCCCTAGCCAACGCCATCTCTCGCGGCGATTGCATCGTACGCATTTTCGAATTCCTATATGATGTAATTGCCCGCTGGTGATCACGTCAGTATAAATACCAAAAACTATCACAAAGGATAAAAAGAGACAATCACATACAAACACACAACACAGAGATATACATGAACTCGCCATTTTCTCTGCTCTTTTGTGTCAACTTGCATATGCTCGCTCAACTCTTGGATTTCTTGCACCTTGACTCTTGGATTGGATCTTCTTCTTGTTGGACTAGTTTGCTTGCACTCTTGGGTCACCTATAGTGAGTTAGGACATGATTGTTTCCCCTTCTCCGCCCAAAATATATTCTCTCTTGGTGTATTGTCCTTTGGGAAATAGATGCATCAACGACCGCCCCACAGTAAGTGTTCTAATTCGACTTGTCATTTTGCATAGAGTAGTCTCCTATCTCTTTTCTTATCACTTTATGTTAGCCTAGCATCTTATGCACATGTTAGGTTAGCATACTGTTATTTAGATCCTTATCTTATGTTGCATACTTTACTTTGGTTAGCATAGATCTTGCATGTTTATCTTGTCCCTAATCACCCCTATAGTACCGATGCCACAATAAGGTTCCTTCCTCTTCTCAATCTCGGGCCTTGGAAACCCTAGGTTGACCTAGTGTAAGGGTTACTTCCCTTTGGGTATGCGATCTTAGCGGTCCATGTACCCCATTTAATTTATATCCGTTGTGTGTCGGTCTTTGTGTGTCTCTTACTCGTTGCCTCGATACCCTAGTTGAATGGATGATAGGAGTGCATGTTGTCTAGACACATTTTTGTCCGCCATATAGAAATCAAATGTATGGGTCGAGCAAAAAGGAGTGGTATGAGAAACTAATTTCTCAATCTCATAAGGTAATTGTAGATGCAATGGAAGTTCATAAAAACCTCACAGTTGATATTGAGGTAACAAGGAAGATCTTGGACAAATATAAATTTGAAATTAATTTGTTGAGTGAGCATCTACCAAAACTTGAAGCTTTCCAAATAATGAATCTTGATATCTTTATTGCATAAAGGGTTCTAAGCAAGGAACAAAGGGGTGATCAGACTAAGATTTCAGAGGTCGCAAAATTTAAGATTCGAATCGTGGAAGAATGTGTGGAAATAATAAGCGAATGCAGAAATGGAGTGAAAAATTCAGGCAGTTGGTGATAAAGAAATATCCCCCTAAGAGAAGCTTCAGTTTTGATTCCATCAAGAGGTACATTAAGTACTAAAAATCTTTTAACAATTTGATCAAGAAAATGAAGGCGCTCTTAAAGATTCAAAGACGCGTCATTGAGATGTAGTGTCGAGTAAACAATATATATACAGGCGGCCCTAATGAAGATCGATTAAAGGAAGTCTTCGCCTTTATTATAAGCATATTGTGATAAGATCCAACTTGCTACAGAAAATACCATCAATGTCGAAGAAGACGCTGGAAACTAATCACAAAAGGAAAAATTAAGATTTGCAGCATGTTTATGTCCAAGAGAATATGCAACTCAAATATCTTTTGTTTTTCAGTAGTAAAGTTGCACATTCCAATTTTATAAATTGCAAATCTATTTTGTATATATTTTTAGATTTGCAGTTTTGAAAGGTATGGATTCATTTTTATAGATTTGTAGTTTTGTAAGGCGCAAATCCATTTTGTATATTTACAGGTTTGTAAGTTGAAAATACATATCAGTGAATTTGTACTGATTAAATTGCATATTGACTTGGTCAATTTACAGAGCCCTGAGAGGTTGTCTTTTGTCACACACATGCAAAAATGGACTTGGTCATTATCCAAATATTGACTTCTTCTTCCATGCATGTAGCTACGAGATAGGAATGATTTTCCTAAAAATATTTTTATTTGAATCACTGTAAGGGGACTTTTTTGGCTGATAGAAAATTCTGGACAAAATATTCTAAAGATTTGTAATCGACACTTTTGAAGCAAGAAAACAAAGAGAGATAGTTGTTCTGATTTTGTGTTGTCAGTTAAGTCTCTTTTAATTATTATTTGATCTTTTAGTTATTATTGCACGTGTTATTTGATTCTCTACCAACTTCTTGTCCTTGCATCAGATCGTTCATTCAGGAAAAGGAAAAATTAGAGTTTTTGCCTCTCAGTGTTGTAATCAAGAAACAAGAGGACCCTACACAAATGATAACATTTGCCACTATTGAGGAGATAATTCCTCCAAATTGAATTGGTTTGATGCCACTGAACAACCATTATTATCTCATGTATTTGAGAAAATTGTGGCACTAGAAGTGTGAATGTCCTTAACTATCGCTACCTTTAACAAGCCATTATAGTTTGTCCATATTACTCTTTGTGACTTTTTTATTGTCATTAACTCTAGATCATATTACATTTTCAACTTCATTCATGATTTCATTGGTATATTTTTTAATCTCATAAAAGTGATGTCTTGGCACCTATGTTGAGAAGCAATCATGGCACCCCATTCAACGGCTTCACATAGAAAATGGAGGAAAATATGTTAACGGTGATTTTTTTTTTTTTTTGGCACAATCCATTGCCACTCCATAGTATCCAAATCCAACATAATAGATTTGACTTGAAGAGTGCCAAAATGGAACTATGAAGGAAACAACTCGATTGTAGGATTCGATTGCAAAACTTGCCCCCACAACTTTGGTTGAGGCCATTAGTTTTACCAATTGAATTCAACACCACACACCTCACAAAGAAGTGTACAACATGACATTAGAAGAGCGTGGGAGCAACCACAAGCCGGATGCTAGTTACTTTTGTTTCTTTGGGTGTGAAGCTTACACACACATTTCAAACGAAGAGAGTAAAGTTATAGATAGAAAGATTCAACATTGCATTATGAAGAGTCAAGTTTGAGAAGCACTCTTTGTTATACATGCCAACCACTTTTCATAACCCGATTTCTTCATTTCCATCTCTAGATGTTTCTTGAGAATTCAGATGGTAGCAATGATGAGAACTACACATCCTACACATGCTCTTGCTAACTTCTTATGGTAATCCAACCGATGCTTGCAAGACTTATTCTCAACATTAACATAATCAAGCCATGATTACCATTTCTATTCCTACTCTTCTTTGAAGAGATATTGATGCTCTAAGTCTTGAAACTTACAAAGATGCAACCAGCCATCCAAAGTAGGAAGTTGTCATGAATGAATAATCGTAAAGAAATGCAAGGCATGTTTATTGTCAAAGGGATACTCTCACGTCCAAGGCATCAACTATTTTGAGACTTGTTCCCATGTTACCAAGATGGACTCCATTGGACTTGTTCTTTCATTTGCAACATGGCAAAGTTGGGATCTTCATCAAATGGATGTGATAGGTGCCTTCTTATAGAGTGAGTTGTAAGATTAGATTTACACAGAGCAACAAAATTTGTTGACAGTCCAAACTCTTCACTTGTAACTACCCTCAAGAAATCCATCTATGGACTCAAGCAAGCTCCACAAACTCGGTATGAAAAAATGGATGCCTTTCTTATTGACTTAGGATTTTCCTTCGTAATTATAATCCCAACAACTACATCAAGCGTGTAGTTGGTTTGCTCCGCATTCTTGTCTTGTATGTTGAGAAACTCATAATCACAGGATCCATCTAGATAAGATCATCCATGTGACGGCAAATCGTAAGAGTCTATTTGAAATGACTGACTTTGTCTCTTTACACTCTTTCTTTTTTCTTTCGATTTCAAATAAATCAATTGGAATAACAATTTCATGACCCAAATATGCACTTGATCATTCGTTGAAGATTTATATGGAAGATTGCAAACCAGCCTTCTTCCTATTTCAGGTTAGGAGTCAAGCTAGCATTTAAGTGCACTTTGTCCAAGGTTGACACAACCTTGTTTTGATAGCGAGTTGGCAACATTCAATAAAGGACTCGCTCAATCCAATATTTACCTTTATTGTTTGGCCTAACCTCCCACTTCACACAAATTCAACATAAATAACAATGGAACACAACAAATGGGATTCTTTAATATATTAATAGTACTTTGAAACTTAGCAATGAGTACTATTCATGGGACTTACTTTCATTAGTGGGGATGTTGACAATCAAGAGTTTAAGGGAGTTTATATATTTCAGCTCCTTTTGGATCATATCTCTTCGTCTAACAAGAAACAAGTTTCGACTTAAGCAAAGTATCATGGCATTGTTCATGTTGCCAAGTATTCTTTCGATTCAACATATTCTTGTAATCATTTGGTTCCTTTAAGATGATCTACCCATTACCCCATGGGGCAATGATCAAAGTGTTATTCACACCGCTCACAATCCAATCAAACACCAATGCACCAAACACTTAAGACATGCATTTACTCATTCCTTCCTCCATCCCCAAGTTAGTCTTAAAAGAGGTGTTAGTATAGGGGATTTAGTATAAAATTACATATCAAATTGTGTAAGCTTAGCTAGGGCCATTTTCCAAGTTATCTTAGAGTTCATAGGTTTTGTTGACATTGTTCCATCGTTGGAAAATGTTAATGGAAAGAATGTCCAAGGTAACTTTGTATTTTCTTATTTTGTCTTACATGACCGACGATCTAAGGTCATGGTTATTCCTCGTCATAACTGATCAACGGTCACAATAAGCTATCTATGTGAATTCATTTGATTGGCTACGTATTCACCCAAGTCCACGTCTGATCCCTATAAATAGAGGCACGGGGGCAAAGGTATCATAGAGAAAGTAAAGACTTTTGGAATTATAATTTTCGTTAAAAGAGCTATGTTTATGGTAATAAAAGGGTACCGTTTCCTCAGCAAAATTGAAACAATGCAACTCACTACATGTCCACAACCTTTTTCCTCTCTATTCCCATCGAGTCAAAGAGCTTGTTGGTGCAATTGAATAAAAATTGTAAATTGTAAATCCACTTTGGCCGACTATCATCCCTTACATATTAGTATTTAATATCACATAAATTACATTCTCTATGGATTATCAACAGTTTAAGATGGGATATTAAAAGTGGTTACAATCTGAAGCAACTAAAAGACACCATACCCATATTAGAATGGGGATCCATATATTCATAAGTTATGTCATGACATGGCATGTCATGCGAGCTTTATACACAAAAGATGAATGGATTGCTCCCACGTTATCCTTTACCTGTAACATGATGTCCATATGAAACTCATCTCCCACAAAATTCAGTCTATATATATTTCATTGGAAAAATAAGCTGTTCGAGCTTGCTTACACCCAATACGCTTTTGGCTGCAACTTCATTTGTAGACCGATAAGTATCTCTTCTGATCTCTTGCTCTTTTCCCTACACTTGTGGCACAATCTGAAACTAGTACATTATCTGAATGGTTTTGTTAACCAATATTCAATCTGAAACATAAAGCTTCAAAAACTTTGCATGGTTTCTTAACTTATCAATGCTCTTTCAGAAAGCAAATAAAACACTGGAAATGGCATCCAAAAAAATCATCATCAGCTGCAGCACATCTTGTTTAGAACAACTTTATGATTTGTTTAAAATAACCAAATGCATTTCATATTTAGAATAACTATATGTGCTGAAATAATTCCAGTGAGTTCACCCAAATCATAAACGTAGACCAATCATTCATGGCAGAATAGCATGAATAGTATGAAAGATTATCTCACTATACCGACTGGGATGTTCTCTCGATACTTACTACTCTAGCAACCCAACCATTTATTTTTATCCCGTTTTGTGCATGTTACGAATGTAGAGACAAGAAAGTTAGCAATTTCTCAGAGCATTACACCTTTTATCGTGGATAGTGTTCATCATGTTGTATCAAAAGCATTAAGTTCAATGAGCTGCAGAAACTCGAAAGATGATAGTTTGCACACTCATGACACAAATCCAATATCTACTTTCATGTTTAAATAGCCATCCTTCTCTACTTGATATTCAATCTTATCGTAATATGTCATCTTTATTCACACAAAAGATTTCTTCAGATAAACAAGTTAAAGTCAGTTGGTCAATAGCATTCTTCTGAATCACATGCATGTACAAAATTGATACTTTTTTAAAGATACTGATAGTTGAAGTTCAAACAATCAGCTATTGTCGAAATTGAATGTGCAATCTTGATCATAGCCAGCACACCACAAGCACCATAACACCATTTATATTGTGAAAGCACATTGCCACTGACATTGGCAGACCAACACAATCCAAGTACAATCTAGGAACTGAATGGCATATAAAAAGTCCCAAAACAAAAACCATTTGCCATTGGTTTGAGTAACGGAAACTCATAACAGGAATTTTCAGGTAGACATCAGTCAGGCTGCTGCACCTAACTTCATAAGCATAGTTTAATTTTCTTTCGCATATCATAATAATGAAGATCGCAACACCAATAAAGAATCTAGATAGCTATTAGTGGGAAATCTTATAGTAGCTCTTAGTGGGAAATCTTATAGTAGGCAATCACGATGATAACTACAAGCAGAACAACCATGAGTCCACCCATAATCCACTTGTTTCGGCTCATCCTCCTTGTCATTGAAGTAAGAATCTTTCTGCTCTTACCAATGCTGTCATCAACACCATGAAGCTGCATTGTCCAAAAACATCCATACAAGAAAAGCATGTTAGCTCATAACTTTCAAGTACAATCATCTTGAATTTGGATTCTAAACGAAAAAATGAACGCAATCAGAAATCTACCAAGACATCATCCTCTAACTTAATTGCTAGCAAGTAAAGGCAATGTAAATTTTGAAGAGCATGATAAACATACGAGATGAATAACAAGATAGAAAAAACAATAATCTTTATCACTACATTTGCCTCCTTGTCAAATATTGAATGCATGCAGTAATGGGGTCAGTGACAAAGCCAGTGGAAATAGCATGGCCACGCCAAATGTTCCCCCATAGAGTTGGTCAAAATGAACACAGATGGCAATTTCATAGGTAATACACCCTAGTAAGGCAGCAGCTGGTAGCATCTGCATTTATGGCGAACGTAACATTAAATAAACTACGTGCATTGAATCTATAGGAACCCAAACTAATAACATAGCTGAAAGAGGCTATAAATTTGGGATGAAGAGGCCACGAAAGATAAATATGCTTAATCTACTCAAGAAATAGATTTTTGAAGACGTACTCCCTCAAACCATTGATAAGGAGGCTAATAATAGTCATTTAATGAAGTCCCATATTAGAGAGATTAAAGAATTGAGCCCATAGGCACTTTTTTGATTGGAGAGGACAGGATTACGTTCAATTGTATAAGTTGAGAAGCTGAAATATTTATTAAAGCAATACATGGAGGGTGAAGATATTTCTACTGATACCAGGTCATTGTTTCATGAGTTCCCATGGTTGAAAACTGATTGAATATCTGGAGGGAAACCAGATATAGTTGATAACAGCAATCGAAAAAACACATTTTTGAGGATTAAAAACATTTATTGCAAAACTAGAAATCCTGGGGAAAACTAGAGATGAAATATGAGGAAAAAACAACCAAGGCTGATGTGGGTTTGGGGTATCCTATGGACTCTATTCAAGCCACGGCAGGACCAGGCTTTTTGACATCACTGTAGAAGTATATTTTACCACAGAAAGGGAATAGCTATGGGGTCGGATCGCTCGCTGCTAGACAAAATGTAGGAGTGCCACCTTGATCTGAAGAAGGATGTTAGGAGGACCGATAAGATAGTGTCAAGTGTGTTATTTTTTTAATTGTAGAGAAGAGAACTAATCATAATATTCCCAAGGTTGCAAAGCGACCTTTGACACTGGATTCTGAGCCTGCAATGTGGGCAACCTCTGTTCTGTCACATTTCCAGTGATGTATACAGTTTGGGTTGTATGGAGACAGCCAAGCTGGCTTGCTGCTTCCATTCTGGAGAATAAGTATCATGATTTAGACAAATATTCTACCGGCAGAATTGACAAGAAAGCTAAGAGCCTTTTAATGTTAGGATGGCCACGTTGAAAAGGAGACTAAGCTACCAGATATCTGGCAGTCCTATAGATTCAATGATAGATGGCAGTCCTATAGATTATATGCCACAGGAGGGAGTAAAGATGGACTTCAAGCTATATCTTCTAGCTACACAAATCTACATGCTTGACTATGGAGTAATCTTGTATACGTTTTGCTTTTGTTAATATATCGAGATACACATTATCCACTCTTCCCCTGTTTGTTGGGGTACAAATACAGTACAGAATAGATGGTGGTTCTATGCATACAGGGTGCTTACATTTCCTCGGGTCAAATGAAGTTAAAGAAAGTATGAAGATTATATTAAGGAAGGTTTTTGGAGTATCTGGGAAAGTCCAGTGGTCTCCCACCAAGCTAAAATTTTAGTACCCTCTAAATATATACTATTAATAGTACAACTTCTTACAAGAATAATTAAAAAATTAAAATATTGCTTACAAGTAACCAGACAGTACTAGAATAGTGTATATACAAGACCAGCTTCTTCCAAATAGGTTACCCCTTGATTAATTGCAAAAACCATCTTGTTTTGACATAAAACAAAGTATTAAGTGTGAAACACATTTGAAAAATTAATGTTCTTTTCTATGTGTATATGGCTATAGTTTTATAATTTCTTGGCTTAGCTGAGCTTTTACTACCAGAGTGTTAGCGGAGTCGGCTGAATTATAAATAAGATCATGAAACTAGTTTAATCTCTATTAATCAGGGATGCTGACAGGTCACAAGAAGATCTATATAGCTCCCGTTTGTGTCCTCCCCCTCTATAAAGATTTAGATATATAGATCTCTATGGGATACAGGCTGGCCTCTCTCTAGATAGCTATAGTTGCCCCCATATATAGATAGGCGTTGCTAGGTTGCCAGGAAACTCGGAAACACCAATTTTTAAAAAAACCTTATTACTTAAACGGCACAGAAACGGCCGTACAATATATTATTAAAAAATATAAATATATATAAAAGATGCATAATACTCAATTTTGTCCCTAAAAGATAAAACAATTAAAATACTTTGTATGCATGAAAGTTAAAAACATTTAACATGCTTAAATTTTCATATGTACATAATTATAATCTAGATTCTAGAATATATCATTTAGATTTTCCTGAAGTACTGCTGAAATAGAAGTATCTAGTTTTTTTATTTTTATTTTTGGTGTTTTAAAAAAGCACCACTGCTGAAACACTACAGAAAATGCCCCAGGTATGGCCTGAAATTGTACAGAAACGCTCCAGGTACGGCAGAGCCATACCTGGGATTTTTGAAGCATTTCAGGCAAGTACTGGACCAGTACCAGTACCCAGTACTTCAATACACAAGTACGCTGCCCTGGTTGGCATTTCCAGGTAACACAGGTTTCGCGCCGCCATCTATATATAGAGGGTTCCTCTCCTCCGGCTATCTAGAATATATAATCTATAGTAGGCCCCATCTAGATATCAATACAAGAGATTAATTTGGTGGAGCAACACGGAAGAGTTCCACCATCCAAAACAAAACCTGTAAACATGCAATAATCTTGTAGCCATCTAATATGCAAATTCTAAAACCTTGTAAATTATAACCTTTTAAGCCATCTAATATACAATTTTAAGGATGCTCAAAATACAGGAATAACACTATTTTTGGGCACTACAAAACAACTAATCAATCACTGAGGCACATCTAATCTACAATTGTAAGGATGCTAAAAAAACAGGGACAGCACTATATAAGGGTGCTGCACATGGCATCGGGACATAGGAATCTAGTTTGCAACAAAACGTCAGTTGCAATTACTACTGGACCATATCTGCTTTATCCATTAAATTGTTAATGGAATTTTGTGGATATGAAGAGCTGAAATCTATTCCATTATAAGAATTACACGGCAGCAACAAAGTTTACCGATTTTAGAAGCATTTCCAGAAATAGCACCAGAAAGCCTTACAGAAAAGTATTGTCACAAACTAACAAACAAGGCTACAGACATGGCAGCATTTTAGAAAACTTCAAGACACAATATGGTGCGGAAACTATGAAAATATATATATATATGCAGAGAGAGAGAGAGAATCATACAACATTAAATTTTGAAAGGTTAAATTAATAATTAGTAAACAATACATAGAAATCGTGTTACTTGTGATCACTATATATACAAAATGAGTGTGTCAGCGCCATAATGCTGCATACTAAATGTGTCAATTGTGCATCTAAATACTATATATGACCTAAACGATTAGTGGACTGAGTGAAAAGAAGTATTTTATCTCTCTTCATAATGAGCAAGGGCCTTTTCTTTTCAATTATGTTTTCCTCAATGTTTTCTTATTTTCATTAGCACATTTTTATGGCATACAGCTAAGACTTTGTGCTGCCCATATCCAATACATCTCCCAACCTTAGCTTGGACAAATATGACTGATATGACCCAGATATGTATCTGAGCTGTATCCAGATTCCAAAAAGTATCCAAGCCATATTCAGGAAGCATACACTCCAAGTAAATACCTGGTGGAAACCCATATCTGGGAGAAAGGAGAGTATCCAATCACATAGGTCACAAAAAGTAACTTATACAATAGAAACAGCTATATGATCGAAGCAATATATATATATATATATGCAGCCACACCCTGCTGTTTAAATATAATCCCATGATAATGCTGAAAAGCAACAAGTGTTTATCATCTTCAAAAGCACTATCTATATTCATTAACCAAAACGGCATATCCTTCCAGGCACTACAGTATACCCAATAACATTGTTTTTTAATAAAATTTTGAGTCTTATTGACCTGCATTAGTCACCTGTGGATGTTAATCCAGATAAAATTGTTTTTAACTCAGACTCCATTCCTTTTCTCTTTCAAACAAGAACAATAACATTTTGCCCTTTGCATGACCAATTCCTTACTTGAATTTTCCTCAGACAAGTCAGCATGAAAGAACACTCTGACCTTACCGAATGCCTATTCTAATAGTTCACATCAGCAATAGCTGTAAGTTCTTTTAAGTGAACTAACAAAAAACTAGGAAATGCACAACCTGGCAGTAAATGACTCCTCGGGGCTTACAAAAAGGAAAATTAGAATGTATTTACAAAAGGACAAAAGACAAAGCAAATCCTAGGCGAAGATGGTAAACTAAAATCAATGACAATCATGCCGAACAGGTGATCTGTGCCACTTTCCGTCTATTAATAACAATTTGCAGAGACCCAATCCTTTCTCTCACACCAATGATGCAAACAGACATTGCATCATTTGGTTGGTTAGCTGTTGTGCTGGAATAGCTGCAACAACTTACTCACCCAATTGCTTGGTAGTAGAAATGAAAATTTGCAAAGGGGGAATCCTTACTTTCACACTCATAATGCAAATAGGGAGTTGCATAATATGCTTGGATAGCTGGTGGTGCTGTAGAAGCTGCAAGATCACACATTGCAAACAAATGAACAGAAATCAGAAATCCTCCTATCAGCAACCCAGCCACAAAATACTTTTGATCCACTTGATTCCTTGCTTTATTCCCTCCCTCTTTCTTTCAGTTATATGAAGTTGAACATCAAAGTCTTTTGTAGACTTGCTTTCAGCATCCATAAGGTACTGTGGAATGGGTGATTCTTGACATTAGTTTTACAAATATGACAAAAACAATGTGTGCAGAGGCACACCCTGTATTTGAGTTCCTATTGAAGAAATAACATGGAATTGAACCACGGCCATCTTAGGCCTTCTCTAAATTCCATTGAAAGATAAGCTACAGTAAGGGATAATCTGTAATACTAACGACCAATAAACTGTAATGACTTGCTGATCACACAATGAACAAATATGCCGCAAATTATCTAGCCACTGTATACTTTTAAATTTTAATCCAATTAATTTTGGTTAATATTCAGTCCCTATTCTGTGATTGATTGCTTCACACCCATTATTCTGTCTCAGCCATGTTATTAAAGAAGCCCTATATATTTGGCCCTCTTCCAGGTATATCCCACCCATTATCTGCAATTTTCTTCTCATTAAAAATAAAATACAATTGGCATTAAAAAGCATGATCAGTGTTTTGCCTTCGCTCAAGGTTTTAAAATAAAGGGTAAATCTATATTTAAATGAAAAATTGGAAGAGGGGCAAGAATCCTAGATTGAAGGTTATAACTAAAAAAAAGGATTCCATATTGCTCAAATTACAGAATATTCAACATGCTGGTAGAAAATCTGCACAAGGAAGAAATGAAAAGAAAGCAGAACGCACACATTATTAATTGTGTCCATCCTTTTATTATATGAGAGATAGTTACAAAATGGTTGAAGTGGTTACAACCATTTATTAGTTAACACTTAACTAATATTAACATAATGCTAATTTATAAGCCTTATATTCTAATACCCCCTCTTAAGGCTTACACTATAGAACATACTGACAAAAGATTAAGGTAATAGAACCAAATAAGATCACGCATTCTTCAGAAGCTTCCTCTCTGAACACAGTGCTTTGACCAGGTAGAACTCCATCAAGTTGCCTCCCGACCCTCATAAAGGTGTAGTTCCCAAGTTGAATTCTCGAGTTCCCAAATTCCACCTCCCCGAACTCCCGAATTACAAAATCTCCCGAATTGTTGGACAACCATCCATACTAAACTACTCCTCTACAAAGGTCTCCATAAAGTTGTCTCATGACCCTCATAAGGGTAAATTCTTGAGATCCACAAACTCCCGAACTATCTAGGCAGCCATCCATGCCAAGTTTTACCTACACTGGATCCCTTACTGTCTTCAAAGTGTAAGGCTTCTTTTAAAATACGTATTATCTATCAATGAGCTCATTACTTTCAGCATCCGATGAATTTTCAACAATGGCTACATTAACTTCATTTGATTTGTCTTTCATCTGGATTTTTACTTTCCAAGTATGAAAGTTGAGGCCAGAATATTTGTCTAATGGAATTTCCATTCTCAAACAAAATACCTCAAAAAATAACCCTTTCCCAAAATATAAAATGACCCACAAATTAATGTAGCAAGATTTTAAAAACTAATTATTTTTAAAGCAAAGAAAAGAAACTATACCAGGTAGGTTTGTGCCCTAAACGACTAACTGTGACTGAAAATTGATAGTGTGTCGTAGCAGCAAATGCCCCTTGAAAAATTGCAAATCTAGAAATGCATGATTGTATTTTCTTTGTTTTGCACTAGTTACCTTTGAAAATCATGTTTTTTCCTCTTGTGATTCTGGATTGTGTTTTCTACAAAAAGTGCCCTAAATCACATTTTTCTCTGCTGCATTCTGAGTGTCACCTTTTGCCCTAAAATGTCTTATTTTCATGCCTAACTACATGAAAAGACCCAAAAAATCTTCAAAAATGGCAAATTCCTATTTTTATGCCCTAGCACTTCGAAATGTTCTAAAATTTGTCTGAAAACACAACCGAAATGCCCTCGAATGGTGTTTTCATGGTTTTTCCTACACTTTTGCAATGGCGTCAATTGTGTTTTGTGGTTATGTTCGTTGTAAGTGCCCTCACACTGAAACTGGATCATTTTCTGCCATTTTTGATAACATATTTTCTGCCCTGTGTTATTGCTCGTTGCCCTACGATATTGCTCTTGCATCTAGCGTTCAAACTGGTCTTTTGCTCTTTCGTGCCCTAATGGGACTGGTTTGAACTTCTTCCCTTCTCTCTCCTTGCTTGCCCTGCTCTAATACCAATGTTAAAATATGTGGAGAGAGAAAGAATAAAGAAAGAATAGAATGTACAAAGAACAAATGAAGACTAAATGGAATGCACAAATTGTGTGTCCATCCTTTTATTATGTGAGAGATGGTTACAAAATGGTTGAAGTGGTTACAACCATTTATTAGTTAACACTTAACTAATAATGATATAACACTAATTTATAAGCCTTATATAATATATTATAATGCATGCTCCATATCTTCATGGGCCAGCTAGGAATCAAATGGCTGTGGATAACAGCTACAATCAATATTAGATCAATTAGCTAAATAATGTCAACAATAGTTTGTTCTATGGGTACATTGTTATTTAGGCTTGTAGTTGTTAGGATTGTTGAGGCATTGATTTGTTTGTGCTAATGATAGCACATTGTCATATGCAGGTTGTTTGTTGAGAGGCTGTTCCTTGGTTGTAGGATTAGTAGTTCAACTCTCTGGCTTATATATTAAGCACTCTGCATTGTAACGATCATGGCCTCTTATACAATCTCACACTCCATAAGGCAAAACATAAGAGCAAGTAAAACTCGCAGACCTTATCAATACAACTCTTCGGACCATACCAATACAAAGACAGAGCAGAACTAACTCAAGAACCAGAGTTAAATAAAAATGGTCTACATTTATCTCTGGCTTATATATTAAGCCACTCTGCATTGTAATAATCACGGCTTCTTATACAATCTCACAATCCATAAGGCAAACATAAAAGCAAGTAAAACTCACAGACCTTATCAATACAACTCTTAGGACCATACCAATACAAAGATAGAGCAAAACTAACTCAAGAACCAGAGTTAAATAAAAAAGGTCTAGATTTATCACTCAGGATTGAGTCTTCTTTTTCAAATAATCAAAAGCTTCTTTTAGATCAATATTGAAAAATTGATTATATGCCAGTCCTACCTGTAAGCTTACTTTTTATTTGGCAAATTTCCTTTTTTTGGAAGTAACCTTCATCTTCAAGTTTTCAAACTTCATCATGTCTCTTGGGATTTGAACCTGGGGCTCCATTATGAATACCCCGATGCTTGGGAGAAATATTAGGCCAGATCTCATAGATCACTGGGGCATAAATGCAGTACAGGAAGTGCCTCTTGCACAGACCGGTTTGGACCCAATAATGATCCTAAACAATTTGATGATCCAAAACACGCCGAAAACATCCAACCCTGCCAAAAATGTCCCAGAAACAGACCACCTTTTTTTAACTTTAAAAACATTTTTTTAAAGTTAGAAAATAAGAAAGAATAAAGAAACCCAAAAACTAAACTACCCTACACTAAACCCCACCCCTAACCATGGTTAAACAAGTGACAAGTAAAGAACGTGTCAAAAAGCTAAAACCTAAATCCAAAATAAGACATCATTATCATTACATGCAGCAGCTGTAACTTTTAGCCATTTGCACACAGCAGCATTTATTGCATTCCATAGTGGCCATTGCAAGGTTTCAAGGAGCAAGGACGGTGATTGTAGTGTTCATAAGCAGCAGCAGAGATTACAAGCTTCAACGCCAAAAAAACAGGCTTTTATTCTACCCTATCCCCTTACCGCATCCCCTAGAACTAAGATTGTCAAATGGCATTATCTTTTTTAGATAAGTGCATTGTTTGAATGGAACTTGGAAGAAATAAAATCATAGAAGTAAAGCAGTCCATGTATTATGTCAAACATCCATTCTGTATTTATTTTCCATTTTCGTTTTCTAATATCAAACTAGTTTTAAAAAATTATTATAATAGTAATTATCGTTTTAGATTTTGTATCTTTATTTTTAAGGATTTGATTCTAGTTTTTAATGATTCTCATTCCCACTGCAACTTGCAAGTATAAATGGCATCGACTTCAACTTTGGGTGGAGGGAAAGGTAACTAAAATAGGGAAGGTCCATGTGAAATGACTCTCGTGAAACATGACCCCACTTCTTTTCTTTGGAGGCATGTGAGAGTGGTGGAAAACATTGCAGGCAGGTGGCTCTCATGTTTGGATATGATCATATGAGTGCATGTAACACACTATATAAAGCCTTGTATACTCGCTCAAAGACCATTTAACTAGGATTGGAGGAATGGGGATTCAAATATGTAATAAAATTGAAAAGGAAAAGATGTTAAAGACTGCAAGAAAAAAGCAATAGGAAGTAGATGCCAAGATTGCAAGAGCTTGGTTTGCAAAATCACATCCTTTGCAAATAAAACTTTCAAGAAACTTGTCTACACATTCAACTTTAGTCTGTAGCCAAACACATACTTTCATACAAACTCAACCACTTCAATTTCATTTGGATGAAGAGGCCACCCCACTTCAACAAAAAAATGCCAAAATGCCAAATTGGAAAGGGGATTCAACAATATAAGGGAGATAGTTGATGAGATGGTTGCTTGATGTAATTATGATTGTGGGTTGTCCTTCAACTTACTGAGGTCACCTTATTGGCAATAGGCAGTGAAAGGCCTCAATGAAGCCCTACAAGGATACAAAGGCCCTCCTTATGAAAAGGTTTGAACCCCACTCTTAACCAATTCGAATTCATGGAAGAAAACAATTTCCATAATTTTAGCAGAATGGAAATACTTCATGTACCAAATAGGAAACCGCCTAAGAGACCAACCCACTTCAACAAAAAAATGCCAAAATGCCAAATTGGGAAGGGGATTCAACAATATAAGGGAGATAATTGATGAGATGGTTGCTTGATGTAATTATGATTGTGGGTTGTCCTTCAACGTACTGAGGTCACCTAATTGGCAATATACAATGAAAGGCCTTGATGAAGCCTACAAGGATACAAAGGCCCTCCTTATGAAAAGGTTTGAACCCCACTCTTAACTAAGGAATTGAAGCATGTAGAAAAATCCTTGCAACCAATTCGAAATTCATGGAAAACAATTTCCATAATTTTAGCGGAATGGAAATACTTCATGTACCAAATAGGAAACCACCTTATAATGACACAAAAGTTGCAAATGGAACAAGGGCATTGTTCAAAAGACTTTCCTAACACATTTGTAACCAATGTCATCAATAATCAATTGGGAATGTTTGTAGCCTCAAAAGGTTGCATGGGAGGAATTGAAACTCTTTTTGACAAGTATAGCCTATCTCAATCAAGTGGTGGTATGTACATGGCCATGATGCCAAGTACTTACAATCTATTGCCATTAAAATTTTATTGTATGTACGGAAATAAATTTGTATTTTTGAATCGTAAATTGAATGTTGATCAGTTATATGACATCTTTTAAATTTATAGTTTTCTATTACCGTACATTTTTTTAAATTGTAATTTCCAACCACCTTTTCTTTAATAGGTGGCCAATAACTTTTTAATGAAGTGGAAAAGGAGTACATAATCCTTAATCCACTTAGCCAAACGGAACAAGTTAAGCATCGAAAAGGTTGGGGAATAAGAGTACATGCATACTAATTTGTGTCATTTGTAGCCAATGTCACCCATAATGAAATGAGAATGTTTGATACCTCATAAGGTGAGGAATTGAGACTCTTTTACAAGTAAAGCATGTCTCCGTATAGCGGTATGTCCATAGCCATGATGCCAAGTACCTACAACCTATTGCCATTATGATTTTCCTATAAAGTATGCAATTAACTTTATATTTTAAATCGAAATTTGTATGTTTATCAGTTATATGATATATCTTTTAAATTTAAATTTTCTATTAACATACCAATTTTTTAATTGTAACTTCCAACAACTTTTTCTTCAGCAAGTGCCAATAACTCTCTCACAAAGCGAAATTGGAGTACATACTCCTTTATCCACTCAGTTTAACAGAACAAGTTGGCATCAAAGAAGGTTGGGGAAGTAGTGTAATGTGCATTCCAATTTGTGGCTCCTCACATAAGACTTGCAACAATACTAAAGGGCCTAGCAAACTTTGGGGCATTCAACCAAAGGTTAATGATTTGGATGCTTCCGCAACTACTCTTACATAGCATTCAGTACTTGATGTCAATGATAACAATCAAGGGGGTTCTATACGGGGCAGAGAATGGAGTTATTGAGAGTGGTGTTCCTAGTTCTAATGATTTTTAGTTGAATCTAGATGATTGTGATGATTTCCTCTAAATTTCGAACCCCACATTGTGAGCTAATTTGAGATTTGCATTTAAATTTTAAACCCTATAAAACATGAAAAAAGTTTAAATTTTAAAATTTTGAAAAAGTTGAATGTTTTGAATTTTCATGAATGCCATATTATTTAAGTGTTTTATCTTTTATGGACTCCAAGGGTTCTTCCAAAATCAATGTTTCCACATTTCAGATTTATTTCTGTTTCTATTTAGGAGTGAATAGAATATGAGTGAGAAAATGTGAGCAAATGAATTGCCCTACCAGAGCCACTATTGTTTGGAATTCGCCAACAAAATACATGGATATAAATGAAGACCGGCTATAGATGCTTATGAAGTGCAATAAAGGCCCGACTCCTTTGTATGCCCCTTACCACCCCCTCTTCCCACGATGACTTGAGAAAAATTGTTTCACATCATATCAACCCTTGCAATGCATTGTGTATATTCTCATTATACTAACACTGCCTAATTTTTAATAAAATAAAATGAAATATACTAATGCTTCTATAATGATTTTCAAAGATACAAACAATATCCTTCTCATATTGATCTAAATACAAGAGAGTGGCATAGACATTTCTGATTTATGATGCTGTAAAAGAGGAGCATCGCAACATAAAGATTTCAAATCATGCATCACACCAGATTTGGAAAAGATCAATGCTAAAAAATAAGACAATGTAAAATATACTACCATATCAAGTGTGTATGCAACAGTATAAAGAATAAGACATTGTAAAATATGCTACCATATCATGTGTGTGCAACAGTATAAAAATAAGACATTGTAAAATATACTACCGTATCATGTGTATGCAACAGTGATTGTCGTTGCTGATGCAGATCTTGAAGAATGGAAACACCAAGATCCTCTGTCTCAAGAAGCGTTCTCCTGCTATCCTTGATCCGGTCACTTGAATGGTTAAGTCTCTCAGTTGACGTCAATAATCTTCCCCTCTGATCTGCTGATGCCTACATCATTTGATGAAACGCTTAACAAAAACAAAGAGAAAAACTAGAGGTAAAGCAAAGCGTGAAAACAGACAAAAGGCGTTAATGTTGACAGCTTCAAAGTTTGAATTTATGAATCTTAGATAACAAAATTAAGGGGAAAAACTCATATGGAGCAAATACAAAAACCTCAATAATGCAAAATACCAAGAAAATAGAAAGTGCTAAAAGAAGCATTGCAAAAGTATTCATGCAAAATATACCATAGTAAAAACTAATTTTGCAGGCTTCAATGTTACCAACCAAGAGAGATTGCAATTCACAATAAGCATCTTCCTATTGCGATTCTGACTGAAGTGGTAAAATTATTAGGTAAACTCTATGCCAAAAGAGATTCCACTTCAAGTCAGCATATATCACATTCTCAGTATGGCCTGATGAAATTAAACTTGTCCCAAAGATATTTTCTTTAACTAATTTTGAAGGACATCAGTGATATAAAGTATGAATGTAAGCATTTGATCTGCTTTTTTCTTTTGTTTTCTGTCCCACTAATAGCTTGCTTCAACAGGGAAGTTTACGCCAAATATATTTTTATCCAGAATTGAATTAACCCATATGCATATATACACCTTTCGTCCTAATTACACTAACATCATTACAATTTAAAACTAAGATTACAAACATGCAACCAGAGAGAACCTAAAATAACATTACGATGAGCCCTCAAAGCCAATGAGGCTCAAATTACTGTGGATACTGGGCTGCAGAAAATGATGTAAATAATTAATAAATCTATTGAAAAACGGGGCCTGTCACTCGGATAAATGGCATCTCTGTATGGTAATTTGGGGGATGGAGGGACTGTGGGTGTCTTCACAATTCTAAAGGGATCATATGTCGATGGTCTGCAGCAAATCATGAAAAGCAACAAACAACGTTACTGAGGTAGACTGGCCTCAGAATATTCCATCCAAGACCTAATATTAGATGCTGATGTGAAGATTCTAATCTGGATTAGGGTTTCTTCTCCACTTCTCCTTCAAAGCATCATTGTGCAGCATCATGTGGGTGTTGTCCCTGTTATTATCAGTGCCATATGTTCTCTATAGGCTTACTTTTGTTTTAGGTTTTACATCTTTCCTTAAGCCCTTGTTGTATGTGAGATGCTTTAGGCACCCCCTTCGGTCATAGTTTTGAACCTAACTGATGAATTTTGATCATTCCTACACACTATTATAATTTATTTTCTTCTCTTTTAATGACCCTTGACCCTTCTACACAATACTTCAGGTTCAATCACTAATCACTAGAAACTCTAGTAGTTCTGTTCACATAAAATAATGGGGACTTCATAAAGATTTTGACATCAATAGGATAGCCAACAGATTGGCTGAATACCTAACTTCAATCCTGGCACTGCCAGAAGCCGCAACAACCTACAAAGGTGACAGCATACTCGACATAAGTAGAAAGAATGATCTAGAAGACTTTTATTTAGGTATGTTAAAAAAGCTTGAAGAGAATCATACAGAAGTTATGGAGGCTACAAGCAACAGCACTAAGTGATTCAGCTCACCACAGACCATAACTAAATTTTGATGACTGAGTAGCTGCTTCAGACAAACAATTTGTTGGCCCTGAATCTTATCTCTGGGAAACTAGCTTGAATGGTGAAGAGGGTATTATGTTCCCATGGCTGAAGATCAAAACTAGTCAAAAGATCCCAGCACTGATGAACATGAACTCCCTCAATGAAAAAACCTATGTTGCCAGGAAACAGAAACGGAAACGGAAACGTGTACGAAACGTGGAAACGGCAATTTTCAAAAAACCTTGGATACGAAACGTTACGGGAAACGTCTGTACAATATATTATTAAAATATATATATGTGTGTGTGCATAGTACTCATTTTAAAATTGTACTC
This sequence comes from Taxus wallichiana var. yunnanensis, assembly GCA_018340775.1. Lineage (NCBI taxonomy): Eukaryota > Viridiplantae > Streptophyta > Pinopsida > Cupressales > Taxaceae > Taxus > Taxus wallichiana. Next base: position 113,045,765 of record CM031242.1, on the reverse strand, counting down.
CATACACCATAAGTGATAAGAATAACTGATAAAACACTCAAATTTTTTTGTATTCATTGAAATTATACATTATTATCATGTATACTTATCTCTAGGAGACTAGGACGTTTCGAAGGAGTTTCTGTTTCCGAACGCTTTGAAACGGAAACGGGGGGGCCCTAGGCGTTTCCTGGTAACAGAGGAAAAACTATTAAGACATGCCACCACAGCTGCCACGCAGAGGCCACAGAAATTCATGAACTTCAGTACATTGGTTTCATCTCCAAGGAGATGATCGTATAGTTTTGTTGTTTTCATTTATCTTAGCAAGTCATGCATGGGGATGGTTAATTGTATGGCCTTCATGATCTCTGCCATTTGCCAGGTTAAGTATTTTCAAGTGCCCTTTGGAATTGGTGGCTGGGTTTTCAATTCTATCTGAAGCTAAGCGATGTATTATGATATCTATATTGTTACCATCCTAAAATTAATATAAGTCTAGCCTTGATGAACAAGAACAACGTGATTCGTAAAATTTAAAAGCAATTCAAAAAATTAGAATAAATTAACTCAAACTCATTAAGACTTTCAAAATTTGAACAGACATGAAAGCTAAATAACAAAAAAACTGTCCACTGTAAAAAAACTATCAGTTATTTATGACACTGACAGTTGCCTCATGCAAAGTTTTATAAAGTCCGTGTTACTAAGTATTCTGACCAGTAACCCCGATAACCTTTATGACATCTGTACTTAAACAATTGGCAGCACACTAAATAATTTGTTTCCTGAGAGTAAGCCTACTTCATACAGCATCAGTATTCAGTGGCATTTTCCTCAATCTTCAGTTAACTATCTCTCAAATGCTGGTGTTGGAATAAAATAGAATTTGCATCCTTTTTAAATGCCACTTAAATGGTAAACAATATATATCTCCATGAAGAAAGAAAAAAATTATATTAATGTCCATGGATGACCAAAAGCAGGTCAATGGAGCTGAAGAATACATCCAATTACAACAGAAAGTGCTAGGGTAAAAGGACCCTAGGAACAACAACAAACCAGAAAATGGTACAGAAGCACTGAAAGTTATTACCATCGTCGTATCGCCCATTCCTGATTCAAGTAGCTCGTCTCTTGCAGCCAGGGAATCATTAGCCGATGAAGACTTTTTAACTTCTCTTTTTAAGTTGTTCAAATCCGACTTGTATTCCCTCAATTTTGCAAGAAGATTGGCCTTCAGACTTGGCTGCAAGCTTCTTGCTTCAAGATCCATTTTCCGAATCTGCTTGCCAGAAATTTAATGCAATCTTGTAAGATTATGCACATCTGCATAGAATGATTGCAAGATTTTTCTGGAAATAGAAAATAAATGTTAATCAAAACAATATGAAAAGCAGTCAAAGGCACAGAGATAAGCATCTGTGTACCAATGCTTCAGCTTCTTCCACTCCAGCTTGTATCTCAGAAAGTTTCTGCTTCTTCTGTTCTGTACAAGAAAAAAAAATCCAAATAAGAAAATTTAAGGGGTGGAAAGTTCTTTACAAGTATAGAATGGGTAGTGAATTTTTGCAGTTCAAAAATTAAGAGGTTATGTATTATAAAACAATCATAGGATTTACTACAAATACATGGACATTTTGGTGAGCTAGTATAATTATGTTCATTTTATACGAAAACTTGGCAAACTTTTTTGGGAAATGTTTCCAAATTCTGTTTAATAGAGCCAATTGGCAAAAAAATAACCCGTAAAAATACCCTCTTCCAAATCCCAGGTATTCATAAGAGACAACATGTTAAAACTTAAAAGTTAGTCTAAATGGTCAAAACAGTGACAATCAAAAGTTAAAACAAATGAATCAATGGTCAACCAACAGCTTAATTAAAATTGGAAGAAATTGTGAATGAACCCAGGAAAGTCCATGCATGCATAGAAGGGAATGAAATTCATCACAAAGTTACAAAGGGAATGCAAATCCTTGCATGTGACTGGATATGCAGGAAGAAGAAAATATAGACAACCAGTTGCCAACATTTCCCAGACAAATTGTCAAAGTAGAGTGCGTACTGCATTTTATAGAAGTTGAATTTTGCTAATTTCTTGGAAATTTTCGAGAATCAGAGGTGTAAACATGTGTTGCAAAATGCAAATGAAAAATAGATTGAGGCAATCTAAGGAAGACTAAGAATGATACTTTCAATATCTTGTCCAGATATCTTTGGGCAGAGAAAATGAAGAGAAATATGAAAATGAGAAGGACTGTGATGTGTTTTTGACTTTCAGTATGCATAATGAATATTTACTATATTAGAAATGATCGTGAATAATTGTGTATGAATACAACGTACATTATATAATTTAGATTTGAGTCCTTTTTAAATTTAAAATGATTTAGCATGGGATATTTCTAATCTTTTAAAAACTGCAAGCATAATAAAAGTAAAGATAATTATTGACCTCCTCCCTAATGCATGCACCCTCCATGTTGCTAGAGAGCACTTCAAATCATTTCTACACTTCCACCTCTGGATACTTAGCCCAGGTGTGTTGCAAGGTGAACTTATTCTGCAAATTATGGTGTTTAATTACAAAATTTGAATGAATGACTCGGGAGCAGGATGGAGCCATAGAACCTGGCAGAACAGATCATCAGTTTCAAGCCTCAGGCAACAAATCTGTTAAGAGTATAGCTGCATATTTGTCTGGTAGCAGAATTACTTGGTAATTTAATTAAGTAAATAAAGGTAGAGGTCATAATAGCTTTTAGGGCACCACTAAGCAAGAAACCAATTTGGTGTATGAGACCCCCTTTGCCATATATATTGTTTTCCATTTCCAGTATATATTGTTCAAATTTGTACCTCTGTAGGTTTTAACCCTATAAGGATACCCGTTATGAATCAAGTCTTCCTAAAGGCCCTCGACTTCCTATCCCCAACTCTGCACTCTCTCCTATTCAGATTAATATTTTTTTGCTATCTGTATTCCTTCTCTGTCTCTCTGGTTGATGCATAAATTATCGTCAACATTTGAATTCCTATAAGAAAATGAAACTCATCTAATCATTCCATGATAAAAGATGGAAATGAACCCATCTGAAGATTCTGTCAATTGCAGATGGAATGGGGATAAAGAAAACTTCCAGGTCTCTGTTTCCACGATCTGAGTAAAACCTAATAATTAAAATTCTTTTGCTTCCACAGTGCATGATAGTATAATAAAGCTTGATGTTTGATCCAAGTTTGAAATCAACCTATGTGATCAATCATCAGGGTACAAAGCTCACCTGATGATGGATCGTATAGGGTGTGCATCACATAGGGTGAGTCAAAACAAAGATCTTTTCAGGATAAACATGCCAATCCTTCCGAAACTTCTACCATCTGTATCCGTTAGTAATGGGTACACAAAAATGAAACTTCTTCTACTTAGTTCTGAATTTTGACAAATAAATAGATTATGAAACATCCAGTTGGCGATTAGTACTTACCCCCATTGAGGAGAGGCACAGAAGTACACTTGCGCGAGAGATTTGCAGAAAGCTCGCAGTAGCGGCGCTCGTATCCCTCGAAAACCTCACTCATATTCTTAATCCGATTTGATATAACGACCTCCCCCTCGGACTATGATTTTCCCGGATCGTCTGCTATCTTTTATCACAGCCAAAGAGGCGATGGGAATTTGGGAATTAACATCAAACGGCCTTTTGCACAAACAGTTCGAATTTCATTCAAGGGGAAAGGCGTTCAGAGGAATGGCGTGGCGGCTTTTGTATTTGTTTAAGATATCGCTGAAGGAGTGGTCCCATGGTGGGGGCAACCCCAAGGAAAGCGTGCGGAGAGGCGGTCTCATAGCGTATTTATTTCTTATCAACAGCCGATAAAAAGCATGATCTCCTCCTTAAAAATGGAGGAGCGGCTCCCTAGGGAGGTCTTTTCGAGCTACACAAATAAGTGGCGGGTTGGAAATGCTTGTTTCCACATTCCATGTTTTCGGGCATGTGTCCACAAAGCATTGGTTGCGGATGTTTTTCCTCCAAATGCACTTCCCTCGGCAGAAATAATTGGAAGACATAGGACCCCAACGCTATTAATTTCTCCTAAAAATAGTCTGCATGAGACTCGCTAAAAACTTATGCATTTCCCAACATAGACAAAGAGATAGACATCCCTTGCTCTTCTTTCTTCTTGAATGTTCACTCGAAGCGGCTTATCTAGTAGGCACAAATCTCGCCGACTTTTTTCCAACGTTCATGACTTCCCTAAATGGAGGGTGTGCATTTTCGTTAAGGCATCTTCCACGTCGGGCACGGACCTCGGTGTCTTACGACCCACGATCCCCGAAATCGACGCCATATGTTACGGTGGAGGCTTCCAACCGTGCAAGTCTTCAAAATTCAATTTTTTTGTCCACATTCTTCCCGCCCGCCATGTATGTTTCAAATCAAAACAACTTTGTGCGTGTTTGTGTGCGTTCTCTTTATGGTCATCCCGAATTTTAAGGGATCATTACGATCGGCATCATATTGGAGGAGTTGAAATAGAGTAGAGGAAACGAGAACCAACAAACACTACTTCACCAAAAGCAAAGGAAGGTATTTTGTGGGGCAACCATTAAACTCTGCAAATCTTAATTCGTACCATTATGTGCCCACTATACATGTTTCAATATGCAGTTGTCAAAAATATATCTAGTTTACATCAAGAATAAGCATAGATTACCATGTTTTCAGATCCCCGCTTTTTTTACAATACAACGTTTTGGTTGAAGTAAATACTTCTCTGCGTCAAGATTAAGTAAAAATATATTTGTATATATGAATATTTGTATATAGAGTTGTCAAAAAAATCTACTTTACATTTATAAGGTGCATATATAACTATGTTTTCAAATCCCTTGTTTTTTTAAAATTCCATTGTCTTGGTTGAAGAAAATAACCTTATGCATCAAAATTTAGTAATCATCTATTTGTATATATGAATATGTTGTTTGTCTATACTATTATTTTAATATTATGCAGATGGATGATTACAAACGACAATGTGGAACTCTTATGTAGCATCCCAACAATGGAAGTCGGTCAACGTCACAATGTGTGCATTACTATCGCAAATTTTGTGAGGTAGTGACATTGCAAATCTTCATAGAGAATGGTCACAAAAAAATATGGAAGTTACATATATGTTTGTTATGTCTAGCGCCATACGGTAGTTATTTTTATCATGGAGTCACGTCTCACATGTACAGATGTCATCACAGGGAGATGGACCGAAGAAAAGCTCCTTGCAATTCCATTGAGAGACTACCTTGGACTGTACCACGAGATCACCCTTATCGTACTTGTTATCTTTCTAACATGCTAATGGGTGCTTTATGTGCATCATTTGTTTTGTAGATCTATTTGCCACCATGGTTGTCATGTTACATTGCTTGCTCTTTATATGCCATCGTTTGCGGGCTTTGCCCTTTATCTAGTGTGCACATTGTCTGCTTTTTGCTTCATCGGCCTTGATTGTCTTGCGACATCGTGAGTGGTGTCATATGTTTGCAACTGCACTTTTATGATCCATGTGTTTACTTTATTTGTTTGTGTCGTAGCTTACACATTGTTTGCACTTGTCTTTTACATGTGTGTTTGTATTTGCTTGTACTAACACTTGTTTCCTAGCCACTTTATTTGCATGTGCCTTGGTTTCTACCAAGACATTCCCTTTCCCCTACAAGGCATAATTTCAAAGACAGTGGTTGGTCCTCCTTTAGGTGCATACTCCTTCAACGACGTTGCATGCACCCCAAACAAGGGGGCATCATTTGGGTGAATCAATCACCCCATACAACATTATACACAACACAACACAATACATACACAGTTTTCGGTTTGTCTTAGAATCAAACTTGGGTCCTTAGCATAGAACGGGCCTTCCCGAATGCCTCTAACCAGGGGGAATTCCACGTTGATTGGTAGTTCAAAGACAAACTGGTCTGAACTCCACACAATGGCTTTTATAGGGCACACAGTCCTTAGCACTCGCGTGTATACACACCATCTGCGGTGGTGTTCTACATTGCGGGAAGCGGTTAAAGGTTAGAGGATAACACCAAACTTTCCTCCCTACATTTATTCCATATCATTGGCATGAGATCGCCCAAAAAACTCGTTCATCTACAAATCCTTTCTACACTCTTTTCCTCATCACAAATCAGGTGCACATGTTCATTTTTCACATTTTCAGCATTTTTACATACTTCTTTACATGCTTTTTACACATATACATGTGTATTTGACTACTTGATCGTTCTTCTCCTTTGCATGTCTATTCATATGGGAAGTGGTAGTCAACCATCACTCAACATCATTCAAACATCAACAACATCGTCACTCGACATCGATAACAGGAACATTCACAACATCTATAACATACATTTCCACCCTAGGTTCGTCATCTCATCACTTTTGCACTTTCTCCTCCTTAGTATTCACGCTTCACACTTTTATCACTTCATGCTTTGTCTTGTCCTTGACAAAGATGCTCTTTCTACATCACCTACATGGTTATTAGTACGCATCTCTATCTACTTTATGTTACCGATATTTCCACTCTGTTGACTAGATTTTCTCAGCATACCTAAAAACCTAGGCGATCACGAGATAAATCTCCCTCATTTACTAGTGAGGCTCCCATGTCAAATTTGTCAATTAAAATATGTTAGTATCTATATGGGGATTTTACTTTAACTATTCAGGTCATGAACCATAGCTATATAGCTCTGTAGTAAGTAAGTAGTTGTTTTAAGAAAGGAAATATTTATAGAAGAAAAAGTAATAAAACACAGGGAAGAAATGGGGAAGATGTGCAACCCAATCAATAGATAACAGAGTTGATTGCATGCACATAGAAGAAACCAATAGATATCAACGCACAAAATTATAAGCAAAGGCAACTCCAGATCTAGATCTAAAATAACACAAAGTCTATTAGAAGATCTAAGATAGAAAGCTAGAAACAAATTGCACCGTGACACAAAGTTCTCCGGAAACCTACTCCTTTATATTCCTTTGCTTCAAGTGGCTATCAGGGGTTTCAGCACAAAGTCTGGAACACAAGAATGCTGCTTACAAATTCTGATCATTAACCCGAAGGTTCTTCTTCTACTTATAGAATGTAGAAGGGAAAGTACAAATGGGAAACTCAACTGAACTGAAACATAAACAAGAAGTAAAGATGACATCTGGCAATCATCCTCCTCTAACTTCTCCTCAAGTGACACATCTATCACTTAACTAATAGAATCGTTCCACATAACTTAAAGCAATGGTTTCAAAACCAATAACTTTAAAGTTTTACAATTTCATCCGGAACATGGAAAATAGAAGAAGAAAGAATAGAAGAAGAAAGTCCTGCCAGCTATAACATTTATATCTTCTTTTTGTTCTGATACTGAATATACTTGTCGAACATATAATTCAACATCTTCCCATCTGTCTTAGCCACAACTTCCTTTTCTATCCTGAACTGCAACAAGCCTTCGTTCAATACCTTGATACATACTTCCACATCCTCCAAGCTTGGCCCGAACTTTGTAATATCCGATCATTGCGGCCACCAATCTGGCTTGATGGAATTCATCGTGAAAGGATTAGTAGCTCCATCAATTCTCCCTGCACCATCAAAAGAGACCCTTCCACATAATTAGGCACTCTACTAGGAATTATCTGTGTGTATGAAGTAACATTTCTGACCACTTCCTCATGAGTGAAAGCAATGATATTGTCTGGCAAAGACGATGCCATACTCTCAAGTGCCTGCATCCTCTGCAACATAATTTTGCAGATCTCCAAATGGAAAGATATTGCAAACTCCAGCTGCTTCCCCTTCTCAACTGATCCGTCAGCACAATCTGTTCTGCAACCAACACTTCTCTCGGTAGCTTATTGATTTCGCCAAAGTACTCAGGTTACTCTCAAAGCAACTGTGTTCATATCTACTATGCTTGTCACTAGTTGCTTCAACTGATCTGTTGCATCTTTCATAACCTTTAGGCGGGCTGGCACCTCTCCGAGTTGTACAGAAGCTTGACGAATGATCGAATTTCCATTCATTGATAGCTTTCACCTGGTTGCTTGCATCTTCCATTTCCTGCATCAGATGATCACTCACCTGCTTTTGAGCTAAAATGGGCTGAGTGGAAGATTTAGCAACCTTGGCAATGATCTCGCACAACTGAGATACCTACTTCTGAAGTTCAACTTTCTCCACCTTTTCTTGGTCAAGCATAAGGAATAGGGCATCTATCAATGTCTATGTATCCTGATTCAATCCTTCTGTGGTGGCTTGACCTATGGGTATTCTGGTTACTGTTATGTCTTTTGCCGTGAGCTCATCCTCTTTCTTCCCTTCCACCGAAACTGACATCTCAACAAACTTCTGCCCCGACTCCTTGATGATCAACCTTGAAGTTACCTTAGCAACTTTAGGTTTTCTGTCTTTCCGCCTAGACTCAGGAGCAGCTGCAAGTCAGTGTTCCTCCAAGTTCATTTCCACTCTAGCTTCTGGAACCAATTGCGAAGTCAACCATTCTGAGAAATTACTTCTCGGAGAATGAGAAGTTGTTGAGTGTACTACTATCTCCCACTCTGATTCCTCTCCATCAGAAACCGCTACAGTGTTGTGGCTGTCATCCTCTGAATCATCCAAAGACAAAGCTCTTTCAAACTCTACCATCTGCAGCTTCAACATTTCTTCAAGAACAGGTGCTGAACGGAGTGGCTGAGGAGAGAAGATGAATGTTGCCGATTCAACTGAGGAATGGCAGTGTCCTATTGAGGTGCAACAGTGGTGAAGTATTGGATGCTGGAGAAGCTGGAACTAACATCATAGCCATGGAAGTGATCTTCTCCTTTGATTGAGACCTTTTGTGCACTTTCATCTTCTCGGGCCTTTTGTTGCTTTCTCCTTCATGCTTCCTCTTGAGGGAATCTCCTGCGCCGAAAGTTTCCCGTGACTTGATTCATCAATGCTTCATCAAGGTAATATCCCTTCATCAACAACCAGTTTGAAGTATTCACTAGAATAGCGATAGACCTTTCCTCAATCGTATGGCAGCCCCCTACGTTCTCTTGAAGTATAGCTCTATCTCCTCCCATTTGATGGTATGTGTCAAGTAACACAGCCCCATCATCTTTAAGATCTGTAGGTATCCGTGCTAATCCAAAGTCGAACACTTGCCGTGCTGATAGCCTGCTGAAATCTTTCTTTTTGATCTCATACTCATGTTTGCACTTCATCCATAAATCTTCTAATGAAGGTACATGTGCGTACTCCTGGGAGATCATCTTCCTGGCTACTCCAAATGGATCGAAGTTCATCAGGCTGGGAAGAACTCTTTCTCGTACTTAGAGAACATTTCCGCTTCTAATCCTCGGGCTTTATGAATGCTCTGGCAGCTATAATGTCCCACAGTGATTGGGAAGAAGCCCATAGACTTGTGTCATTTTGACTGAAGGTCTTGCATCTCCATAAGTTGTCTCGCTTAGCTCCATGGTGATCAATCTATTATTCGATATCCTGGGCAAACTTAACCAGCTTCTCGGAAAAGCGGTGACCACCCCGAGGTATGTGAAATCTACAAACTGAATGAAGAGACTACCAATTCTGGACACAACTTCCCATGCTTCCTTGCTCACCCTATTGGCCTTTAGGTCCCTGTCTAGCCTGACTGCAAATGAATTCATAGAATAATCCATCATTAACCACTTTGAAATATTTCCCGCATGTAGGTACGATGAAGTGTGGGTAGCACTCAAAAATGGGGTTCTTGGAAAGAACACCACATCTATCCAGCTTGGAGAAGATGCCTTGTGAGGTCAGCTGCGTATACCAAATAGGAAGTCCTTTTGAAGTTGAAAGTACATTTCACGCCCGTAGTTGCTCACTAATGTTGTCTAATGATTTCTGACCAATTGATTATTGAATCCGCTTTGTTTATTTCAATGGTCCTAATGAAAGCATGCATCCATGTGCGGAAGGTGTGAGCGTTTGCTTCGCCATTTATCCTGCATAACAACTTGGCAATATCATCTACCTCTTGTACCAGATTGGACCGTGGAAGAGTTCTTGAGAACTTGGAAGGAGATCTGGGCTTCTTCATTTATCTGTTGTTCATTATGTTTACGCAATCAACTCTATGCTTTTCCCACTGTTTTGCCACTATCCTATATGCTAATAGAAGTCACCACCTTTCGTGCCAGAATCTTCAAACAATAATTGATGAACTGTGCATCCAACTCGGATTATTGTTTTCCCCGTAGCATCTTGGACTGATCTAGATGATGGATGGTAAGACCTAGCACACTCCATAACGAACTCGCAATCGGGTCAGTATGGAATCACATTGCGCAGCTCGAATAATTCCACGCTTTTAATCGCACGCATGAGGGAAGTCTTTCCCCGCTCTGGATCTCACAATCAATTCAGAAAGAGGTTCCGGACCTAGATCTATGTCTCCAATGTCTGTGAATTTGGAAGTGATGCATGACTCCATTGTGCTCTCTTTTTCATCCCTCTTTGTCATGGTTGTGTCTATCTTTGTCTGAACAATTCTTTTTCTTCTTACTTGGCCAGAATTCTTCAAAACTGGTGCAGATCTGGATAATTCTTCAGATTCAGAGGATATATTCAATGTATTGGACATTGATTTAAACTCCCTTTCTTTTATAAAGCACCTGTAATGAATTCCTGCAATTAATTCAGACAAATATGGCAACCTAACATTAACAATGGATTTTAGTCATAAAAATATGCATAATTCAAGCTCTTGCCCCAATTTTTGATGTTTTATTTGCATACAAAGCAAACATGATTTTTACCAACTTCACCTAAGCACTGTATCACTTATGCAAACAATTATTTGGACACAAATCAGCCTCCTTCAACCTATGTGCCAAAATTGGAAGCTTTCAACCTTAATTACACCTTCTTTTGAGCAAAAACCCTCTCCAAATGGGGCACACTTTTTATCCGGGCTGCACTTCTACTCGCTTTGGAATTAATTAATTCATCCTTATGGCAGCCCCTGCTTATATAATCCTCATGATTCTATAATCAATTAATGCCTTTCTTATTCCCGATGACAATTAATTAATTATTAAATAAGCTTTACTCTTCAAATGGGGCGCCTATTTTGTGCATGCTCATAGGTGCCATTAAATAAATTATTTAAGACTTCGCTTCTAGTTAACTCAAGCCTCACAAGTAAGCTTTGACCTTAGCCACCGAAAATAGGAATTAATTAAATCATTTAATACTTTAAAAGTATTATTTCTCTCCCAAATGGGGTGCACTTTTTGACATGAAGGGCCGCATTAAATAAATAATATTTATTTAATTTTAGAACTATCTATTTCTAACTTCATTTTGTTTACTTTCCTTTGTTGACTTTTCCACAAGCCTGGCGCCAAAATTGAGAAGAAATTAATTAAATTAATTAATTTAAGGTCATTTTCTTTCTTTCCTAAAGGGGTCGTACTTTTTGGAATAAGAAATTTATATTTTTAAAAGTCAATTGGCAATGGGATTATTTATCCTGCAAGGCAGCTCCGAAAATCCCATGATTCACTTAAGTTGTTTGACTTTCATAATGGAATTATTTACCCCGCCTTGACAATAAAATCCCATCAATGCCTTAAGTGATTTTTCTTTTATTTCACAATGAGAATTTTTACCCTGCAAGGCAGGGAAGAAATTCTTGCCTGCCTGCTGCCTCTAATTTTCCCATTGTGACTTAAGTGATGTTGCTTCCATGGGAAAAAGTACCCTGCTAGGCAGGTACAAAATTCCCACCTTCATGCTGCTTCCAAAAATCCCATGACCCACTTCAAACCCTCTTTTTCCAAAAATGCGGCTAGCCTAGAAGAAGTTTTTTGGTGCACGACTTCGTCTTTTCCAAGAGAACCGGACCTCGATGGCGAATTCCTTCCGCACAACGTGTGTATGTGATCTCCGACACTCTAGGCCAAGAATCGAAGCCAAACCAGCAAAGGAATTGATCCAAAGAAATTTCACAAAAACGAAATAGGAAAACACAAAAACACAAAATGTTGCTTAAGTCACAAATAAAGCCCAAGAGTTATTCCTTGGTAAAACCCTATTGGTATGTGGGAATAATGATATGTACGATCACAATAGGGTTAAACCGGAGCACAAATTGCCTCAAACGGGGCTTAAAATAATTAAATACAAATTTCCCGCAGGCAAACCCCAGTGATAGAATAAAACAATTTTGGGCATCTGGGTATTTGGCGAAAATGGCTAATATGGCTCCTTGGGAATATCTTGACACATTACAGAACTTTCTGGCAATAAAAACACAAAACGACCCATTATTTTAAAAGTATGATTTTTTTAATATGGTAGTCTCAGATTTTAGGGTGAAATCTGGGGACGCCACACTCACCAACATAAAATGGAGGCAACCGTAGACACAAAATCACGCACTTTGGGTAATTATCTAGTCCTAGTTGCATACTGCTATTCATATGATTTCTAAGTAAGAAAAGTAATAATCAACACATATCCTTGGCCATCTTAGTTTTCTTTCGCCACCACTTTTGGTCTTGCACACCTTTTTGCTCAATCTAACCTCCGACCCTTCAATTTATCTGAGTTTGGACACCAACGTCAGGTGCTCCCATCCCCTCTGGGTGCTCCTGGCCTCTTTGTACTTTACTCACATCTTTTGGGTCATTTATAGTTGTTTGAGCATCTTATTTTTTTAGTAGTCTTCCTTTTCGAGATTAATTATGAAATTCAAGTAAGGGAATCATATAAATATAAAGTTATGTGATCATAATAAAGGACCAAACACTAAGCATTAACTATCACCACCTAAGGTTGCATCCAAAGGCTATTCAAGAGCATAAAAACATCCATCACAAGGGACAACAACTAGTTTTCTCGCATATACTTCATAGGAGGGAGCTCATTCTATTACATGCACATATCTACTACATATCTTTACTTCTAGTTATTTGCTCGCTATCAAGTGTGACACGCAAAAGAGCCACCTAGGGCACGATTCCGCACACACACATAAAACTACGTTGGGAATGAGATATACCGCAATGTTCAATCGTAAGTTTTCCATTGTGACATTTGAGGACAATCGACCTCTCATTATGTGCCTTTCATTTTTAGGATTTGATGTCTATTTGAGGGTTTTATAGGTTCATATTTTATTACAGGTTTTCAGCGAGCTCGGTGGTTATTGTGCGACCTCATAAGGACTAAAAGCAAACAACATTGAACAACTTGTGACCTTGAAAAGTTGAGTTTCAGAGCATTTTCGCAGACATGGGCACCTGTTTCCAATCTATAGCACCTTTGGGCGCTCCTGTCCCTTTCTAGGAACCCCGTCCAACCCACGCCTCCATATCTTCATTTTTGTGGGTCTCTGTCCAACCCGCACCTCCATATCTTCATTTTTTTGGGTCTCGTGCAACGCTCCTACCTTTCAATTCACCTGGTCAACACTTCGTACACTCTAGATTTTATTGTGAACCAGCTAAGTACCTTCTTCTCCTCCTTTCAATTAGGGTTTCATACTTCATTGCTTAGTCTTGCTTGGGTTTATTTTTGTACTTCATTATTGTTTATTTATTGTTGTAATAACATTTAGATTAGACACATAAATTCACATTTAGCTTAATCACTAGGGCACAATTCCGCACACACGCATATAAAACTACATTGGGTTTGAAATGTAGTGCAGTGCTCAGTCGTAAGATCACTCGTTTGACAATTGAGGACAGCTTGAACCCTCATTTGCATTATTTTCTTTCCGGGATTTGATGTGCTTTTGGGGGGGTTTGCAAGTCATTTCTTTATTGTAGGTTACATGCGGCATCTGTGAACTTGGTGAGACATACTAGCGATAAGAAGCGAAGGACAATGAACATCTCACGACCCAAATGGAAGCTGGTTTCTCTGTTCCCGAGCAATCCACAAAGCACCAGGAAGGTCTCTGGCGCCCCCGACCCTGCATGGGCACCCCAATCTAGCATATTCCAACATCTCTGTAGTTTTTGGGCTCGATGCAACAATTTTCCTTCTTTGTTCATCAATTCGTCACTTCGGTATAGTTCAAGATTATTTTACAATATCAACTAAGTCACTTTATATCCTCATTTGCACTTATGGTTTAAATCTTAAATGCTTATTTTCTTGGGTCAAATTATGTACTTCATTGCTTATTTATTTATCACATTGAAATTAGATTTAGGTATCTAATTAACTAAAAATGTAATATATAAGTACTATTTAATCTAAGCTATGAACAATTGTAAATAAAGTAAATAGATGTTGTAAATAAATGTAAAGATGACCCAAATAACTATGAAAAAGGAAATGCCAAACCTAATGTGTAAGAGAGAAGATGAAAGAACTCAACTTTGAATAGAAGATTTTCACGGGACTATGTCGCAGAGGTGATTGGAGAATTTGGAAGTAGGAACGACTGTGTGGGATCCCCAAAAAGGATGGATCTGGGTGATTCTCTAGATGGGGCGCCTAGAGGACGACTGGGGCACCTACAGGTGGTCTGGTATGTAGAATGGGCACCCTAGTTTGTGTAAAATCTCTAGAACTGATCTTTACAAGTTTGGCAAGTGGTCTGAAACCCTCATTGTGTGTCGCATCAAATCCTCTATATTGTGTCAGGTGTCACCGCTAATCCAGATGAAAGGAAGACCTACAAAACCCTAAACAAACATCAATCCCTAAAAAATAAAAATGCATATGATAGGGTCAAACTAACCTCAACTGCCACAATGGTGGTCTTACTAACTAACCACTGCACTACATTTTAGACCCCAATGTAGTTTTTGGCATGTGTGTGTGACACGTGCCCTAGGTTGTTCTTGTGTTAGTCACAATTTGTGATGTAGCGAGCTAATTATGTGTAGAAAATGTAATATAATGGTGCATGAAATAGAATAAAATTTTGTCCCTATGTTGTGTGTGATGCAAATGTCCTAGCCTTGTGCCTTGTGATGGAGCTATGTGGATGTAAGTGATCTCCAATGTAATAGATGGATACAACTCTAGATGGATGATAGTAGTGACTAGTGTTTGGTCCCTCATTATGGTATCATAACTTTATATTTATAGGGTTCTCTTGATCTAATTTTGTAATTAACCCCAAAATGGTCGACCACCAAAAAGATAAAGACCTCAAACGGCTAGAAAGAGCCTCAAAGTGGTGGAAAAGTTCAAGAAGGATCGGGGTGCCCATGGTGGGACCACGACACCCATGGGCGCCCCAAATGTGGCTAAAATGATGGAAGGTGATGAAAACTGACTAGGCATGTGTGTGGTGGAGGTCGGAATGACTATAGAAATCAAATAAAAATGGCCAAGAGATGGGGGTTAATTAGTACTTTCTTCACCCAAAACTCTCTAAAATAGTAGTATGAGACCAGACTAAATAATGTCTAAAGTGCATGATTTTGTGTCTACATTTTCCCCACTTTATGTTGGTGAGTGGAAAGCTTGGTAACATAAAGTAGATAGAGATGCGTACTGATGTTGATGTAGAGTAACAAAGAAGGCATGCCAAAGACTAGAAAAAGCGTGGAATGACAATAAGATGATGGAGCATGGAAACTAAAGATGAAAATACGCAAAAAGTGATGAGAGTGAACCTAGGGCAAAATGTGTGTGTTGATGTTGATGTGTGTAGTGTACTTGCATGGTTAGTATGTAAAGTGTGTTGTCGCGAAGTGTTGTTGTTGATGCCATTGTTTTTTTGTTGCCCCCATTTGACTATTTGTTTCTCATATGGTCGGACTTGCAAGGAGAAAATGATCAAGTAGTCAAATATGTATGTATATGTGTGTAAAAATGTAATGTAAAAGACACATGTAAAAGTAAAGTACACAAAATGAAAAGTGTAAATGGAACATGTGCACCTAATCCATGTCGAGAGAAAGAGTGTAGAAGGATATCATGCACTTTAGGGTTTTTGGGTGATCCAACACCATAGGTCAAGAAGTATAGGGAGGAATTGCTCTGTGTCCTCCAACCTTTAACTGCTTCCCTGAATGTGTGTGAAGAGATCTTTGTATTGTCCTGGTTTTTTGGGCGATCTAACGTCGGCGGTAGAAGAAGTATTGGGAGGAATTTTGTTATATCCTCCAACCAGTAACTGCTTCTTGGAATGCTAAGGACTCCATGTCCTATAAAATCCGTTGTGTATGGAGTTCGTAGACTGGTCTAAACTCACTCATTGTAGGTAAACCCACAATGCCAAAGGCGGAAGGTACATTGAACTAAATCGATGTAAACATGTTGTGTAGACTGTAAAACCCCAAATGATGCCTCCCTCTTTGGGGGCGCATACGGACGTCCCTAATAGGAGAATGTGACTTTAAAAGAGGACCAACCACACAAACCCTGAAACTCTACCTTGTAGGGGAAGTGAATGCACTTGGTAGAAACCAAGGTGCACACAAACAAGGATGGCTAGCCAAAAACAAGTGTTAGTACAAACAAGCATGCATGTAAAAAGACAATGTGTAATCTATGCAAACAATGTAAAGCTACCAAACAAAGTAGTGTAAACACACAAGAAGACAAGGAAGCCACACAAAGTGGGTCACAAACATGGGACATCACTCATGATGTTACAAGACACACAAGGCCATCATGGCCGCAAACAACAAACAAGTGTGCACACCAAACAAAGGGCAAGGCCCGCATACAAAAACAAGCAATAACAGACAATGTAATAAACAAGTATGGAAGAAAATATCCTTGCATAAAAAATGTTGCACATAAGCACTGTTAACATGTTAGAAAGATAACTAATATGTCAAAAGCGTGTATAACCAAGTAATGTAAAGTGCTAAGTACAAAATGAAATAATAACACTTGGAAGAGACGAATGTGGATGCCCCCAGTGACCAGTGTAGGAAGGGTAGAAGGCAAGCATCCATGTTGCATGTGTAAGAGACATGTATCTGTGATCACAACTAGAAAAAGATGTGAATGCACATGTGTGGATGATATAGATAAATGACATACAAGCAATCTAACTAGCATGTGTAATAAAGTTACCATGAACAAGCAAAAGTAAGCAAGAGTAAAAGTAACCATAATGTAGTATGTTGTGGATGGATGGGATGAAATGTAAAATGGAGTGATAGGAGCCGCGTGCCCCTCAAGTGAATGGAGATGTATGCAGTGAGGTTCATTTAGTTTTCCCCCTCAGCATTCAAGAATGAACCATAAACGAGAGTGTGTCATTGGGAAATGGTCGAAGTGTGTGTTGTGTCTAACGCAGTTGTGATGAATGTGTAGGTGTAGTGATGAGATGTGACCTAGAAAAGGTTATATTTGTGTGAACCCTATAGCTGAAGCGTATATCATGACTAGATGAACGTATAAGTGATGATTTAGCCTAAGTGTATATCACTATAAGATGAATGGATGAGTGATTATTTAGCCTTGTGTGTATATCACTACAAGATGAAAAGAGGGAGTGGTGATGTAACCTAAGGTGTATACCACAACAAAATGATAAAATAGGTGACGATTTAGCCTAAAGCGTATGTCACTAGGCTAGAAATGTCGAACAATGAACGTGTAATGAATGGGAGGTCCATTTGATTTGTAAACCCTTAGCAGTTGAGTATGGACCAAGGAACTAAAGTGTGTCATAGGGTAATGAGTGCAACGTGTAGAAGAATATGTAGTATATGTAATAATGATGGTAGATGACCATATGATATGTTGGACGGGTAAATATGCGGTGTGTAGGAGGAAATTCTATGTGTAGAATGCGTAAAATGTAATGTGTAGCATGCAATGCAATATGTGTAGATAGAGTGATAATGTAGTATGTGAGATGAAATGTTACTAGACTCGTATGTAATGATGATTAATATAGTATGTGTGATGTGAAGATGTGCGGTGTATGATGAAACACAATGTGTAATGCCTATAGTGCAGTGTGTGGGGTTCATGTATGGTAATCCCTCAACATTCAAGTGTGAACCGAAGCACAAGAGTGTGTCATTGGGTAATGACAATGCTAAAATGTGTGAGGGTGAGTATACCTATGTTATAAGGTTGATATATAATAATGTAGAGATGAGGGATGCACTTATGTTAATATGATGGGGCGGGTGTTAGATGTTATGCCCCCAAATATGTACGTGATGGAGGTCTAGTCAAAAGACACTAAGTGGATCAATGTATGGAGTATTTGCCTTAACAAAAGTGATGGGATGCGACAGAGGAGTATGACCATCAGATGGTTAATCATCATACTAAGCATCATTTGTATCCCAATCAGCAGTGTAACATATGTAGGGTCTTTAGTGGATGTTGGAACTACAAGTTTAACTTTAGCAAAGGATTGATGTGTATGACATGGTGATGTTGTAGATACTTTGAATGGAGGAGTAGTGAGATCATCCTTAAGAGGAGGTTGTTTAGTTTGACTTGGTAATATAACAGATGACTTAGTAAGAGGACGTGATTTAGAGAAAACCGTGAGAAGTGATGGCTTGTTATGATGTGGTAATGCTGCAGATGATGAGAGTAGGAGGAGGTGGTGAACTAATTTTGAGAGGTTGTTTATGATGTTGACTTAGTGATGTCGTAGGTGGTTACTTTGGCAACTCTTGACTATCCGAAGAAGGCGCATGAGAAGTGGTATGGTGATGCTCATTAGATGTAGAAGGAGCAGACTTAGGAGCCCATTGAGATGTAACATGACGTTGGGTAGTGAATGAGATAAACCCTTGACGCTCAAGATGTTTGACTCTATGTTGTAAAGCATAACAATCATTATGTCCATTGATTCGATGATAATTGCAATATGGATGACCCTGATACTTTGTTAGCCGATAAGGAGGATAATAATGAGTAGGTGGTAAAGTGATCAATTGATGACTAAGGAGTGCAAAGTAAGAATGTCATGTTGCTTAGTATTACACTCAAATATGAGAGGCTCAAGTAATGACATGACCTGAGGTTCAACTATATGACATGTAGTGGACATAGATTGAAGAGGAGATGTAGAGGGAGAACAAACATGAGCCTAAGAAGTGTCCCTAAGTTGTTGGATTTTAGATTTGAGAGATGTGATTGTGGATTCCATAGCCATAAATTTGTCTTGAAATAAAGCATGTAAAGCTTGAATTGAGTCCAATAGGGGTTGATTAGATGGAGACTCACTAGGTCGTTAAATAGACAAGCGAGCATAGAACTTAGTTTATGTGGCGACGTATTGGCATCATAATACTTGGTGTCTAGGGATTTTTGCAAAACAACCTAGCAATGGGGATATCTTAAGTAAATTAGATAAAGAAACTTGAGCAACCTTACGACCCATGATAGAAGAAATATGAGGATCCTAAGCATGAAATATGCGGGTTCACCAAAATGATTAACCAAAATGTAATGTAGGTACTATTTAATCTAAGCTATGAACAAGTGTAAATAAAGTAAATAGATGTTGTTAATAAATGCAAAGATGACCCAATCAACTATGAAAAAGAAATGCTAAACCTAATGTGCAAGAGAGAAGAGGAAAGAACTCAGTTGAATAGAAATGCTCTCGGACCGTGTCGTGATAGGTGACTGGAGAATCTAGAAGTAGGAAAGTTTGTGCAAGAACCCCAAAAGGATGGACCTTGGTTGATTCTCTGAACTAGGGTGCATATGGGCACTCTGGTCTATAGAATGGGCACCGTGGTTTGTGCAATAGCTCTGGAATTGATCTTCACAGGTTTTCAGTAGGTGGTCCAAAACCGTCGATGTATGTCGCATCAAATCCTTTGCCTCAGACCGCGCTAGTGTCATTGCTAATCCGAGATGAAAGGAAGACCTGTAAAACCCTAAACAAATATCAAATCCCTAAAAAAAAATGCATATGATAGGCTCATATTGACCTCAACTCAAGCTACAATGGTGGTCTTACTAATTGAGTGCTAAACTACATTCCAGACCCAAATGTAGTTCTCTGTGTGTGTGAAACATGCCCTAGGTAGCTCTTGTGTCAGTCACGCACTTTGTGATGTAACGAGCTAACTATGTGTAGAAAATGTAATAAAATGGTGCATGGAATAGAATAAATTGCTCCCCTATGCTATGTGTGATGCAGAGGTGCTAGCCTTGTGCCTTGTGATGGAGCTATGTGGATGCAAGTGATCTCCAATGCAATATATAAATGCAACTCTAGGTGGATGATAGTAGTGACTAGTGTTTGGTCCCTCATTATGGTCTCAAAACTTTATATTTATAGGGTTATCTTGATCTAATTTTGTAATTAACCCTGAAATGACCAACCACCAAAAAGATAAAGACCTCAAATGGCTAGAAAGAGCCCAAAAAGTGGAGGGAAAGTTCAAGGAGTAAGGCACCCTTACTGGGGCTAAAATTATAGAAGATGATGAAAACTAATTAGGCATGTGTGTGGTGGAGGTCAGGAATGACGGTAGAAATCAAATAAAAATGGCCAATAGACCATGATTAATTAGTACTTTCTTCACTCAAAACCCTCCGAATAGTAGTATGAGACCAGACTAAATAATGTCTAAAGTGCATGATTTTGTGTCTACAACATCTATAAATTATATATATGCTTAATCAATATGTTGGTTCATGTATATGGTTTATGCTTAAAAATAAGTGATGATTGTTTTTGTGAAACCTTGCATTATTATGCTAAGCATGAATGGTATCTTAAGTCTTGTTGTATATATTTTTCCTTCATCTCTAGTATTCACTTAGAAAATCACCACTATATGCATATTCCATCATAATAAAAACCATAATTGGATTTTGATTTCTAAGTTGTTAGTGTGTCATTGTGAATATCTCTTTAATGTTAGTAGTAGTAGTAGGTACCCATGTTAATTCATCATTATCATTAAAATATGTAGTAGTTGGAATAAATGTTTCATGTTATAGGGTTTATGAATAAATTTGTATTAGTATCAATGGATATTATAGTTCGCATTTTGGCTCTATTCCCTTCCCTACAATGAGATTATTGACTTTATGAAGGTTATATTGGTGTTATAAGTTGGTGTAACATATAACTTCTTGATTAAAGAAGTATAGATCAAATATAGACTTGAATCTCTTATATATTAGGCTCCTCGGTGAAAACATTTGTAACATCCATCTCTCTCTCTCTCTCTCTCTCTTCTCTTAATCATGATGGTATTAGTATGATTGATCTCACAACTAACCCTCTTGTCTCTCATGTGCAATAAGTGTTGATCTTTATCTCTTGGATGTCATAGTGCCTAGACCTATAGGCTTGTGTGGACCCACATTTTCCATGACATGTATGAAGTATAAGCTTGTGTTTCCTTGGATTAACTATGCACTAGAATTTTATGCCCTTACATGTTGCCATTATGTGCCCACGATACATATTTGTATATGCACGTTTTAAAATCATAGATAACCACGTTTTCAAATCCTCAATTTTTATTTTTATTTTTTTTTTTAGGGGGTATAGTATTGGGTTTGCCATTGTCATGTAAATGTACATTGTTTTATTAATGTAGACACCTAAATTCTACTTTCGCAATCTTATTGCCAAATGCACGCAAATCACTCTCATTCTTGCCAATTTTGTTATAATTAGTGATTTTCGCTAATTAACTAACGTTTCTTACCACTTTGGTCAATTAATAGCGCTTTGTTGGTTACCAAACCTCTTTCGCATTTAGGATGCCACTTTACGATGAATCGTAAGTCAAAATCCTCTTCAAAACAGATAATTAGTGATTATTAGCTAATTAAGCTTATTTTGCCCTTGTTTTGGTCAATATACCCTACTATTGGCTCAAACCCCTCTTCCAACCACTCAAAATCACCCCACTTCTCTCCACAACATCTCAAAAAGCTTCAAAAGCTTATCCTAGCCTCCTAGTTGACCCTAAGTAGTTGATTAAGGCTCCACACATCTTAATCACTTGTTAATTCACTAATTGTGATTAACAAAGCTTAATCATGATTAAAAATTCTAATCTAATTTGTGATTTTAGTCCCACATGCACCAAAATACAAGTTTTCCCCAAATGGAAAACTATAAAAAGGACTCACCTCATACCTTAATATTTTACACCATGCTTTGATTTGCATTTCATATAATAAATATGATATATAGCCAAGTTCAATCATTGCCTAAAACCTTTAACAAGGTTAGTAGATGGATATGTAAAGTGACTTTGTAAGGCATTTGGAAAGGCCATTTCAATTTGTTTGGAGTAGCAACCATCCCAATTTGATTGCCCTCTTAGGTCTATTTATGCCCATGTTAAGTAATTAAACATATTAGTAGGCATGTTTAGTTAGATTTTGAATTGTATTCATGTTAGTTGTTGGGGTTAACTCAAGGTTGTATAGGTAGTATATCAGATCTAAACATACATGCAATAAAAGTGGATATTATACCAGAAGAAAAATACAAAACAAGAGATATAAATCAACACTAGATTTAACGTGGTTCACCCAAAGGTGGGCTACATCCACCAAGAAACAAACCAATCTATTATCCAAAGCTTTGAAGATATACAATGAAGATTTAAAATATTCCACACCTCTCATATGTACAGTAGTTTCTTTCTACTCAGCCTTCTCCTTCTTCTCCAAGAATTCTCTTTCTCATAATTATTCTCACAATAATCATCAATTATTACAATCCTCTCCTTCTAAACCCTAGCTTTTATGCTTATATATGCATATACAAACTTAGGGCACTTAGCCATGAAATTATAATCAATAGATCTTTTTTAATAATAAATTTAGATCTAATTCTCATGAGTTAAATAAAACACTCACGCATAGGTAACCGATGCTAGTTAGCCCTAATTGATGTCGATTCGTACTTGCACGACTAATGTCGGTCATAGGTGACTCGATACCGGTCCCTTCATAACCGATGTTGATAATCGTGTTTTCATGCAAGTTTAATATAACATGCTAAACCAAAGTAATTAAGCTCCACAACTCAAAAATCTCCCATTTGGAGATAAATTATTACACTATACATATACAATGTCATTCTTGGATCCTTTCATTGACTTTGTTACTTCCTCTTCAAGTCTCAAACTCGAAGACTAACGTATGGAGTGTAGCTCCAACTTCTCTTTTGCTAATGGCTTCGTTAGCATATCCGTAGGGTTTTCACTCATATGAATCTTCTCCATTTTTTGCCCATCCTCCAATACCTACCGTATGAAGTGATATCTCAACTAGATGTGTTTTGTTCTAGAATGAAATGCTGAGTTCTTTGCTAAATGAATTACACTCTAATTGTCATTGAATAATTTACAATCATCTTTCTCCTTTCTCAACTCCTCCATGAACCTACTCATCCATATCATCTCGTTGCTAGCCTCTGTAGCTGCAACATACTCTTCCTCTCGTAGCAGACAAAGCCACAACCTTATCCAAAGAGTGTTCCTTCTACCATCCACATATCCAACCATATTTGAATCAACATAGCCACATAAAGAAATATATGAACCTCCATAACATAACCGCACGTTAGATGTCCCTCTCAAATACCGATAATCCATTGACTACTTTCCAAAGCTCTTTACATGGATTAGCCATAAATCTACTCACAACTCCCACTCGCTTGTAATGTCCGGTTTGGCACAAACCATAATATACATAAGACTCCCAACCGTTGAAGCATATGGTACTCGTGTCATGTATTTGATCTCATCATGTGATGAAGGACGCCGATCTTTGCTCAATTTGAAGTGTCCACCATATGTGTACTCACCGGGTTTTGAATCTTGTATGTTAAACCTTTCTAACACCTTATTGATATAAGCCTCCCGAGACAAATACAATTTCTTTTTCTTCCTATCTTTGTGTATTTGCATGCCAAGGATTTTTTTGTAGCTCCTAAATCCTTCATAGAAAATGTGTGAGTTACTTTTTCTTAAGCTCATCACCGTCTCGCATACTAGATCCTATAATAAGCATATCATCCACATACAAGAATAAAATAATATAGCTCTCATTTTCAAGCCTCTTGAAATAAACACAATGGTCATATTCACATCTCAAGTAACCATGCTCATGCATAAAACTATCAAACCTCATGTATCATTACCTTGGAGCTTGTTTGAGTCCATATAGGCTTTGTTTCAACATGCACATTAATTTCTCCTTACCCTTGACTTCATACCCAAGTTGTTGCTACATATAAATCTCTTCATTTAAATCACCATGAAGAAAAGTTGTCTTCACATCTAGTTGCTCTAAATGCAAATCATGCATTGCAACTATACTTAATACAATACGTATGGAAGTCATTTTAACAACAGGAGAAAATATTTCACCAAAGTCAATACCTACTTTCTGTACAAATCCCTTTACTACAAGCCTTGCCTTGTATCTTTTATGTCCACCCTCTTCTTCCTTGATCCTGTAAACCCACTTGTTTTGTAATATCTTCTTACATGCCGAGTAAGTGCAGGAAGTTGATGGACAAATATAGGGTCATCCATGGACGTCATATTGCAAAAACAAAGAAAATCTCAACTTGTAAGGATTATTAGCTATACACGCACTCTAAATTAGAAAAATTATATAAATATGAATCGTAGCATTCGAATCTAGTTTCTAAAATACTAATTTTTGTAAAAACGGACAAGTTTAGCTATATTAAACACTTAAAATTATATGACTTATTTTTTTTTGAAAAAACTTATAAGATTGTAGTCCGTTTGCCCGCATTTTGATGACCAAATCTTGTTATTTTTTTTTCCTTTGGTAAAATGTTAGATGTAGTTGTATATCTTGGGATGGATTTTATTTTGTATTTTTTTAGCAATATTTTTTTTATGATTTTTTCCGTGAAAGTGGTCTCAAAATATTTAGAAAATGGAGTACTTTCCGTTTGCCTACCATAACTATATAAAAAAATCGAAATCAATTTTTTTTTAACGTGTATAGAATTTGTCCACGCTTGGGATAGTATAAGTTTTATCATATTTTGATAAGCGAAACAAAATTTACTGATCTTAAACGTAGACATGAACATTCACGGAAAAAATGTCTTAAAGACCTATTGTTAGTAAGAAATTATAAAATGATATTTATCTTATTCTATTCACTTTAAAAACAGTATTTTTACAAAGCTAAGAGTCTACCCTACGCGATGGCACCATTTTTGTGAAATGTTTTCAGTTTTTAGCATGGTTCAAGTCTTTGGAAGAGTAGATTTGAGGTTTTTGACCTTTACACTTCATAATGACCTTCCATAGCTTTGGTTGGAGAAAACAAAGATTTTCCGAGGCTTAGGTTCGGCGATAGATCCGCGATCGTGGTTTTTTTTTTTAACAATACCACGAGTGCGCTTTATAAACTACGATTGCGCTTTATAAAGCGTGCTCGCATTCATAAAGCGCGCTCATGGTTCATAAAGCACGCTCGTGGTTCGAAATCATATTTACACACATCCCAATGTCCTAATTACCATGTGATTTTTACTCTCGACCTTATCGCATTTAATTACTATGAAATTCTGTCTTTTTCTGCACATTTTTCTTATCACCGGAAGCAAAACATCATGGGAGACAAAAAACGAAGTCAAAAAAGGAAGTCATTAAGTAAAAAAATACCAAACGAATTAGAGGCCAACAAAATTCAAAATGTTGAGCGAATGCGGAAACTTCGTGAATCTAGAAGAGGTTCATCTTCAATCCCAACTATTGTAAGCAATGAAGAACTAGGTAATGTTTCTACTGTCAATGTTGAAGTTGAATTAAATACTCGTGATGAAGAAGTTTTTATCACAATGTTGAAGAAGAATTAAATACTCATGATGTAGCAAATGTTGAAATCAAGGAGACAATGAAAATGTGAATAAGGAAATTCATGTTGAAACCAGACAAGCAAAATTTGACAAAAACACCTCCTAGAATTTTACATAAGAAACCTAATTTTTTTATTGAAATTGATGAAAATATTTTGAAACCAATGTCCACAAACTTTCTAAACGAAAAATCGAAGAAAAGCCACTGAAATTTGGGATAATCATTTTGAAATTTTAAATGATTCCCAAAGATGTCAATTGTTGGTTAGTTTGATGAAATTGATTAAAATGAGACCTACATTAAACACCTTAGGATTGATAACATCTAACATATGTGGTCAAACCTCTACAATTGTTGAAAACCTTCATGATGCATATCACACTATTAGTGTCAAGAGACGCACTAGGGATAGTAATATTGTGCGTCGTGTACTTGCTACTAGTGTTGTAAGTGAATCAATAAAAATAACGTTTGATTACGCAAACAAGTCGAATGTTGCAAGTTAATCGAAAAACTCTAATGAAAGTAATTGAAAGACGTAATATCCTTCAATCACTCAATAATGTCGATT
Source organism: Taxus wallichiana var. yunnanensis (assembly GCA_018340775.1). Lineage (NCBI taxonomy): Eukaryota > Viridiplantae > Streptophyta > Pinopsida > Cupressales > Taxaceae > Taxus > Taxus wallichiana. The sequence goes on along the minus strand of CM031242.1, from coordinate 113,019,356 downwards.
TTTGGGCATTTTCTACTAGAGCACCGTGTAAGGACAAAAATAATTCTGATGCTATAAGAGAAGTTATTAAATTTTGGCATGATAACACTAGAGTTTCACCTAATACAAGAGATGTTATAAAATGAGAGTCGGTTTCAACTAATTGTGAACCACATCCAAAGCATTTCTTAGATATGACTCAAACTCAATTTTTTCGTAAGTTTGAACAAGAGAATCTAGAAATTAAAATTAGTCAACGTTTTTTTGAAATGTTGAAACCATTCTATGTGAAAATCAACCATGCTTGCACCACTTGTTGTTGTAGGCAACATGTTGAATTTGTGATGCATTATGCTAAATTTTTACGTATTTGTTCTAATTTTTATTTTGAAACTATGTTATCAAAATGTGGTGTTCAAGTTCCACCAATATCTTCCAGGGATTTCATTCCTACAATATTTTGTGAAAAAGAAGTTGGACAATTTTTTTATAGTCGGGATTGTTTAGATGGAAGGCGTAGTACATGCGGCGGATTACCTAAATTGGAAAGTCAGCATCCATGAGAAAATCAAGGTACAATAGGACATAATTTAGTTGAATTTGATAAATATAAATCAGTTGCATACAAGTTGAAAGATGGAAAAGAGTCGAAACCGTGTGAGCTAGTTATAGAACAAATGCCTATTTTTCAATTTATGAGAAAATTTAAGAATGAAATTGTTTATGAGTTCATGAGGCATACACATAGAGCTCGATGGTTGGATGAACAATCCAAGCATGCAAAGACACATTTCCTATTGGTACTATTGTTTTAGTGGTTGATTTTGCAGAGAATTACACATTGCAACCACAAATGGAGGTTCAATCGTAATATTACAACTCAGTACAAGTTACCATTTTTGTGCATATAGCATTTCTACATTCTCCTGACAGTACAGAGAATGATCAAATTTTTTTAAGAGAGTACCACTTTTATATCAGTGATGATCATACTCATTCTACTGAATTTGTGCAAGGGTGTTTCCAGTTATTTTATGGAAACTTGTCTAATAGGGACATCCACTTCAAACAACATTATATATGGTCAGATAATTACACATCTCAGTTTAAGAATACACGAATATTTTATCGATGAGCAGAATGCATGTCAAGATGGGTGTGCAACATATTTGGAGTTTCACCGAGGCCGACATGGAAAAGGAGAGCATGACGGCAGCGGGGCATGTGTGAAAAGAGCTCTTGCAAGAGAAGAGTTGAAGTACAAAGATGGTGCTAAATTAAAAGATGCAAAGAGCATAGTGGAATGGTGTATTGACAACATGGCCCGAGGTTCTCAAGAAAATTTCACAGTTTGCAGATATTTTTGGTTGATAGAGGAACAACATATTTCTAACTACGAGGATTGTATGACACTCACTGGGTCTAGTGATATGCACTTATTTTATAGCTCAGACGCTACTTTGTGGGCCGTATGGACAAGAAAGTTGACATATTTTTGTGCATCTTGTATCGAATTTGTCACTACTAAGTGTGATTCACAAGAATGGGTGGAAGGATGGATTTGTAGGCCTCTAACTCCGCTTCCTAGTTATCAACCTCCACAAGCATTACAACTTGTTTCTGCAGATGAAGTTACAACATCCAAGGACTTTGATGAAATTTTGATTTTGGTGTGACAAGGTATTTATGGTTATTTATTTAATTTTTGTATTGAGTTATGTCCATTGAAATTTTAATATGTAATTTAAATTTGAGTTGTTCAACCTTGGTTATTTTTTTGTAGGACATGTGTTTGCAGTAATTGCGATAGAAGACAATGAAGAAGGAATAAACTATTTCTTATGTTGTTGCATTGAGGAAAGAAAGAAGTTGACTTCTCCTATTATAGATGGCGAAGAGATTGAGTATCCTACAGGGTCATCAGGTAGTTACTGGAACTTGGCTTCGACTTCGACGGTATCCATTAAAAACTCCTCTGTTTGGGTGTTTGAAGACTTTGAGACACACAGAAAATACTCTTAGATTCACATCTAGTTCTAGTGACAAATATTCAGTTGTATAGATATCGAGGAAGACCTAATAACAAGATTCTTTGGAAGGTTCGAGAGTCAGATCATGAAGCAATCTTGTCTGCTATTCAGAGTAGATCTGATCCTGATGGTTCATTGGAATGAATTTACAATGCTCATGTCTGGTATATATTTAATTTCAAGTTTCAATATATATATATATATATATAATTTTTTTAGTTTAAAGATCTAGATTTAAGTTTGAATATATTTTATTTTAAATTTGTGTATTTTGTGTGTCATGTATATAGATAGTATATGGTTTTGATTTGAAACTTAAATTTCTTTGACTAACAATTTTATGTTTAGGTTAGTGGTGCTAGAAAAGCTTCCACCTTCACGTGGTTGTCATCATAGTAGAGAATTTTAAATTTTCAAGCTAAAAGAAGCTTGAACATTGTTTGAAAAAAGTTGTAAATTTTGAAAAAGTCAAGTAAATTTTGAAAATATTGTAAATTTTGAAAATGTTGTAAATTTTGAAAAGTTGTAAATTTTGAAAAAGTTGTAAATTTTGAAAAAGTTGTAAATTTTGAAAATGTTGTAAATTTTGAAAACGACTCCTCTATGTGCCACGGAGTCCGAGTAGTCACCGTCGAAGTTGAACGATATTTTGGTCTCGTGGCTCTTAAGGACTACGCCCAATGAAGTAGCCTGTAAGCAACGACTTTTCGCGCACCAAAACACCACCTCCAATAGTGTTCACCTAGCCACCTAGACGTGCCGGCTCGATTGGTTCGGTGCTCGCCACGACCTACCGTTTGCAAAATATAGCATTTGAAAACCTTACACTGGCTCCAACCGCACTATTTCATGCGTTTGTAAATAGTAGGACAACGAGAGCACCAAATGAGAAGGAAAAAATGAGAGAGGCTATCAGAGAGGGTCCGTACGCTAAGGTGCTAGATCGACGAGGTCTCTCTAGGTGCCACGAGTCCGAGTAATCACCCGTCAAAGTTGAATGATATTTTGGTCTCAGGGCTCTTAAGGGACTACGCCGAACGGTGTAGCCCGGAAGCAACGACCCTTTCGCACCGAAACAACACCTCCTCTAGCGTTCACCTAGCCCCCTGGACGTGCCGATGCAGTCGGTTTGGTGCCACGACCCACCGTTTGTAAAATATAGCGTTTGACAACCTTACACTGGCTCCAACTGCACTATTTTACGCGTTTGCAAACAGTAGGACAACAAGAGCACCGAAATGAGAAGGAAAAAAATGAGAGAGGCTATTGTAGAGGGTCTGTACGCTGAGGTTATGGATTAGACGAGGCCTTTCTAGGTGCCATGGATTCTGAGTAGTCACTCGTCGGGTTGAATGATATTTTTGTCTCAGGGCTCTTAAGGGACTACGCCTGAACGAAGTAGCCTGGAAGCAACGACCCTTTCGCGCACCGAAACACTATCTCCTCTAGCGTTCACCTCCCACCGACATGCCGATGTAGTCGGTTTGGTGCCACGACCCACCATTTGCAAAATATAGTGTTTGACAACCTTACACTCAAGGCGTCAACCGCACTATTTTACGCTTTTGCAAAAGAGGACAAATGAGAGCATCGAAATGAGAAGGAAAAAAATGAGAGAGGCTATTGTAGAGGGTCTATACACCGAGGTGCCAGATTAGATGAGGCCTCTCTAGGTGCCACGGAGTTTGAGTAGTCACCCGTCGAAGTTGAACGATATTTTGGTCTCAGGGCTCTTAAGGGACTACGCCCGAATGAAGTAGCCCGAAAGCAATGACCCTTTCGCGCACCGAAACACCACCTCATCTAGTGTTCACCTGGCCACCCGTACGTGTCGGCACAGGCGGTTTGGTGCCACGACCCACCGTTTGCAAAATATAGCGTTTGACAACCTTATACTGGCTCCAACTGCACTATTTCACGCGTTTGCAAACAGTAGGACAACGAGAGCACCGAAATGAGAAGGAAAAATGAGAGAGGCTATTTTAGAGGGTCTATACGCTAAGGTTTTGATTAGACGAGGTCTCTCTAGGTGCCACGGAGTTCGAGTAGTCACCCGTCGAAGTTGAATGATATTTTGGTCTCAGGGCTCTTAAGGGACTACGCCCGAACGAAGTAGCCCGGAAGCAATGACCCTTTCGCGCACCAAAACACTACCTCCTCTAGTGTTCACCTAGCCACCTGGATGTGCCGGCATAGCTGTTCGGTGCCATGACCCACCGTTTGCAAAATATAGCGTTTGACAACCTTACAATGGCTCCAATTACATTATTTCATGCATTTGTAAATAGTAGGACAGCGAGAGCACCAAAATGAGAAGGAAAAAATGAGAGAGGCTATTGTAGAGGGTCCGTACACCGAGGTTCCTGATCAAATGAGGCCTCTCTAGGTGCCACGGAGTCCGAGTAGTCACCCGTCGAAGTTGAATGATATTTTGGTCTCAGGGCTCTTAAGGGACTACGCCCAAACGAAGTAGCCCGGAAGCAACGACCCTTTCGCGCACCAAAACACCACCTCCTCTAGCATTCACTTGGCCACTGGACATGCCGGCATAATCGGTTTAGTGCCATGACCCACTGTTTGCAAAATATAGCATTTGACAACCTTACATTGGCTCCAACTGCACTATTTCGCGTGTTTATAAACAATAGGACAACGAGAACACCGAAATGAGAAGGAAAAAAATGAGAGAGGCTATTGTAGAGGGTCTGTACACCGAGGTGCCCGATTAGACGAGGCCTCTCTAGGTGCCATGAAGTCTGAGTAGTCACCCGTTGAAGTTGAACGATATTTTGGTCTCAGGGCTCTTAAGGGACTACGCCTGAACGAAGTAGCCCGAAAGCAACGACCCTTTCGCGCACCGAAACACTACCTCCTCTAGCATTCACTTGGCCACCCACATGTGCCAAATAGCGTAGCTTGGTTTGGTGCCATGGCCCACCGTTTGCAAAATATAGTGTTTCCTTATTTATTTATATTAAATTACAATGACTTGGTTGTTATGTTATCTATCATGTTGTCATCTTGTCCTTGGTAGGATGATATATGGGGCTCATGAATCTTATTTTCTACCTTATCCTTAACACTTGGTTTTGTTATAATATTATGGGTATTATTGTTCTACGGTTTTCTTTTCCTTTCTCTTCTTTCTCTCTTTCTATGAAGACCATCAGTTGTGCTACCTCTTGATTCAACTCTCTGACCTCCTGTGAAACCATAATTATCTTCTCTTCCTCCTTTCTTCTTTCCTTTTCCTCTCTCTCTCTCTCTCTCTCTTCTTGTACCTCATTAGCTCTATCAACCTTTGAATCACATCTCCTGCTAGTTCTTCTTCTTCTTCACCATATATCAAGTCTGATTCATGAGGCCTAATAACCTTCAATTATCTTTCTCTACGTTTCTTCCTTGTTTCCATCATCTTTTCTATTTTTCACATATGTTCTTGTTCTCTTATCCTTTCATGTAATTGCTTTAGTCTAGCATCTTATCTCTCTGATACTAACTTCTCCATCCAATGTGGCATTTTGTAACCATGGTCACTCTTTACTTCACCCATCATTTTCATCTATCTCTTTGTCTCTCTTCTTGTCACTGTATCAACCTTATCTCAAATCCTTTTAGCTAATCTTCCTTGATCTTCAAGCTATGATACCACATGTTGCAGTTCAAAAAATTTATAACATACATTCAATGGTTTCTATGTTTCCCTAAAAACTCAACTCTGTCTTTTGATCACTCAAACAACTCCTTTTCACTAGTTAACATACTCCAAATTTAATATTATCCCTTATCCTCTATATGGTTTCTTACTGATATTATTTATCTAACTCTAATGTCTACTATGAGCGTAATCAAAATGATCAACTACCATCTTCAACTGCCAAGTTCAATATCCATGATGCATAGGCAAATACAACAATGCCCATGTTGGAAGGTACTTACAGTAAAAGAACATATTGCCAATCAATTACAAAGTTACAGAATGCCTCTTCCAATAAGGGATTATCTCAGGCATAATTCTCAATACATGAAGTCTAGGAAAGAAGAAAATAAAGTTATAGCCAGCTTATCAAGCTAGGGTATATGGTGCTAAATCGTTGACCACACAAGAATAACAAGTCTTCACAGTTTTGGAACTCAAAATACATGAAGCAATCAGCTAAAACAAATACAAATACATTTGAAAATAACTTCTAGGTTGTAGAGCAATTGAAAGAATGTAGTTTCATGGTATTAGTTTCATATGGAAGAAGAAGATTGCAACTATAATGGCATGTTTCAGTAATGCACATCTAACAGTACAAGCTTATGATGCAAATAAAAATAATATAAAGATACAACCACATATCATTCAGATTTAACAATATTTCAGGATTATTATGAGTTACAAAAGAACAGTATGGCTACAGGATTGGAAAATCAATACAGTTACTTCAAGGATTAACTCATATGTACACAAAAGTTACAAACAATGCAGACCCAATTTTGGGTATACCTGTAATATTATCAAGATACAGTCAAATACACCAGAGTTTCAAGCACACTTTTCCAAATACAATAGGATGATATTGATGAATTCCATTAAATCCATAGGTTATGGAATTATTATTTTGGGAGTTGTTAAAAGATGGAGGGATGTGAACCATAACTCAAATAAGCTTTAGTTACTAATACTTAAGTTGGCAATAGAGCTAACAATATTGTTTTAGTTTGAAAAATAAAAATTCAAAATGCCCATGGTGAAATATACCACAAATAATAATCAGAAAGATACTAGAAAATATATAACTAGAAGTAATACACTAAATCCACCTCAAGATTTAAAAGAGGAAATAGTTCAAATTTATAGCCTCGGAAACAAAACCGTAGCAGAGATATCCATAGGAGTTCCATATATGGAGGAATCACTTTTATCAACAAACAAAAACTATGATCTATGTATACTTTTTCTATAAATCTAAGGATACATATTTCTCAAGGATCTAGAGGATTTTGAAGACTACAAACCATATATACAATTGTTCAAAGGAGAAATATTTCTATTTTCTTCTCCATAAGCTTCATTAGTTAGGACCACACTAAATTTTATTTAATAAACAATACAAATATTATTAACCTAGTTTGGGTACAGATAAATTCACAGATAGAGAATACTCGGGGCATCTACAAGTTCCAACGAACAGAGATCAAAACCCACTTTCTTAGAGTTAGCAATAATACCAAAATAACCAAAATAAATATGATTTAACCAACACAAATGGATATATATATATATATATATATATATATATATATATATATATATATATATATATATATATATATATATAAGAATCAAACAAAGTGTGCTCCAGATTTACGTCTCTGAAAATATATATGTACATAAGTTCATAATGTATGTATACATCTTGAACTAAGCACGTGTCATAATATACATATGAGACCACATGCGGTCGCAAAAGGCTATATATATACAATGGACCGTGAATCTACTCATGACCACATATGTACATCCAGGTGGACTATAAATCTACTCATGAAACATCTTCCCTCTCTTCGCCCCGCTAAGTAGCACGTCCACGACTGGGGATGTAGTGGAGGGAGATGCCACTACGAATTTCATCCGTGTGGTCGTAGGTGTCTCTAAGCATGCTGCAACCTAACTCCGCACATTCATAAACAATAAGTTTTAACACCCAAAATTTTAAAATACATTCAAAATTTAGAAACTTGTACAATTTAGTTAAAATGTATGTGAAATCTTACCACAATGTCATGATCCCTATCAATTTGTTGTTGACGCGTCGCAAGGACAATAATAGACTCACGAGGGGTAAGCTACATACAAATAATTAATTTCAAATTAAATATTTCACATATATACCTACAAAATTTGATATTGTAGATTTAAGTTTAATAAGAAATAATGAACCTCCAAAATTTAACAAATTTAAAAAATTGTGTACCTTAGTTAGTGGATCTACAGATGCTATGGCAGTATCTACAGCAGCCTCCACAGTCTGCATATATGGAGGAGTCTCTCTAGCAGTCATAAGCTATACAAAAAACATGTACAAATCAATATTAAAATCTACTTAAGAGCTTAGCACTCCTATCAAAACCTATTGAAAAAGATAATAGTAAAGGAACTCAAAGGTCCCTACACTCTAAACATATCTTTTCACGTTCATCAAGGAAACACCATCTATATATAGGTATGAAACTTCCCACTACGTCTAGGGAATTGCTTCCCACATTTACAAGCACTCAAATTTGTCCGCTGAACTTGTATATTACATAAGATAAAAAAATCAAGTCAAGAATTTTCAAATATAATATGTCAAATATGATTACACTAAAATTGGATAACACATGTTAGGTGGAGAATAACATGTGGTTTGAGGCATCTTTGGATAAGTTCTCATGTAGGAAATGTATAAGGGTTCCCACAAGCCAGCTAATGTTTATTTTATAGGACGACGTCATCCATGGTTATGGTTTTTGAGGTTTGATAAATGTATCTAGATACATCACATTGTGATAAAGATTGATTGAAAAATAGTGGCGAAGGGAATTAAATAAGCTAAAAATACAAAAATCCACATGTTGAGATTTTAAGAAGGTAAAAAAACTATACAAAGGAGGGAAACTATACATTCATTCCCATCCCTACTATACAATCTTACCCCAGGTGGTACATTCAAGTCATTTTCTAGTTCATAATCCCCGTCAGGTCAAGAAATCCATGTTTTAGTATTTAGAAAATCCAGATTAATCTAAAATCACTTTATGTTCATAACATAGGTCCACTTTATGTTACAATTTCTTGCTAGGTTCTGGCTTATTTAGTTAGTCAAGAAAGAATAAAAATGTTATTATTTTATCTTCTATTTAGGCTAAATACATAGGATCTATAAATGTTAGCACGAAGGCCATCTATCTTCATAAGATTTTGACAGAGCCACAGGGAGGCGGAGCTATGTTTGAGGAGGGTTTTGAGGAATGTTCTGAGGGTTTTGAGGAATGTTCGGTGGGTTTTGAGGAATGTTTTGACGGTTTGCACAATTTCGAGCTTCACACCAACCGATAAAACAAGAAAATTGTATACATAAACAAACATTTCAAAACACCCATGAAAATGCAAAAAAACCTAAAATACAAAAAAATGATTACAATCGAGGACTTACCTCCTCGTCTTGGCGGCATGGTTGAATCTATCGCTATCCAGAAGTCCGATGAGCAATTTTGAGATGGTATTGAAAGCGCGAGTGAAAAATGTTTACGAAAAGTGGCGGTTCGAAATGAAAAATGAGGAAAAGAACAAGTCAGGGATCATTAAATTTTGTCTCAGAGTTCCGGGTTCATGGTTTATAACCGTGCTCGCGGTTCTAAACCACGATCGCGGTTTTAGGTTTGGTAATTACCGAACCTAGAATTCAGGAACCGCGATCGCGGTTCCTTTATTTCGGGTTTTTATGTCCACGGAATTGTCCACCAACTTCGTGCACTTACCCCGCCGACAACTCAACCGAATCCCAAGTATGGTTTTATTCCAAGGATTCCAACTCTCATCCATGCCATGCTCCCACTACACATGAATCTTATCTTGCATTACTTCTTTAAAACTTTATGGTTCACCATTATCAGTCAATAATAAATAAGATAGAGAAGGTTTAAATCTTTATGGAGGTTTACTTACCCTTTGTGACCTTCTCACAAAATTTTGGGGTACCGGAGGCTCATTCTGAATCTCTTGACATTATTTCCAATTCGATAGTGACCGATGTCAGTCCCTCAAATCCGACACCGGCTTACTGCTAACCGATGTCAGTTTGGCTCTTCTGTAACCAATACCGAGTTCATCTAACCGATGTCAATCAGGGGTCAACCGACACCGGTTACTGTGTAACCTTATCAGTATTATTTTTAAATTTGAGAGTTCATTTTCATTCACAAACTTCTCAACCAGTTTCATCCTTGGGTACCAAAATTTGATCCCTGTACATTCTCTTTTCATTCCATTCAATGTCACGACTCCTAACAATTTTAGAATTCTCTAAATCCCAAAAATAGAATTTGAAATCACCATATCCATAACTAATGAAAGTGCATCTCTTGGATTTTGCATCCAACTTTTTCTATTTTCCTTATCAATATGCACAAAAGCTTCGAACTAAAAACATTAAGAAAAGAAATATCTACCTCTTTTCTCGGTCCAAGCTTCTTCCGGTATTCCTCCATCTAGTGAACTTGAAGAACCATGATTAATCAAATAAATCGTTGTATCAACTACTTCGCCCAAAATGCAAGGGAAATCCATCATGTATCCTCATACTTATAGCGCATTCCATGATTGTCCTATCATTCTTTCTATAACACCATTCTCTTGTGGTGTTATTGAACTATCCTTTCTCTATATATCTCATTCATTGAACAATAATCATTGAAAGCCTTGCTTACAATATTCACCACCATTACCGTATCTAAGACATTTTAACTTTGAATTTGATTCATTCTCAACAAGGGCTTTCCATATTTTAAAAGTCCCAAAAACATCGATTTATGTTTAATACAATAAACCCATACCTTTTTGTAACATCATCAATGCAAGTAACATAATACTAGGATCCTCCATGAGAAGCTACCTGGATGGTCCCCACACATATGAGTGTACAAGCTCCAATTTTGTTCCTTCTTAGTTGCCCCAACTTTGAGAAATATCACTCTCTTTTGCTTTCTAAAGACACAATGCTCACAGAAATCAAGATCTAAATCTTTCAAATCTGATAACTTACCCTTATCCTTTAAGATCTGCATTCCTTTTTGACTCATATGGCCCAACCAATTATGCCACATGCATGCATCTAAATCTGAAGTAGATAACATAGAAAATGAATCAATAACACATGTAGATAAATATAATGTTCATACCTTCTTACCTCTTGCCATAAAAAAACACCCTTGGTGACTTTCCAAGAGTCTACTATGAATGTAACCATGCAATTAGCTTCACCTAGTTGCCCTATAGAAATAAGATTCATCTTGAGGCTTGACACATGCCTCACATCTTTCAATACCCATGTATTTTCATTCTGTAATTTTAGATTAAAATAAACATGTTCAAAATTTCCCTGGACATAATTTCTGAAATAACCCTTATTAGGGGTTGCATGGAAAGAAGCTCTAAATCTAAAACCCATGATTCTATTATATTATCCAAAGAAATAATAAGAGCATCTTGCATTACCTTTGCTTTGATTTACCTCTTTATTTGACTCTTTACCTTTATCCGGGTGTTGGTTCTCTTTATCCTTTGACCAACAATATTTCTTTGCATGTCCTTTATTTCCAACATCTCCAACAGTAATTCCCTTACCTCTGGATTTAGATCTGTCATCCCTTGAATTTGATTTCCCATTATTCTTACTCTTGATCTCTCCTTCGCTCGCCTCTCTGCTTTCTACATTCAAAACATTTCCTGGATGATGATTCCTCTGTACTTTTCCTGTGAATTTTTTTATTTAATATTATATTGAGCACATCATCAAACTTCAAAATATTATTAGCAGATGTTGTATTACTAATGTACCACTACCAAGTTATCCTAACTATTAGTCAAAGAACATAAGAATAAACGCTTCTTTCACTTCATCATCAAATGAAATATCAACTCGATTTTAATCGATTTACAATAGATCGAAAATCATTCAAATTTAGATCTATAGCCAAGTTCTATCCTTTCCTAAAACCTTCAATAAGGTTAGTAGATGGATATCTAAAGTGACTTTGTAAGTCATTTGGAGAGGCCATTTCACCTTGTTTGGAGTAGCAACCATCCCAATTTGATTGCCCTCTTAGGTCTATTTAGGCCCATGTTAGGTAATTGAACATATTAGTAGGCATGTTTAGTTAGATTTTGAATTATATTCATGTTAGTTAAGCATTCATTTCAGCGTCTATCTTAATGTTACATTCCTAGACTTATAGCCTTGACTAGAGGTGGAAATTATGTTAGCCTTCCTTAGTTAGTCATGCAATTTACTTTGTAAATTTTAGGGTGCTTTCATTTGGCACGCCCACGCAGAGAGAACCCTTGTTGCTTTACATTTCTACTACATGTTTTGCAATTGGGGCACTGTTGGCCCAGTATGATAAAGAGCAGAGAGAAAAATTTGTATACTACTTAAGCAAAACATTGATAGCATATGAGCTCAACTATCCACAAATCGAAAAGGCTTTCCTAACCATAGTGTTTGCTTTCTAGAAGCTACGCCACTATTTTCTCAATAATAAAGTCAAGCTTATTCAAAGGTCAATCCTTCAAAATAATTACTCACAAAACCTATACTCATAGGTAAGATGGCTAATTGGATCATCTTGTTAAGTGAATTTGACATTGAGTATGTGCATCAAAAGTCAGTGAAAGGAAAAGTCTTAGCAGATCAGCTAGCAGAAGCTCCACTACTAGGTACCAACCTTTGAGTCTGGAACTACCAGATGCATCTATCATGTACCTTGAGGAATCTATCGTTTGGCAACTATACTTTGATGGCTCCTTTACCTTTCATGGTTCAGTGCCGGTTGTGTTAATCACTCCTACGGGAGACTTGATTCCCCAAGTGTTCTAGCTTAGGTTCCCATGCACGAATAATATAGTGGAGTATGAATCTCTCATCATAGGGATGAAGCTAGCCATCAAGTGGGATATCAGATGAGTCAATTACATTGGTGATTCAATGCTCATTATAAAACAAGTCACAGATGAATACAAGGTCAAAGACGAGAAACTTCTTCCATACAAAAGGATGGTTGATTCTCTAAAGGAGTTCTTCGAGAAGATAACATTTGAGAAAATATAAAGATCATAAAATGAGCAACAAATGCTATGGCTAATGTAGGATCCATGTTGAGTATTCTCGCCAGGGAACAATGATATGTCATTCTTTGTAGAAAATCTCAGAATGCTAACATATGACATACCAGATTCCTGTTTGGTGTGCGATGTTGTTGGTCCCTTTTCCCCGTGGTATGCTGAAATATTTAATTACCTCCATGATGGAATATTTTTCATGCTAAAAATGCACCCTCATTCAAAGGTGTATAACCCGCTATACCATACTTGGGGGCAGCCTCTTCCGCCGAGGCTATGTCGTGAATCACAGAATGTTTAAGTTTAGACGAATCTATCCAAACAATTAAAGAGGTACACGAAGGCATCTGTGGGGCTCATACTAATGGGATCATACTTGCAAAGAAAATTCTCAGAGTAGGCTACTATTGGCCTACCATGGAGCATGACTGCTGTAACCATGTGAAGAAATGCATAGATTGTCAAAAGTATGACAACTTGATACATGCGCCGTCGTAATCTTTGCAACCTATCACAACCCCTTAGTCGTTTTCAAAGTGGATAGGGAAACTTAACCCTGTCTCTTTAGATGGTCATAAATTCATCATTATTGCAACTATATACTTTACAAAAGGGGTAGAGGCTGTTTCTCTCACCTATGTTGAAGGTGCCCAAATCTCTAAATTTATCATGAACCATATAATTTTTTTATACGAAATCCCTTTTGCTATTATCACTGATAATGGTAAGCCATTTAAGAATAAAACAATGAAAGCAATCTACAAATGCTTTCAAATCTCCCTTAAGTTCTCGACCCCTATTACCCTCAAGGTAATGGGCAAGCCGAGGCTTCCAATAAAACCCTAATTCACATTATGGAGAAGATGGTGAACAAGATAGGCCGTGACTAACATCTACAAATTCACCCTGCCCTCTGGGCATTCAGAACTTCTATCCACACCCCCATAGGTGTAACTCCACACTCCTTAGTATTCAGCATGGAAGCCGTACTACCTTTAGAGATCGAGATCTCTTATTTGCGCATCGAGCTAAGGGACTACCTAAATGAAGAGGACTACGAGTAGCTCGACTATCAGAGTTGGAGCTATTAGACGAGAAAATAATTCATACTCTCAATCACCCTAAAGTGTATCAGATCGAAAAGCGGAAAATCTACAATAACAGAGTCATACCTTGTCAATTTGAGGTAGGGGATTTGGTGTTAAAAGAGAATAAGAAGAACACTAATAAATACCATGAAAAGAAAGGGAAATTTAAACCCAATTGCCTAGGACCATATGTTATGGTTACCAAGTTTGGTTCAGTGCCTATAAGCTAGCCCATTTAGATGGCCAAGAGCTTCGAGAACCCATGAACACAATGCATCTTAAGCGTTTCTATGCTTAAGTATGGGGTCTCTAAAATATCATAGAAGTAAAAAAAAGTATAAAAATAGAAAAAGAAAAAGAGAAATAAATAAGTGCGTCCAATAGTGAAAACCACGTAATGGTGGCACTTTGGACAAGTCCTTTGGTGAAAACCAGTTTCCGATGCCAAGGAGGGTCCATTGTTCACAAGAATTTTAGGTTTAGGAGTACGACAACTTTGTCCTAAGCTAGTTTTTACCTTCATCTGAGTCCTTTGTGAGTTTATCCCTCTTTGCTCTAATCCTGCTGATCCAACCTTTTGAATGTAGAGCATTTAACTTTGAATGAACCCATCTCACACCGGGGCCACTTCACAACGTCAGGCTACTGCATATAACACGTGGCATTCTGCCCTTATACATCCCATCTAACATTGGGGGCATCCACATTTCTTCATTTCCTTGCACGTTTGCTTTGCAAAACTGTTTAGAAAAATCAAAACATTCAAATACGTTTCATATAAAACTCCAAAATAATAGAAAATTGTCTTAGAGATAAAACCAAAAACAATGAAAATGGCCCAAAACTATCCCACAAAAACAAAGTATTAGTTTTCTTACTTTTAGTTGTTGGTTTGTATGGTTTTTAGTTGCATTGCTTTTTCGTATTATGTACTTTAAGTTGGATTCACTTGCTTACTTAGATTGAATGTCATTTTAATCTGTGGTGCATTGCATTGAGTTCATTTTATCTTGCATACTTGTAGATAAATGTGTTTCTTTGATTATATTTGTTTAAACTTGTGCTTGTCAATTTTTACTTGTACATTGTGTTATCACTTCATCATATCACATCTATACATCATATATCAATAAATGCTAATTCTACATCATACATGTATGCTAAAGCTAATCATCAAGTACCATATCATCAATGGGGCAAGAGGGGTTGCGCATGATCACAAATCTATCCCCCACACCAATATCAAAAATAAAAACATGTTTTACTTAAAGTATCTCATCAACATGCAATATGACATTAGCTAAGGCTATTTCATAATCTAACATGTGATACAAATATAAACATACAAATTAAACATGATATCTCATAAAAAAATGTGGTACATCAATAATCCATCAAACCATATTACATTGTCAAAAATATATAAATGTTCGTGTACAAAATAATGTGTCTCAAAAGGTACATCTGATATAATGAGCCATCATGGGCATCTATACAAAAAAGTTCCTTCATCACGAGGCATAATAAAAAACACTATAAAATCTACATCTGTACAAAAACGTGCCTTCATCACGAGGCATGATAAAAAATAATGCATATACATCCGTGTAAAAGTATGCCTTCATATCGAGGTGATACACCAAAAAATACATCTAGTAAGAGATTCAACCATAACTTCGACCCTTGATCCAGGGATTGCCGGTCTAGGTCCATCACTAGCAGGGGGCATTTGAGGTGCCGAACATGTAGAAGGTGTTAAGTCATGCCGTGTCGACCCATGCTTCTCTAAAACATGTTGTCTCCGAAGGATCTTGCATGATCACGATGATTATGATGACCTATGGGATCTAGATCGACGTGTGGCCTGCTATTTGACTATACTAAGGAGCACTCTACTTGGCTATAACAACTACATACTACCGCATCCTATAATATTTGGCCTCACTTGCTACAATAGCATTGTGCCCAATCATTAGTTGTACCCTGAAGATGTGCATGCCTACCGAAGTGTGTCACGCTCCATGCTTATGCTAGTTAGATCTATTTCAGCTAGGCTTTGTCTGCTACAACTCAATCCCTCTCTGCGCTATAGCCTGGTCCCTCATTGCATGCGATTGGAGACTATCTTCTATTGCCTCGATCTCACTCAAAGTGATGAACTGTACTCTCTTTGTCCCGACTTGATCTCACTCTATCACAAGCTGATCCCCATCTACAATAGCCTCGGTCTCTTTGAGTAATGGCTCGATCCTCTCGGCCTTCCATCCGGAGCCGAAAAGTTGTCACCTCAGAATCGCTGCTGCAAGGTAACCATCTTCCCACCATCCCGAATATCCTAAACATCCTCCTCCATCTCCTCACCACCTCGCCATCTCCTCCACCTCTTGGTGGACTATGCCATGGACTCGAGTGAGGGGTGATGGAGGTGCCGCAATGGTTCCCATAATGGAATCTGAAGGGGCATTCGTGGTACCAACACCTGTGGCTACACCACTACCTTTTTTTTGTACTAAAACTCACCGATGTAATACCACTTGCTGTGCACTTGGTACCCTTATATGCAGGTTCCCGTGTGGATTTGAATGTGCCTGTGCATGTGCCTATGCTCTGGGATCTCGGCTCTGTCCCTCTCGTGCTACCGCATCCAATACCTCATGAGTTATTGTCAATCTACGTGGTAGCACTGTTGCATACCATAATGCATAATCTAGGGTAGTCCCTAGATCTACTATCTACGTCCGCTGTACCCAAGGCTATGGAACCACATGTAGAAAGCTATTGTGCGCTCGACCCAACCTAATCTGATGCCCCATGTGGAAGACCTCTCTGGATCTGTGCACATACCACATCTCATCACTAGAAATCCCTAGATGAGACCAAACTGACACTAGACCCTATCCACTGTACCACTCCAAGATGTAGCTCCTACTCCCAAGAATGAAATGATCCACAACAATAGTACTCAACTCAACAACATCCTGAGGCCACTGGTACAACCTGTAGGGCTACCATGTGATCATGTGAGGTTGTACCTCATCAAAATCTTGTCTATAATAACTGTCTCCCTGATGGCCATGAATATCGTCCCTATCTAGAACCCAACTCATGACAGATGGCTCTCTAAGAACCTGAGCTCTCAATGCTCCTAAAGGTCATCCAATCGCAATGTGATCCCAATCCCATATCTACAATAAAGTGGTAGGACCCACTGACCTTTGTCCATGATAGGCTATCAAGTGTAAATCGAGTATAAATGAGCCAGTATACAATGACCCCAACAATAAATATCTCGATGCAAAGAGGTCATGAATAACTCCAATAAGGCCGAGAGGGAATCAAACACCGCCTTTTCAGAAACAATATGCTGCTGACAAGAGCTAATAGAACATAGGTACTGTCCCACCGCCGATCGACCATGCACCTCCTAATAAATACTGTCATACCCCGTCCGTATGTCTCGCCACTCCAAATAGCTCGGCTTTGCACCATTGAATGTGGTCCTCGTCAACCATCATAGGTAATCAAATGACCCTAGATCGAACTCGTAGGATCTCGCCATACATCCTCCAATGTAATGCTCATCTCATCGCAGGCGGTCAAAAGGTTTGGATCTTGCTCTGCCCACTTATTAGCTAAGGCCATGATCTAAGGTAATCCATGACATGTGAGCCACGTAAGATAAACTAGTCACCTCTAGGGTGATCTCCAAAAAGTATGGTCACATCGGCTAAACGTTGCCTCGTAGGCCCAAAGTCATCCATGCCACTCCCGCAATTCTAACACGTCCAAATCTTCCTGCGGAACCAATCAAGTCATTTATTATGATCTTATTTTCTATTCTATCATCACATTATTCTATTTTTCTTATAATTCATCTATTTTTACCATCTGGTGTTTCTAAAATCTTCATTTTCTTCTAAAAGCATTTAAAAATGTCTTTTGTGCACATGCGCACCCTTGAGTACACTAGCACACCACTTAGTTCATGGGCACACCTATCACAGCTAAGACACTCTTCATCAGTACTAAGACACTCCTTAGTGCGTAGGCACATTCTCTTTTCTCCACTAAAAACCCAAAAAGGACAAAAATAGAACATTTGCATAGGCGCACTCATTTTTGCACCAACGCACAAATGTGCCTACGCAAAACCCTAACAAATGGTGCATATGCACACCCCTATTTGCATCAAAGACATATGGGCCCCCAACAAGCAAAAATAAAAATAAAGAAAATAATAAATTGTGTAGGTGCACTCATATTTGCATGGGCGTATATGCGCCATGCAAATGCTTGCGTAGAGCGCACCCCTTTTTACCCAAAAAATTACATTTTAACCAAAAATTAAATGCTTTCAACTACGAGGGTAAAAGGGAAGCTTTGTGTACCTGTGGTCCATCTCGCTGGGAGCCTCATGTAGTCTCTCATGTAATCCGCATGGTGTCTCCGGTTCTACACCCTTGCCATTTTCTCTCGTAGGTCAGAGCTCCAATTGGTGGTAAAATGATAAGTGAATGTGGTAAATAGACTTTTTACGATGGCTTATATACTCATTTTTACTTTCCGTGACGTGTTTCTCACCCCTGAAGTGCCCTGGAGCCGTTGTGGTTCTTCTACATTCTTCTACAAACTTGTCGTGATGATTATTTTAAATAAATAATTATTTTCGTGCCCATTTTTGCTATGTTGGGGCATGTTTTGCTTCCCGATAGCCTTTTCTACTACCTGGGCATATTTTTACCTTATGGTGAATTTTAGTGAGGTCTCACGACTTCGTTATTTCTTATACAATATCTTCTTCCTAAAAATTCAAAAATTGAAATTTTTTTTTTTTTTTCAAAAAACCCAAAAAAATGGTAAAATCATTAAAAATAATTTTTTTGCAAAATTCAAATTTTTACAAAAATGGTAAATAACATACAACCAAATTAAGCCTGTCAAATGCATTATCCTCAAACATCAAAATTTTTCCTACAAAAAAATATTTCTAAGGTTCTTTCTTGTTCTGGTCTCAAACAACTTGTGGATCATCGTGATCTACCTCCATTAACAAAAGCTAGGCTACATGCTATATCGGTACTCCCGTGCAATAGTGAGTTGTCGAGACTTGTGTCATAGTGCATGCAATATTTTCCATGGGACTACTTGTTTCCTCCATTATTCCCCTCACATGTATCCTTTCTTGGGGCACCATTTTTAACCCTTGTCATTACAACACGAACATTCGGGAACTGCAACTTGATAACAAAAATATTGGTGCAACTATCTTAAATGTTGTTTGTTCGAGTATGTGTAATTGTACATGTTTATCTGTTAGGTTAGTTGATTTACTTTCTCGTATTGCATTACATTATGTATGTTGCATGGAGTTAAACATCATTTTACTTTCTCCTATTGCATTGCATTATGTTTGTTGCATGGAGTTATGTAGAAATGAACAAATGTTAGTAATTTATCTTTTCCTGTAGACACCTAAATTCCTGTTTCACAATCTTATTTCCAAACACACGCAAATCACTCTCATTCTTGCCAATTATGTTATAATTAATTATTTTTTCTAATTGACTAATGTTTCTTACCACTTTGGTCAATTAACATCACTTTGTTAGTTACCAAACCTCTTTTGCATTTAAGATGCCACTTTACGATGAATCGTAAGTTAAAATCCTCTTCAAAATAGACAATTAGCGGTTATTAGCTAATTAAGCCCATTTTTCCCTTGCTTTGGTCAATATACCCTACCATTGGCTCAAACCCCTCTTCCAACCACTCAAAATCACCCCACTTCTCTCCAAAATGTCTTAGAAAGATTCAAAAGCTTATCCTAGCCTCCTAGTTAACCCTAAGCGGTTGATTAAGGCTCCACACATCTTAATCACTTGTTAATTCACTAATTGTGATTAGCAAAGCTTAATCATGATTAGAAATTCTAATCTAATTTGTGCTTTTAGTCCCACATGCACCAAAATATAAGTTTTCCCCAAATGGAAAACTATAAAAAAGACTCACCTCATACCTTAATATTTTACACCATGCTTTGATTTGCATCTCATATAATAAATATGATATATACCCAAGTTCAATCCTTGCCTAAAACCTTCAACAAGGTTAGTAGATGGATATATAAAGTGACTTTGTAAGTCATTTAGAGAGGCCATTTCACCTTGTTTGGAGTAGCAACCATCCCAATTTGATTTCCCTCTTAGGTATATTTAGGCCCATGTTTAATTAGATTTTGAATTGTATTCATGCTAGTTAAGCATTCTGTAAGCTTCTATCTTAATGTTACATTCCTAGACTTAGATCCTTGATTAGAGGTGGAAATGATGTTAGACTTCCTTAGTGAGTCATGTAATTTTCTTGATAAAGTTTAGGGTGCTTTCAATTATTTTAGGTGTTGAGATGGGTCATAATTGTATACCTAGTTCTTATATTTAGGGACTTTATTTTATTTCAATGTTATGATGGACATAGATGAAAATTGTCACATTTTAATGTCATGCTTTTTCAAATAAAATGATGTGTTCATTCATCGTTATCATTAAAATATGTAGTAGGTGGAATAAATGTTTCATTCCATAGGGTTTATGAATAAATTTTTATTAGTATCAATGGCTATTATAGTTCATGTTTTGGCTCTATTCCCTTCCCTACAATGAGATTATTGACTTTATGAAGGTTATATTGGTGTTATAAGTTGGTGTAACATATAAATTCTTGATTAAATAAGTATAGATCAAATATAGACTCGAATCTCTTATAGATTAGGCTCCTCGGTGAAAACATTTGTAACATCCATCTCTCTCTCTCTCTCTCTCTTAATCATGATGGTATTAGTATGATTGATCTCACAACTAACGCTTTTGTCTCTCATGTGCAATAAGTGTTGATCTTTATCTCTTGGATATCATAGTGCCTAGACCTATAGGCTTGTGTGGACCCACATTTTCCATGACATGCATGAAGCATAAGCTTGTGTTGTCTTGGATTAACTATCCTTGCAACTATGCACTAGAATTTTTGATAACTTATAGGACTACAACATAGTTGATACATTCTCTATTTTCCTTGCATAATTTGGGTTTGTGAATTTATTTGTGTTCATCTTCAAACCAATATTAAAGAGATGACCAAGAAGTATTGGAGGCATGAAATAAGCCCTAAAAATGTCTTTGTTAAGGACAACTATTTTTTTGTAGAAAAGATGGTTTTCACTTTAAAGAGAATAATGTTATATTATTGATTTAAATTTAATGTTAATGTTATATTTATATTATTAATGATTGGTATTGAATTTTTAATATCTTTTGAAGTAAATTAAGAGTCTTTGAATATTATCGGCCACGTCTTTATAGAGGGGGACAAAATATTCACCAAGGGATAATTGAGGGATTTTGTGTACAATTATTAGCCTCGGGGACTATTGGGAAAAAGTGGATTATAGTCTCGGCTTGTAGCTACTAATGTTGGTGATAGAAGCAATGTAAATAGAAACAATGATTTCAATGGGTATATTGTTTGTTGCATTTGTGCTCGTAAGAGGATACAATGTACCATCATAGACTATCAATTGACATGAAGGAAAATTAAATTACTAATTGCATTACATTGTTAATGGATAAGTGTCTTTTTTGGAATGAATATGATTAATGGGGAAAGGGAAAAATAAAATTAAAAAAACTTTGTAGGGAGACTCGCCACATTGACTATAATCGGTGTTATTTCTTATCAAAATAGTTAAAACATATTTTTATTCATAGATGTCCATTTTTTTGTTGATCTAAATTGAATTTATGATTAATGATGTTGGATTTATTACACCATTTTCATATATATTTTTTACTACGTATTGGTTGGTTTAATGTATTGACATTTTTTATCATTGGTAGGAGTATACAAGTGAGATCAAATTCTACATCTCCAATTGAGTTGTGGAGCTCAATTACTTTAGTTTAACATGTAATGGAAACTTGCTGGAAAATACAGTAACCGTCATCGGTTAAGGGGGAACTGACATCGGTCACCTAGGACTCGGCATCGATCGGTATGATTGACATCGGTCAAGTAAGGGAGGAACCGACAGTGGTTAGGTCTAACCAACATCGATTACTGTGCGAGGATGTTTTAATTAACTCTTGGGAATTAGATATATTTTTAGCATTAAAGTATATCTATTGATTGTAATTGCATGGCTAAGTGCCTATAATCGACTATATAAACATAAAAGCTAGGGTTTAGAGAGAAAAAAGGTGATTAACAAGAATTAGAAAGAACTTGCAAAAGTTGGTGAGAGAGAGAATTCTTGGTGATGAAGAAAAAGCTTGAGAGAAAGAAAGTACTGTACATCTAAGAGGTGTGGAAGATTGTAAATCTTCATTGTATATCTTGTCAAAGCTTTGGATAATATATTGGCTTATTTCTTGGTGGACATAGCCCGTACTGGGTGAACCATGTTAAATCTAGTGTTGATTTATGTCTCTTGTTTTATATATTTCTTCTGGTAGAATATCCACTTTTATTTGCATATATGCTTAGATCTGATATATTGTTTGTACAACCGGTGTGCTAACCCCAACAACTGATATCAGAGCTTTGTTTGGAGGTTTTGAGTGTTGACAGGATTTACTCATAGAGGGTTTTTTGATTCAGTGGGAGATACAACAATGAAAAGAAAACAAATACAAGGTAGAGAAGTTTGATGGCTGAAATTATCAATTATGGAAGATGCAAATTGAGGATTATCTGTATCAAAGAGATTTATATTTACCATTGGATGAGAAGTATAGACCTACAAAGATGACTTATGAAGAATGGAAGATTCTTGACAAAAGGCTTTGGGATCTATAAGATTGAGCCTGGCAGTATCCGTGGCTTCCAATATTACAGAAGTGACTTCTACAGTAGAGTTAATGAAATCTCTTGCTAATTTATATGAAAAACCTAGTGCTTTAAATAAAATTTATTTGATGAAGAAACTATTTAGTTCTAAGATGCATGAAGGTGGATCTGCATCTAGTCATTTGAATGATTTCTGATCTATTATAAATCAGTTAAAATCGGTTGATATACCATTTGATGATGAAGTAAAAACACTTTTATTCTTATGTTCTTTGCTTGATAGTTGGGATAACTTGGTAATGGTTGTTAGTAATACAACATTTGCTAATAATATTTTGAAGTTTGATGATGTGGTTAGTATAATCTTGAATGAAGAAATTCACAGGAAGAGTACAAAGGAATCATCATTTGGAAATGCTTTGAATGTAGAAAGTAGGGGTAGACAGAAGGAGAGATCCAAGAGTAAGAGTAATGGGAAATCAAAGTCAAGGGATAACAAATCTAAATCCAGAAGTAAGGGAATTACTTGTTGGAAATGTGGAAAGAAAGGACATGCAAAGAAAGATTGTTGGTCAAAGGATAAAGAGAACAAAAAACTAGACAAAGGTAAAGAAGCAAATCTTACTGCATTAGAGGTAATACAATATGCTCTTATTCTTTCTTTAGATAATAGAATTGAATCATGGGTTTTAGATTCAGAGACTTCTTTCCATGTAACCCCGATAAGGGTTATTTTAGAAATTATGTCCAGGGAAATTTTGGGCATGTTTATTTGGGTGATGATGAACCTTGCAGTTTCTTACTAAAAGGGAAGTTCATCTAAAATTGCATAATGGAAATACATGGGTATTGAAAGATGTGAGGCATGTGCCAAGCCTCAGGAGGAGTCTTATTTCTAGGGCAACTAGGTGAATCTGGTTACATGGTTACTTTTACAGAGACTCTTGGAAAGTCACCAAGGGTGGTTTTGTTGTGTCAAGGGGTAAAAAGGTAGGAATGTTATATTTATCTACTTGTATTATCGATTCCTTTTCTCGCATTATCTACTTCATATTCGATGCATGCATGTGGCATAATCGGTTGGGTCATATGAGTTAAAAAGGAATGCAAATCTTAAAGGCTAATGGTAAGTTATCGATTTGAAAGATTTAGATCTTAATTTCGTGAGCATCAGATATTTGGAAAGCAAAAGAGAGTGAGATTTCTCAAAGTTGGGGCAACTAAGAAGGAGCAAAAATTAGATCTTGTACACTCAAATGTGTGGGGAGCAACTTAGGTAGCTTCTCATGGAGGATCCCAATATTATGTTATTTCAATGATGATGCTACAAGAAAGGTATGGGTTTATTGTATTAAACGTAAATTTGATGTTTTTGAGACTTTTAAAAGAGGAAAGCCCTTGTTGAGAATGAATCAAATTCTAAGTTAAGTTAAGTGCCTTAGATCTGAAAATGGTGGTGAATAATGTAGCAAATATTTCAATGATTTTTGTTCAAATGAATGGGATACGTAGAGAAAGAACGGTTCCAAGAACACCACAGAGAATGGTATTGCAGAAAGAATAAACAAGACAATCATGGAACGTGTTAGAAGTATGAGAATACATTATGGACTGCCCTTGCAATTTTAGGCGTAAAAGCATTGATACAACGGTTTATTTGATTAACCACGGGCCTTCAAGTTCACTAGATGGAGGAATACCAGAGGAAGCTTGGAATGGAAAAGAGGTAGATTTTTCTTTTCTTAAAGTTTTTGTTTAGAAGCTTTTGTGCATGTTGATAACAAAATAGGAAAAAGTTGGATGCAAAATCCAAGAGGTGCACTTTCATTGGTTATGGATATGGTGATTTCGGTTTCCATTTTTGGGATTTAGATAATTCTAAAATTATTAGGAGTCGTGATGTTGAATGGAATGAAAAGAGAATGTATAGGGATCAAATTTTGGTACCCAAGGATGAACCGGTTGAGAAGTTTGTGAATGAAAATGAACTCTCGGATTTAAAAGAATTACCAATAGGGTTACACAGTAACCGGTGTTGGTTGACCCTTGACCGACACCAATTAGACGAATTGGTATTAGTTAAAGAGGATCCAAAATGAAATTGGTTAGCGTAAACTGAACTGTCGGTTAGAGGTGACTAGTGTCGGTCACAGTCAGATTTGGGTAGGAATGTCTAGGAGGTCCAGATTGAGCCTTCGGTACCCCAAACTCTGTGAGAAGGTCATAAAGGGTAAGTAAACCTCCAGAAATATTTACACCTTCTCTATTTTATTTATTATTAACTGATAATGGTGAACTAGAGAGCTTTGAAGAAGTAATGCAAGATAAGACTCACGTTTAGTGGGAGCATGACATGGATGAGGAGATGGACTCCTTGGAATAGAACTAGACTTGGGATTTGGTTAAGTTGCCAACTAGGTAAGAGAAAATTACATAACAAGTGGGTTTACAAGATTAAGGAAGAAGAGGGTGGATAGAAAAGGTACAAGGAAAGGCTTGTAGTAAAGGGATTTACATAGAAAGCAGGTATTGACTTTGGTGAAATTTTCTCTCTGTTGTTAAGATGACTTCTATTCGTACTGTATTGAGTTTAGTTACAGTAGAAGATTTACATTTAGAGAAACTAGATGTGAAGACGACTTTCCTTCATGGTGATTTTAATGAAGAGATTTATATCTAGGGTATGAATTCAAGGGTAAGGAGAAACTAGTGTGCAGGTTGAAAAAGAGCCTATATGGGCTCAAGAAAGTTCCAAGGCAATGGTACATGAGATTTGATAGTTTTATGCATGAGCATGGTTACTTGAGATGTGAATCTGACCATTGTGTTTATTTCAAGAAGCTTGAAAATGGGAGATATATTATTTTATTATTTAATGTGGATGATATGATTATCAAGATCTAGTATGTGAGACATTGGTGAGCTTAAGGGAAAGCTAGCTCACACATTTTCTATGAAGGATTTAGGAGCTGCAAAAAGAATCCTTGGCATGTAAATACATAGAGACATGAAAAACAAGAAATTGTATTTGTCTCAAGAGGATTATATCTACAAGGTGTTAGAAAGGTTCAACATGCAGAATGCAAAACCTGTTAATACACCTATGGATGGACACTTCAAATTGAGAAAATATTAGTTTCCATCATCACATGAGGAGGTCAAATACATGACACGAGTGCCATATACTTCAACAATTGGAAGTCTCATGTATGCTATGGTTTGTACTGCACTGCACATTGCACAGCAAGTGGGAGTCAGTGAGTAGATATATGGCTAATCCAAGTAAAGAGCATTGGAAAGTAGTCCAATGGATACTCAGGTATTTGAAAGGGACATCTAGCATGCAATTATGCTATGGAGGTTCGGATATTTCATTACATGGCTATGTTGATTTGGATATGGCTAGAGATTTGGATGGTAGGAGGAGCACTACTGGATATATTTTCATAGTAGGTGGAATGACAGTTAGCTAGATTTCGAGATTGTAGAAGGTTTTGGCTTTTCTATTATAGAGGTAGAGTATGTTACAACTACAGAGGCTAGCAAGGAGATGATATGGATGAGTAGGTTCATGGAAGAGTATGGAAAAAGAAATGTGATTGTAAACTGCTTCAAAGGATAGTCGAGTGAAATTCATTTGGAAAAGAACTCAACATTTCATTCAAGAACAAAACACATTCAATTGAGGTATCACTTCATACGGCAGGTATTGGAGGATAGAAAATTGAATCTAAAAAGATTCATATGAGCAAGAACCTTGCAAATATGTTAACAAAGCCATTAGTAAAGGAGAATTTGGAGCTACACTCCACTTTTGTTGGTCTTCAAGTTTGAGACTTGAAGAGGAAGAAACAAAGCTAAGGAAGGATCTAAGAATGATGTTGTATGTATGGTGCAGTAATTAATCTCCAAGTGGGAGATTGTTGAGTTGTGGAGCTCAATTACTTTAGTTTAGCATGCAATGGAAACTTGTTGGAAAATACAATAATCGCTTGTCATCGGTTAAGGGGTAACGGCATTAGTCACCTAGGACTGGCATTGGTCAGCAAGGGAGGAACCGACAAGTGGTTAGGTCTAACCGACATCGGTTACTGTGTGAGGATGTTTTAATTAACTCTTGGGAATTAGATCTATTTTTAGCATTAAAGTATATCTATTGATTGTAATTGCATGGCTAAGTTCCCTAAGTCTATAAACGATTATATAAGCATAAAAGATAGGGTTTAGAGAAAAAAAAGATGATTAACAAGAGTTAGAAAGAACTTGCAAAAATTTGGTAAGAGAGAGAATTCTTGGTGACGAAGCAAAAGCTTGAGAGAAAGAAAGTACTATACATCTGAGAGGTGTGGAAGATTGTAAATATTCATTGTATATCTTGTCAAAGCTTTGGATGATAGATTGACTTGTTTCTTGGTGAACATATCCCCCAAAAGGATGAACCATGTTAAATCTGGTGTTGATTTATGTCTCTTGTTTTATATTTCTTTCCGGTAGAATATCTGCTTTTATTTGCATGTATGCTTAGATCTCGATATATTGTCTGTACAAACCCGTGTGCTAACCCCAACATATTACACCATCTTCATATACGTGGTTGGTTTAATGTAATGACACATTTTTCTCGTAGGTAGGAGTAGACATGTGGGATCAAATTCTACATCTTCCAATTGAGAACCCAACCAAGGGTTTATTTACATGCAACGATTTACATTGGAAAAAAATTCCCGACATCAACAAAGATGATATGTGGGTTGCGTGGATTGAGATTGATAGAGTGGAGGAATTTGTGAAAGGAGAATCAAATAGAAAGTTATACCCAACCAAATTTTGTGTTTCACATCGGAAAAAAAAATTCCATCACCTATTCCCGAAAAGAAGACAAGAATCAATAACACTTTGGAATATGTGATGTGTGTAGGCTCTCATTTTAAATATTGTGTACATGGATGATTTTTTATTTCATGTTTCAGTGTGCATGTGCTAATAAGTTTCATATTAATGTGTAGATATTGGTGTTCATATGGGCTTGAGGACTTCTAAAAATTGATGCCTTGCCACAAGACAAGTCCTTATTGCCGAAGAAGGTCAAAGGCAACCATGTAACACTCTAAACTATTGTTACTTCCTCCTGAGCATTCAAGTGTTGATATATGATTTCTTCTGTATAAGGATGTGTTCCTTTGATTGTGAAGTCATGCTTGATATTGATTGTATCTTCTTTGCTCTTGAAGATCTTTGACTGAGTCAGGATATGCTTGGACTCTTTTATTTCTTTCATTTTTAGCACCTGAGTTCAATCTGATTTCGGGATGAATTGTGGATTTACCCATCTTTATGACTCAGCCTTGGATCAGTGGCATTGATCCAAGAGATGTTTTAAGTTTATTCTGGATGAACAAAAATTATAGACCTTACGAAGGGTGCAAGGTCTGAATGTGTTGAATAAGCAATTCCGAGTCTAACTCAGGTTGATCGTGTTAAATGAATTGGTTCCCGATATCGTAATATCAGGAAGGCCTAGACCTTGAGCCAGGTAATAAATTCTGGTATATACTGCTAGCTTATTATCAATGCTGGATAGAATCCATTTCGGGAATGTATATCTGTTGGTTCTTATACTGAACGATTCTATTTGTTAGACCTAGACTGGATTTATTAAGGTTAATAACCTAAACCTAAACTATAACCTATTGGTTAAATTATTAGTAATCTAACCTAGCCCTAAACTACAAGCTAAATGTTCCTAAGGTTAGCGACCTAGCACTAAGGAAGTTAGACTAAAGTATCACCTTAAGATCTAACCTATGTTTCTAACCTAACTAATGACCATGGATGAAGGGGGACCTATGAAGGGGTGCGAGCCATGGGCGGTAGTTTCTATGGCATTTATGAGATGGATAAGTATGAAGGACTTGGGATTTGGCGGAGGTTGTAAATATCTGTTGGGACCGACGTGGCAGAGTCGCCAAATCTGGAAATGGTCTTTTGTTTGCATTTGTCAATCGCCAACTATGGCGGTCGGTGGCAATGGAGTTTGGGCGGGAATTTTGGAGTTAATGTCATTAATGAACTCGGTTCCTGAGCACGGATTGCTCGGGAAGGCATGCAAAATGGAAAACTAGTTGGTTGTTTGGTTTTCCATGTGCTCCGGTTTTCTCTCTGTTTGATCACTGGTTCTTCGAACCAGTCTACTTGGTGTTGCATGGCAACTATGAGAATAACTAGCTCTTTTCTCTGTCGAGGAAAGTTTATAAGGCATGAGGGTAACAAATTATTGTTGCTGAATCTAACGTGGAAGAAGAGGAGAAGGCTCGAGCTCATTCAGAGGTCTTCTTCGGATTTTTAAAGCGACATTACCAGGCATGATAGGCCCTGACTTTTAAAAATCTTGCTTTACTCTAAATGCTTTCATTAAAACAACTCTGTTCAGGTGATTTCAGTTCAGTTGGTTTGAAGCAATGTATTGGTTCTTCTTTTCCTGTGGAATTAGGAATCTCGGGGTTTTAGAAGACCTTGTTGGAATGGTTACTGTATTATTCTTCTTTTTGGTTTCATTTCGATTACAGACCGGCTGTGCTTTTATTGTTGATGTGGAACCCTGTTGAATCTTGCTAGAATACTTGAAGTTCTTCTGTTGGGAATGCTTGCTGTGATTATTCTACTTGATTGTGACGATTGTAGAAGTCCTTACTGAGTTTGCGATTTTGGGTTAGAATCTGTTAAAAGTAGCAAGGATTAAATATGAAAATGACTCAGTGAGAGTCTTTGTAATGTTTCGTATGTTTCGACTTCTGTTGAAGTTTTGTAGAGGATACTTTTAGCATGATATGGTTGGAACTCTTGAAATTGATAGTATGTTACGACTTCTGTAGAAGTTTAGTCGAGAATGCTATATGGTTTCGACTCCTTTGAATCCTTGAAATGTAACTTATGTTTTTAACTTCTGTAGTAGTTTCCTTGTGCATACTGTTGGAATCCTTGAAATGGGTGGTATGTTATTGACTTCTGCGGAAGCTTGTTGTGGATACTCATTGGTTTTGAGTCTGTTGAAGTCCTTGAAATGTAACTAGTGTTTCTACTTCTGTGTAAGCTCAGTTGTGAATACGGTTGGTATTGACTCAGTGAGAGTCCTTGAAATGTATCTTGTATTTCAAACTTCTGTCTAAGCTTGGTTATGAATGCTGTTGTTTTGTTAAGAATACTAAATGTTATTGACTTCGATGGAGTCCTTGAAAGGTAATTTATGTTTTAACTTCTGTAGAAGTTTTGCTGTGAGTACTTTTAGGATTCTTGAATTGTTGTCGTATGAATTCAACTTCAATCGAAACCTTGGTTATAAGTATTGGTTGGATTTGACACTGTTGGAGTCCATGATATGCTGCGTGTTGGCTCGTTTCTCGATTTGAGTCCTCACTGAGCATGCATATCATTTTGACTCTTTCTTAATATTGTTGTGTTATGTTCAGTTCGATTCTGAGGAATTAAGGGATGGGGTTTCTTTATCAACTCGACTTTGTTTGAGACCCTGTTATATTTCGTAGTAGCTCGACTTCAGATGAAACTTTGAGGAAATTTATTGATATGGAATTCAGCTTCTGTGAAGACCTTGTTGTGATTATTCTTCTTGAAATCGGCTTCTAATTTACATCCTTGCTGTATAATCGTAGGGATTTGATTAGTTGAATGAAGCTGTGCATGTTGTGTTTCGACTCTGCGTGAATGTCATCAGTTTGCATATGGAAACGTTATTTGTTTTAATGTTATCTTGTCTCAAGTTTGACTGAAACAAAGAGCTCTTAGCTGTACCATGTCAGGCGATGGCGTTGGGTATTTTCATGTTGATAAATGATAGGGAAAAGATTTGTTGAGTCTTTCATGGTTGGATTATTTTCTGTTGCTTGGCGCGAAAGCTCTTGAATCGCTTAGTAGCTACAGGTGACTTTTATATTTGGATTTAGATGGAACTGTAGTTCTTCTTGTAATCACGACTGTTTAGTCGCATGCGTAAATGTATATGTATTAATCTAAAGGAATCGGTACAGTCCAGAATGTTATTGATTTAGGATTCTGATGGACTCTGTTCTTTCTTCTAGACTGTAATTTATATGTTGATGTATAAATAAGTTGAATAGGAAAATTCTCTCTCTCCTAGACAGGAAAACTTGTGTGCTTTCTTCTTGCATCCTTTTGCGATCTCTACGGTAAGGGCATAACAAGAATAAACTGTGGTATTGTATGGAGAGACTGGTATAAATAGGTATACTTGTCAATACCATTGAAATGTGTTATGATGATAAAAGAATTAAGACAGTGAGCTTGTTGAATGTTTTAACTGCCTTGAGAAATTGTTAGAAACAATCTTGTAGGAGTTTTGCTGTCTTTAGAATGGTTGTATTCATTTGTTCTTAGTCTCTAACATATAAGATGAATAGCCTGATTTATGTTTGGAATTGGAAGAAATGATTTCATTTAAACAGGTTGTTTAATGAGAACAATTGGTGGATTGCAATTGTTTTAAGAATTAGTGCTTATCATGCTCAGTTCACCAAACTGACCCGTGTTGACAATTTTTGCAGATGGTTGCCGTAAGTGGTAAAGGCACGCAGATCTGTTATGATGTTCAGATTGTTTAATTTGGTTTTACGATGAAAATTCCAATTTGATTCTCTAAATGTACTACTTGAAGAAAGATGTTCTTTTGCTTTGTTGAGTATTGTATCAAATATGTTGAATGCATAAAATGTATTTGATTAGCTTAGAAATGAATGAAATGAGGTATTTGTTACGTATGTGTTTGCATTCGTATCTTGATGGATTGAACTTCTTCGGTTTGAATGATTTTAAGAGCATTGTTATTATTGTATACCTTGGAGACATTTGGGATTCTCTAAGTAAGCTTTGCAAAGATTATGTGACTGAATACTTGTGTATGTTTAGTAGTTCTGTTATGTTCTATCTAAAGCTAAATTGGAATTTAGATCACTGTCTTTCGAGAAGCTAAGGTTAAAATAAACCTCAACAGGAAGCTAAACGGGCTGAATAAATTATTACTTCCTAGTCTTGATCTAAGTCAAGACAACGTTTAATTGGATTTTTATTCACTATATCTAAATACTAATAAGTAAGATATATTTCAGTTATGAGAACTGATATAAACCAAAAAGGGTATGGTTAGCAACCTTATGTGAAGATTAAGGGCTATTGCGGTTTTCATTGATTTAGATTTCTATTTTTCAATGAACTCCTTGATGGGACCTCAATTCTTAATAACTTCTCTTTGTGAAATGGGTTTTATTAAGAAAGGTAATTCTAAGGTGAGGAACCTAGGGGTTGGGATAAGACTACCCTAAAAGGAGTGTCTTAAAGTATAACTTTAACTCAACGTATGTAACACCTTATAAATAAGTAGATCTTTTCGAGGTGGATTTGAAGGTTGATGGCACAAGTCAACTGCAGGGTTGTACCTTCGAGAAGATTAGGATCTTCTCGAAGATACAACAATGCAGGTGACTTATGGTGACACCCTTTGCATTGATCATTAAGATTTACACCTTAAACTCAAACAAGTTTTACTCTGGGACTGATTAGGAACGTGGTCATGTTATAAGGCTGCCCCTGGAGACTCGGGGTATCTTGACACACTGGGTTAACTAGGGTTGACCCAGTATGTCAGCGTATCCCTAGTCCTCGGGAGCATCCCTATAACATTGTCATATTACTAATCCGTTCCTGAGTGAATAACTTAAAGGCGGAGAGACTCTGATGAAGTCGGTAGAAGACATTCTACATAACATAGGAATGGGGTTAAGGACGTATTTTAGATTGACGAGTATGTCGTCAAGGGATACGAGACATAAGTAGTATGTTTCAAATCTTTGGCCAAAGTATTGCAAGCTGCTGATTATGTTGTCCTGTGTCACCTAGTCTAAGGGACGAGATGCCGATGAATAATGGTAACAATTATTCAGATAGGTTCCTTGGACAGAGCATTCCGAATCCCAGATTAGGGAGGAGAACCGCAAGAGTGATGTGTTAAAATAAAAACGCCAACTCTTGATACTCATGAATAGATCGGTAGATTACCGAGTCATGGAATGAATAGATCGGAGGTACTCCGAGTCATTACAGCTGCATATGGTTATCTGTTATAAGAATGGTTGTTTTGATTTGTGAGTTCTAAATTATGTATTTAGAACTAGGAAGCATTTATAAAAAAAAAAAAATTTCTTGTTCTATTGTACTAAAATGGAGATGTTACACCGACCATGATGAAATCATATTAGATGTGGTTGTCAGTGTCATTTCAGCACTTAGATAATGGTCAATAGACCTGATCAAGTATTGCTCTCCTAAAATCATGTAGAACATGTTGATAGTGAAGGAAATCATTGCCATGGCTAGGAATATGAATAGTTCAAAGGGAAAAAATATTTTTTTACCCCTTTTATTAGCCCACAACTTAATGAGTGGGTTCATAGGTTACTTTTGTTAGGAATGTATTTTGATGTTATCCACCTTAAGCACCATGAGATGGTGCATGAGAAGCTCACATTGTTGAATGGTGAAATAAAACAAGATGATTTCCTATGCAGAGATGACATATTTAATAGAGAACACCAAATTAAGGAGCTACAATATGTGTTTAACCCCAATGATGCAGAAAGTGTTCGGAGTGGACTCTAGCAAATCCTAAGAAGTGGTTTTTCTATCAGGGATATAATAATGAAGGTACTGATGAGGATGGGAAAATACCATTCATATTGGGCATCCAACTCCCACTTCAGTTGGATTGGTTGTTGAGATATGAAAATGATAGTTTATTAGCCATGGATTCAATGTTTGGAATGAAGGTATGCTTTTAATTCTAGCAATACTAGTAGTTGATACTTCACTTATCGAACATAAAAGTTGAATTTTGTTACATATTTTTGTGTAGTTTCAATTGTACATGTTGTTGGTGTTTGATTCCAAACACCAAGGGCTTCTGTGGCATGGGTAATTATGTCTAGGTCGTGTGCTAGTGACATCACCCAATAGATGCAATTACTTTGGCAAAGAGTACACTTGAAAAATATTGAACATGGGAGACTACACGCTAGTAGAGATCAAAGCAATAAGGTAGGTGTTGATTACATTGCATAGGCACAACACAATTATAATGATTATGTTGCAAAGTCTTACTAGCTTGTCTTATGCAGGGAAACATTTGACTGTGAGGTGTACTTATGCAACTTGGCATGTACGACGTGCATGGTTGAAGAATTTGATAGCCAAAGTGAGAGAAGATGATGTGAGGTGAGATATGTTCAGTGAACTTGGATACATTATGCATAGATGTATTGATGAAGAGATGGCTAATAGGGAGGCCATAAATTTCATAGAGAAGTATCGTTTCACACAACCCAAATTTGTTGAATATTGGGAGGAGCATTAGCTCCATAGGGTTGCAATGTGGTTGAGGTGTTGTCATACCCTCAAACATGTCGGACAAAAAATAATGCATCCATAGAATCATATCATTCACATCTAAAAATCATTTCTTGAGTACAATTCACATTGTTGCACATCAAAGGGTGGATTGGTTAGTACACCAACTAACCACAAGTGTTTACATATACTACTGGTGGCTACAAATGAGAAAAGACAATGATTTTTATAGGAAATTTAAAGTTAAAATTTTGAAAATATATCATGGGTTAAGGATTTGTAAATTCCAGACTATCATGTCACCTTTCACATGACAGATAAATCGTATTGCATGGGTGCAAAGCTAGAAAGATGATACATTGCATTATCAGGGTATAGTGCAACATCACTGATGTCAATGTGCATTTGTCCATTTTAGTCCAATCCTACACATGTAAACATGTAATTAAGGTGGGGATGTGTTATCCCGTAAAATTGGCAAGGGTAATTTTATGGGTAACCATACCAAAATTTTGTTTTGGTCCCTCGTCAGGGACCCCTCTGCATTCGGAACGTTGCAAAACCCTTTCCCGAAATCTAGTTTTCTGAACTTAGCCATTTTTGGTCTTTTTGGGTTAGGCGCACCTATTGTTTGTGCAACATAGGGTAAATTTGCGCCCCCTTCATATCCTTTGCGCACCACCCTTTGGCGTGTCGACACACATTTTGGTGTGCCTCACCATGTTGCACCTTTCTTGCATGCGCCAAGGTGCATGCACCTTTGTGTCAACAATATTTTTGTTGCGCCACATTTTGGTGCGCCATTGGCGCACATATTTCCATGTTGACAGCACTTTTGGTGTGCCAAGGGCGCACATAACTTTGTGTTAACATGTG
Organism: Taxus wallichiana var. yunnanensis; assembly: GCA_018340775.1. Lineage (NCBI taxonomy): Eukaryota > Viridiplantae > Streptophyta > Pinopsida > Cupressales > Taxaceae > Taxus > Taxus wallichiana. The sequence goes on along the minus strand of CM031242.1, from coordinate 112,984,251 downwards.
TTTTGATGTGCCAAAGGGTGCAAGCTTTCCAGTGTCGACAGGCATTTTGATGCGCCACTTCAAAAAGTGGTTGGCGCATTTATTACAACCTTGCCTATATATAGGTGCATCCGCCCTGTCACTTTCACCAGTCAGAAAACACGTGATTGTTCTTTTTCCTCTGCACTGTCGGCAAGACGCTTTGCTGTTCTCGTGATCGCGTCATGGACCCGCCACCTCTCACATTATATATATTCCTGGTAAGTGGTCCTTATTGCTCTCATGTTTTATGTTTTGGTTATTGGTTGTTTGTTTGTGGGGTTGGATAGAATGATCTGTGAAACCATGAAACCTCCCTTTGCTGTTTTTGCTGTCCTCCCCCATGCACTTCTCCCTCTTTCCAGATCTGCTGGTAAAGAGGACTCTGTCTGAAAAATCACTTGGATCTCTTTGTTTTAGCCTATTCATCATCCAAGGAACCCTGCAGAAGAGGCTTAAACACATGTAACCCCTCCAGAGGAAGAACAAAGACTTAAAAATTGATAGACTACTCTTTTTCCTCTTTGGCGCAGTCACCACCCTTGCAACATGAAGTACAGTCGCGCCAACGGCGCATCCACCATGCCTCGCGCATAAAAACATTGCGCCCCTTAAAGCACACTTATCTTGCTTTCGCAATGCCCGCTAACCCTACACCCTTGGCGCACCAAACTCATGTGTAACATTAAAAAACTTGCGCCATTGGTGCACCTTACATCCATGCAAAACCAACCTTACTTTTGCCAAGTACAAAATCGTAACACAAGCAGCGCATCCCTTATTACAAAGAACATCATGTCATGTGGACCTTCCATGCGCCGCGCCAAGTTCCCCTGTGGCGCATAAAATGATGTTACACGCATTAAACCTACGCCCTTTAGCGCATCCTATACCCGTGTAACATGAAAAATATCAGGCTACTTTGTTATAAAATGCATATATATGGCGCCAAGACTTCCACTTGCAACAACAAAAAATGTCATCTACAGTGTCCATGCGCCCTGTGCCCTTTAGCGCTAATTTTTCCCTTGTAGCACCCCTTTTCTGTGTGCCATACCATTTAACCCTGCAACCTGCAGTGTTCATGCGCCCTGCACCTTGAGACCTTTCAGAAAATGCTCGACTGTTCACTCGAAGATCTGGTCAAGTTCGGCGTCTTTGGACATCCCAGAGCCCTCAACAAAATCCTTTCTACTCTGGATTACCAGGTCGATCAGCTGGAGTTTGCCTGAGAAGATCAAAAAAATCAAGGAGGAAGCCCTGGATGCAATGCATCAAATGGAGAAAATTGTCCTGAGAATGTCTCCGGGCTTGCTCACTCCTTCTTTCGCCTTAAGAAAGGTAGAGGAAACTATTCGGATCTTCAAGGAGATCATTTCACAAGGGCTGGGACCAGAGGTCACTTTCGACGCTGAATCCATCAACAACCTGCTGGCCTGTCGTGACTTCATTGGGTACCTGATAGAGGTAGAAAATGATTATTCCAAACTCCCGAAAAGCTCACAGACGAGCGGGAGACTTGCGAGGCTATCAGTGATCGACACAAGGATCCTTCCCAGGATCAACTTCAACCCATGATCAATAAGTTCATGGAATACCATGCCCAGTTCCACATCTCGTTGCACGAGCAACAACAAAAGCAAGATACCCCCTTTCACTTTGGGGATGACAATGAATAGTTTCCTTCTTCCCGACTTTCTCCTTGTAATTATCTAAAGTGTGTTGACACAAACGATGACATCATCCATGTTGCACCATGGGATGATGTCATCCACAAAGTTGTCAAAAGTCAACAAATGACTTTGGAATCTCTTGTAAGATATTTTGTAATTAGGTGGTTGGTTTGCTTTTGTCTTCTTTTCTTCTCTCCTTCTATATATACTTGAATACTTGTTGTATTCAAGTGGTGGATATTTTTTAGATGAAAAATAGAAGTGAGAAGAAAAGGCTTTGTACTTTTTGTAACAGAAGAAAACATTAATACAAATATTAAGACTTTGTGTTGAATATGTGTGTTATGGGCATCTGATCTTTCTTATGTTAGATCTGTGTGATCGTTCTGTTGAATCTACTTCTACTTTGTTGTCATTTATTCATCAGTATTTCTTTATTTGTCTATGCAAAGTAGGTTTGGCTCTGTATACTACCAACCCAAATCATAGACCTTTTGACCTTTCTGCTTTGGAATTCATTTCTTTTCTCCCTTCAGATCTTATCTTCCCACTCCATTTTTTTCCTTTCTTTTACAGTTGAAATACCTCTATTGGGATGAGATCCCAATCCCTAAAGGCAGAATATTGTGAGACTTGCACAAGATTCCTACTGGTAGAATAGCAATAAACTAGTTTCACTTTGCTAACTCAAAGAGGGGCTATGCCCTACACACTGTTGGCTTGTCTATCCATAGATCTGTCCACTCGATAGATTTTCAAACCAACAGATGATGCGAGAGAGATGAGGAATCAATGGTATTTACAATATGGGGTTGGTGTTAGCTACTCCATTGATAACAATAATTTAAATGTGAATGTATAGTTTTTTCCCTCTTCAATTTTCTTCATTTTAATTTTATTCCCAATCTCAAGTGGTTGATTTGTTTTCAATACAGGCCATGTAAAATGGTCTAAAAATGAAAATGAAAATGATGCTCGTATGGAAAACATAGGCTCATTGGATGCTAATAATGTAAGGCATAACTCCAAATACCATTAATTTTATTTATACTTATCGACATTTGTCACAAGAAGTATTTCCATGTAAGAATATATAATTATTATTTGGGATATGTTGATTTAATTTAATTTGAATTAATTAAATCTACATATTGTAGAGTCACTACTAAAATAAATGATGTATAAATACTGAAATATAGAAATGACACAAGCAAGCTAAGATTTAAAATATGAAACCCTAAGCAAGATATGAGATAAGAAGACTTAGTTTATTTCTACACAATCTGGGAAGAGAGAAGTGATGAACATACTGGGAAGAGTGTTGTTAGTACTCACTGTAAATTCTGAAATATAGGAATGAGGTCACACATGACACCCGGGATAGTTCAAGGGCATCTGGGCACTAGTGACTATACATGAGCTTAGGATCTACTTTCTAATGTGTCACTGGGTATTTTCTTTTGTTCCCTTTTGATCGCTTGGTAGTCATACTATGATTGCCAAAAGTACCATGTAACTCCGCAAAAGAGAATGTCCACCTAAACAAGCCCACAAACCACATCGAACCTAAAAATAAATATGTAGAATGGGGATTCGATCACCGACCCCGATGGTCACCCCGAGAGTGAACTTATGACCGAGCTTTGCACTACATCTTAGAATCCATGTAGTTCTTGTTGATTAACTAAAATTAACTAAACTAGGGAAAGTATAATGATAGTTAATCTAATCTAGGAGGACATAAATGTTGTAAATAAATGTACTAAAGCAATATAAAGTAATTAAACAATTAACTAATAGAAAATAAAACCCTAATATGCAAGGAGAAGGTAAGGAAAGAACTCAGTTGATTACAAATGATGGTTGTAGAGTGTCACGATTGTGATATGAGATTCCAAAAGTAGGAACGATCCGCACAGGGTCCTAAAATAGGGATCTAGAGGATCTCAATAGATCAAGTACCTAGGAGGGTACTAGGGCACCTTGGAACCCCGATATGGTAAAATAGGCACCTTGGTCTCTGAAAATCTCGGAAGTTGATTATTTCTGGGTCAAAAGATACATTATAACCTTCGTTGTCTATCGCATTGGATTTCCTAGATTGTGCCAAATGTATGAAATATTCCAAGATAAAGAATGACCTACAAAAGACCCAAAAGTAAGTATCAAAACCCTAAAAATAAAAGATGTAAATGAATGGGTCGAACTAACCTCAGCTATCATAACAGTGAGCTTATTAAACTAAGCGTTGCACTATATTTCGGACCCAAATGTAGTTCTGTGTGTGTGTGCATGTCGTGCCCTAGGTTCTCTTGTGCTAGTCACACTTTGTGAAGTAGTGAGCAATAACTAAATTTAGAAAATGTAAATCCAATGTGTACATGGAATAGAATAAAACCCCTCCCCCTATGAAGTGTGTGTTGATGCAGATCTCCTAGCCTTGATGTATGGAACTATGTGGATGCAAGTGATGCAATGGATGCAACTATAGATGGAGTGATAGTAGTAAGTGACGCTAGACCCTCATTATGGTCTCATAACTTTATATTTATAGGGTTCTCTTGATCTAATTTCGTAATTAATCTTGATATGGCCGATAAAGAAAAAGATAAGGGTGAAAAATGGCTAGAAGAGTCCCAAAAAGAGGTAGGAAAGTAGAAAAATGATTGGGGTGCCCAGGTGGGACCGGGCACCCTAATATAGACCTAGCACCCCGATTTAGGCTAAAATGACAAAAAGTGCTGAAACAGACTAGACATGTATCTAAAAATGTACGAGAATGATGAAATAAAAGTAAAACAAGATGATAAAAAAATGGGATTAATTAGTACTTTCTTCACTCAAGAACCTTCTAAATAGTAGTATGAGACCAAGCTAAATAATGCCTAAAGTGCATGATTTTTTGACTACATTTTACCCCCACTTTATGTTGGTGAGCGAAATCTTGGTAACATAAAGTAGATAGAGATGCGTACCTGATGTCCATGTAGAGTGTAGTAGAAAATGTGCCGAAGGACTAGACAAAAGTGTGGAATGATAAAAAGATGGAGGAGTGTGGAAACTATAGATGAAAAATGTGCATAGAAAAAGTGATGAGAGTGAACCTAGGGAAGAACATGTGTGTAGCTAATGCAGTGTGTAGTGTACCAACATGGTTAGTAAGGTATGTGCTTATCGCAGAATGTTGTTGCCCCCAATTTGATTGCTTGTTTCTCATTTGGTCGGACTTGCAAGGAGAAACTGATCAAGTAGCCAAATATGTATGCATGTAAAAATGTTATGTAAAATATGCATGTGTGTAAAATATGCAAATGTAAAATACATGAAATGAAAAGTGTAAATGGAACATGTGCACCTGATCCATGTCGAGAGAAAGGGTATAAAAGGATATCTTGTACTCATGCGAGCTTTTCAGTGATCTCATGCCACCCTGGCTAAAGAAGTGTAGGGAGGAAATGCTCTGTGTCCTCCAAAATTTAACCACTTCGCAAAATGTGTGTGAAGAGATCTCTATACTATCTTGGTTTTTAGGTGATCTAATGCCACTGACAAATTAATGTAGAGAGGCACACCCACCGTAACCTCCAAGCCTCAGAACTACTTCAAAAAAATGCTAAGGACACTATGTCATGTAAAATCATGTAGTCATTATTTTACCCTTAATAATTCTTTCTACAAGCATGCCGACCTATCACCCAAAGTACATTCATCTACTTTAAAAAGGAAGAAGATATAACTAACATATCTACACATTAATGCATCACAAAAGCTAAATAAACATTGTAAGAAGTACAAGAAACCAGATCTAGAGTCATGATAAGCCAAATAACATGAGGGTTTACACCCATAAGAAAGTTTGTACAAAATAGATCCATGTATATTGATTTAACAGAGTTCTGGTAGCCATATTACATTCAAAAGGGTCATCTCAGACCATATTCATCAAATGACAAGAGACTCAACTCCTACAAACCTATCTGATCAGAGATCCTAACTATTTTTTTCCCATTATATCCCTTATTACAGATCCCAATACCCATACATATGCTTAATGGTATCCCTTATAACCCTCTAACACTAAGTACTCTAAACCCTAGCACCATGAACTCCAAACCCTTAGCATTTCCTAACATTTTTGCAACACTTGTTACTCTTCTTCTCTTTCTTTGCCCCCCTTTTTACTCTATACCATGTATCTCTCTCCCTCTCTGTCTCTCGTGTTTATCTCTGTTCCTATCCCAAGCACCTCTTTAAATAGGATCATCACCACCACCATGACTTCTCTCTTGAGCAGATCACGTGCCAAGTGTCGATGTGGTCCTCCATTGGTGAATGCTTATCCTCTTTGCAAACCTTCCACTAATTGTAATGATGCCTTTGGGAATATTCCCTACATGGAATATCCTTTTCTTGACCTCCAAGGTTCCAGGCTAACACCTTATCCACTTATCATGCCTAGTTCGGGTCCTCACATTTTTCCTCAAGTGACTCCATGATGCCAAATATGGCTAAGTCCTTTAAACCCTTGTTCTTCCTCCCACGCATGCGCCTTGGTTTCACTTAAACCCTTCTTAAACCCCTTTTTCCTATGCACTTTTCCCTAAGTGCCCTTCTATTTATTGATCCTGTGTGTGCGCACTCTTTTGTACTTAGCCAATATTTTAGGGTCCAACATCACCCCACACTATGCATGTTCTCTCCTCAAAAACATTCTACTTCCTCAAAGAATAAAGAATAGTGGTATGAATTGAAAAAATTAAAGAATGGAAGAATGAAAGAATGGAAGAATAGAAGAATATGCTACTGCTTGCATGAGGAGTGGGAACTCCTTCTTCATGGATGCCTCAATCTTCTCCCAAATCTACTTCTCCTTGCACCTACTTGTTGAAGTAGGTCACCCACTAATGCACTTACTTCATCAAAACTAAGTTCCTCACTTCTCTTAGCTTTCAGCGTATCTATAATGTTTTCCAGCTTGCTTGCTAAGATCACCTAGCACATCCATCCTGCGAGTGACTTGGGGGTATAGTTCCTTTAGCTTATTCTTAATCAAACCTCATAAGGTTTTATTTCTTCCAACTTCTTCTCAACTTTGGCTAGGATCTTATCACACTCTACCTATTGCCTTTGTGCTTTTCTTGAAATTCTTTTAGATCCACCTCATGTGTAACCAATATGCTTGCTACCCTATCTCTATTAGCACAATTTTCATACATGGCTTCACCATCTATGTGGTGGTATTTACTGTGGAAGGGATCTCAGGAGTACCGAGTCATTGTCTCCCCAATCTTCAATTTTTCCTCCTTCTGGCATGCCATCACCTCCTCTGCTGACTCTAATGCGAGTGGTGCCTTTCCATGGTGAGGATGTGGGTCAAGTCTTCCAAGTAGTGCATGGTTGACTCATATTTCTGCTCAGGTGGGGCCAGTCCAAGGTGCTTCAAGATTATGGCATCTGAAATGGCCTCTATCTTCTTATGGATTTCACGCACCTTTTCCTTTTCATCCCTCAGCTCACGCCTTAACTACACACTTGATCAATTCCTTCTATTTTATTTCTTTTTCCTGCTCAATGATCTCCTCATTATTTTTCTCAAGCTCTTCCTCCAAGACCCTTATTCTTTCATTTCTACCAAGAGTCTTGCCTCCACCTCCACGATACCTTTGTTGAGCACATTGCAAACTTTCTCATCAGATAGTTTTTGGGAATTTACCAGAGGGTTTACTCCTTGGCATTTGGTATCTTCATCAATGCATCTTGATTTACCTCAAACTCGGGTTCATCAACATGGGACTCAAAATCCCAAGATAACATTTTCCTTGTGCATGGTATGCACCTTCTTCATCAAAATAAGACCAAGCAGGAGTTGGTTTGTGGGCACAATACTTTGGAAGCACACGTGCAAGTACCTTGTTTGGATCATTAATGTAAGTCATTCTCTTGTTCTTGCACCACTACTATGCCCTTTCCACCTATGTGCTTACCTTTGGGAAGCTTACTAGCTAAGCTGGGGTCTCTCCCATGCTTCCATACTCCTTTCCCACACTTGCGCTTTCCTCCATTTCCTTCAACACTTCTTCAACGCTTCGCTCGACTTCATGCTCCACCAAATGTTGGATAATTCCTTCCACTTCCCTCTCTATGGTATTATCCATCTACTCCTTGGTCGGGGTCGGGGTCTTCTGATCCTTCATGTTTACTTCCTCACTCCCCCTTTTCATGAGGAACCTTCCTCATTCTCATCCTTCTCTTCATTTCCTTCTTCATCTAACTCATGTACATCATACACAAGATGATTCTAAGCCTCATCATCACTCTTCATCATCTTCATCACCCTTGTCAGCCTCCATGCTTTCTATTTCACCTAAGTCTGACCCTTTTTCACCCTCTTCTTCTTCCTTACTAGTGACTCCAATTCAAGGGACTTCTCTTTTTCTTCTTTCTCGGTGACTCTCCCCTTACCGGTGAATCTTCCTTATGGTGACTCTTCCTTCTTGTGGTGATTCCTCCTTTTGTAGTGACTCTTTTCTCATGGGAGACTTCTTCCGGTGGATGTAAGTACTTATGCCCATGCCTGAATCTTGTGCCCTCCTATATGTCTATACTTGTTTTTGCGCGCTCGACACCTTTTTCTCAGGAGCCTCTCCTCTGTCTCTTTTCCTTAGCACAATATTTTTCCATGTGGTGGGGTCCTTAGGAATGGAGACATCATCTTCAACATAAGCACCCTTTTCATACTTAGGCCTTATGCATAAATACACCCTCATTTGTTTTCCTCCTACAATAGGTAATGTTATTGGTTTTAACATGTGCACGTCATGGGAGACATACTTCTCCACATAGGCATGCTTCTTGGGGTATATTAGTTTCTGTGCAGCTCACGGTAGTCTTGATCTACTACACTTAGATCAAATATGAGTTTCTTCACCTCTTTGAATCGATTAACCCCGCCTAGAAGTATTGCGTTGTGAAGGAGAAAGGAAATTTACACCAAGGACTCTTGGTGCCATCTACCAAAGTAAATCTGTCATGAAAAAATGTTGGTATATGGAAACTCAACCTCTCCTTATACTAATGAAGGTAACTACTTGGTATTCTCCATTCATCCCCGAATGTCACATGCATCCACTTATACCACTTTTTCTAGGTGCACCTTATGAGCGGTCATCATGGTGTCACAAGTATACTTGTTCAAACCTCTTGGTGGGGAGGGGTTCTCATCTGGGTATTCCCAAACAAACTTATCTAGCCCATCGGGCACTCCAATCTCTAAAAATACAATGGTGAGGAGGACATTACCAAACATGATCTTCTCTCCATCATGTGTGGTGTTTATGATCTCCTCTTGCAATAAAAGTTGAGAGGTTATAGATGGTCCCCTCTGAGATCTTGCGACACACATTCAACCAGCCTTGTTGATCTGTGTCCATCTCTCTTTCCCATTCATATTTGTAACCAAGTGCATGCAACCATCCTCATCACCGGGTTAGTAATTACAGAAATGTCAAAGTAGCACGAACCCTTCTTGTAGTCATAAGCCTCAATGGTCTTCTTAATGGCTTCCTTGTCTTCCAAATCATCATCCAATGAATCTCCTTCATCACAATAAGGCCGGTGAACTTAGAAATTAGCTGGGGGTTATGCATCCTCCGACCTATGAAAATAGAAGTGGTCTTCATGCACATGTGACATCAACCATTGGTATAGTCACTCAAGCTTTCCAAAATAGGGAAACTTGTAGAGTTTACAACAACCCAACCTTCTCCATTTTTACCTTTACTTCATCATCATAGATGGGCATTCCATCTAGTGTCCTCTTCTCTATAGGGAAAACTAGTTCTAGTGTCATTTCATTTTTTTTGGTGCTCGTTCGATGGTTGTAATCACTGACGGCCATCTTCTTGATGTGAGACACCCATTCTTTACTAAGTAATATGTCATCCGGTACTACATTTCCACATACCATTCTTCATTGAAACTGGTAAAAAATGAATTTGTTTTCCCTTTTCCTTTCCCTTCTTTGATGAAACATTTGCTACTTTCCTTGGTGTCATTCCTTTATCGGTCCTTAAAACTTCTTCCTCTCTCTGGTCTTGGCTCTTCTCAACTTTTGGCTCCACTCCTTTGTGAAAAATTCCTTCAAACCCCATGCCTAGCTATGCAACCCTAACCTAGAAAACCCTTTTTCCACAAGATGATAACACCCATGATTCTTCCACACAACCTTCTCCGCTTATGCCCATGTACTTCTTTCCACTCTGGTTCATTGATCAAACTAGCTATGCACACAAATCTTCACAACTCTTCTCAAACCTTCTTCACAAGGATGCCCTAGTTCGTGAGAGCTCTTTGATAACTTAAAACAAAAGTAGAAAATAACACACCCCGATCTTCTATTTATAACTTTTTCTCTTCTCTGCAATAAATGTCATGCCACCTACCAACATACTTTTGTAATAAAGGTGGATTTTTTTCCAATGCCAACCTTCACACTTTTTCCTCCGTGCTCAATCCTACATGAACACTTCCACAACCTTCTGGCGTGTAAAAACCTTCGACCATATATTCTTCTTACACTTTTTCTTCATGCCAAAGGTAATTCTTCCTCTATGTCTTGGACCAAGTTCTTTTTTGCATTTCCTACCTCATGTTGCTCCTATACTTTTTACCCTTGTACGTGGTTTCTCAAAGCCTTTTGACACCATCCTTCCCTTATGTTCACCTTTTCCACGCGCGATCTTCCAATCCACGTGTTTTTTATTTTTCAACCCGGGCCATCCACAACCATAGCTTCTAGCACTTGTCACATCACTCCACCCCACACAAAAATGGATGCGTGGTCCTCTCTACACATAGATTTTTTTGAAAATAATAAGTGGCTACCAATGCACAAAACATGCACAAAACAAAAAAAAAGAAAGGGAAACACAAAGAAAGGAAACTGCATCAAAGAAAAACCTAGGCTAACTAGAAATACTTGCCTTATTTACAAACACAAAGAAGACTTATTTATAGTAGGGCTTCAACCTACTCCCATTGAAATGGCCTAGAAACCATGTTCCATCCAGCGCTTGTAACTGGAAAGCACCTTGAATCAAGTATATAGGATACAATGTATGGGCCCATCCAATGGACTTTGAATTTCCCAGATGGCACAAAAAACTTGGAATCATACAATAGAACCATCTTCCCAACCTCAAATTTCTTGTTCTTGATGTGTCTATCATGCCATGCCTTCTACTAGATTTTTTTATTTTCTAACTCCAGTGAGTAATAGCCCACCTCTCATCTAACTGCATCAACTTATCAATCCTCTCCTCAAGCACTTTTCATCATCTAACCCTCTTGTGCACATTATACATAGTGATGGTAACATGAATTCAATAGGTAACACAAATTCCATGCCAAACACCAATTGAAAAGGTGTGGCCTTGTTCAATCTCTTATAAGTAGTCTGATATGACCATAACACAACAGAAAATTTTTCATCCCAATCCTTTCTTCCCACATCACAAATCTTGGTTAACGTGTGATTCAAAATTTTGTTAAATGCCTCAGCAGTCCCATTAGCTTGTGGGTGATAAGGGGTAGTCTTGTGATGGGCTACCATGAATTCTTCCAATAAGATTCTAACTGTCTCATTTAAGAAATGAGTACCCTATCACTTGTTAAGCTCAATGGGCATCCATATCTGTTGATTATATTTTCCCACAAGAACCTAGTTGTTGTTTTGCCATTGTAATCCCTTGTAGGTGCCACTTCTTCCCACCTTGTAAGGTAATATGTGCATGTAATGATATAGTGTGAACATGTCCTTCACACATGCTAGAGAAATAGGGCCTACGAAGTCAATTTCCCATTTCTCAATGGTTACTGCACTGACAATCGGTCTTAATGGCATTTCATCTCTTTTCCCTAGTTTACCAAGGCACTGGTAGTGGTCACAGCCTTGCAATACTTGATATAATCTTTGTAAACCATTTCCCACCAAAATCTTTCTAGAAGGATCTTGCGTGGTTGCATTCCCTGCATAGTGTCCTCCTATGCAATTCCACCATGTGCTTCCTCCATGATTGCAACACATGCTCATGCTCTAACATGCACCGGCACAAAACCTCATCATGACCTAACTTGTATAAGTCTCCACTAATTAACATGTAGGCACAATGCGTATGGCTAACTGCTTCCTTTCTAAAGTCTTCATTCCCTCCGCGCCACACCCATTTTGAGAAACACAACAATATCTTCCAAGTCGGGGGCACGCGCTTTGTAATCTGAAATAGTTGTGCATCTGACATTGTATCCTCAATGCTCTATGTCCTCTCTGAGTCAATCCTTGATAAATGGTTAGGTCCCAAATTACTCTTACCTAGTTTTACAACAACCGTAAACTCAAACTCTTGAAATAATAGGACCCACTTGCATATGTGCCCTTGTAGAATGGGATTGTTTACCAAGTACTTCAATGCCATGTGGTCCATGTAGAATATAAAAGGTGTTGCCAATAGATATACCTAAATTTGTGCAGCACATAGATCATTGATAATGCCTCAGCTTAGTAGTAGTATAGTTCTATTTTGTTGGGGTTAGCTTCCTACTAGAAAAGCATAAGGGGTGGTCAAAAATTCCCTCTCCAGGTTGTGCTAAGATTTCTCCAATCGCATCCCTAAAGCATCAACATGTACATGGAATGGCTTATCCCAAGAGGGAAAGTGTAATATGGGCGCGGTGATAAGCCTATTCTTTAATGTGTCAAATGCCATCTGCTTGCCCTCTCCCAATGAAATGTACTTTTGTGCTTCAGAAAATTTTTCCAATGGCATGATGATCTTGGCATACCCCTTAATAAATTTCTAGTAATACCCATATGCCCAAGGAATCCACGCACCATGCTCTAGCTGGTTGGTAGGCTCCCCTAATCCCATAATAATGACAAAAATTTGGTAGGATCCACCAACAAGCCTTCTTTACATATGATATGTCCCAATAGGGTGCCAAATGGAGTAGTGAAAACACATTTCTTAATGTTGAGGGATATACTCAACTACCAACATCTCTCAAACATTAGCCTTAGATTGTCACAATGGTCCCTCACTAATCCATATATTGTCCAGTCATCCAGGTAGACTTGTAGAAACTTGTGGATGAAGTCCTAAAATGCTTGAACCAAATGCATGAAAACACAACAAGCACGTTTCTTTAGTCCAAAAGGCATGACCATGTAGGAAAAATTCCCCATTCAGTGGAAAAAGTTGTCTTTTCTTGGTCCTCCTTTGCAATTCTAACTTGATGATATCCTAAGAATCCATCTATGAAAGAATAGATCTTGCACCTAACTACTCCTTCCAAGATCTCCTCGGTGAAGGGGGTTGGAAAAGGGTCAATGACACATACCATTCAAATCCTTGTAATCAACAAAATCCTTATCCTTCCATCCTTCTTAATGTTGATGACCATTGGACTTATCCATTCTAATTCTTCAACAACCTCAATGATGCCTGATGTGATCATCTTGTCAATCTCCTCCTTGACTTTGATGCGTAGATTTAGATTCATTCGATAAGGTCTCTTCCAAATTGGGCATGCACACCTTCCTTTAACTTGATCTTCATTTCTCCCAAGGAGTGGTGAACTCCTTTAAGCTCATGGTACCCACATGTGAAAAAAAATCTTGAAATTCATGCAAGATCGATGATCTTTGAAACCTCTTTTTCTGTCTAGTAATCTCCAATAGTAGCCTCCTTAGGTTCCACCTCCAAACCAATGTTAACCTTCTTGGTTTTCAGGGGTTCATGGTAGGCGCATGCTTTCTCATCAGCACTATCCATAACCTCACATGTGTGCCATACATATGGTTAACATCCAAGTTTTCCACCTCTTCACCATCTATCACATAGACCAATTTTCCTTTCTCTTTTTCCATGCATGCATGCTCAAGTTGTACCTCCTCTTGATTCCTCATCAAAGCATGCTTCCAAGCTAGGTTCACCCAACAAATTCCAGTATTTTATCCTCTACCATGGCACTATCTCCCATAGTTAGGTGCTTAACAACCTGTAGCACCTCATTCACTAATGGTTTAGTACTTTGATACTCAAAATCTTGAAGGAGATCATCCATCAAATCCTGCCAGTTTCTGTCTAACGACACATAACTCTATGAGTGAATGTGTACCATGAACACACACAACCTTGTAAGGTGGAGTAAAGATTATGCACCCATAAAGATGGTGGCAAGGCTTCCCCTTCCATCTAGGCCTTCTCACATGCCTGGATGTGAAATGAGGTAGGTTCCTTCCCATGATAATCTTGTATAACAATAGGTGCATTACTTTGGACAAACCTAATAGAGAACACGATTCTCACCTCACACCACTCTAGAAGGTTATCATGATGGGTCACCCACCAACGTGTTGCAGTCTAAGCAAGGTATAGCTAAGCATCCTTCTTCTTTTCGATCTCACATCTCCACTTTGGGTCTCCATTTCTCATAGGAAAACATCGGGTTGGCTCCCCTAGTGTAACTTGGAAACTATTTTCCTCCCGGTTCTTGATTGAGCTCGCCTTTTTACTCTTGTCACAGAGCCTCCTCTTAACTACCTTTTGACTAACTCATATGTCCATGTGCACCTTATTTTCACATGCCACACTAGTTGTATCACTTATAGATTGAGCATCTTCCCATTGAATAACACCTTCTTTTGTTGGTTGCATAACCTCAGGGTCCTGATAGTGCACACATAGATTTTGTCTAGGTCTTCTTCTCCCAAGGGCTCAATATAGGGTGTTAACTTCCCATCCATCAAAGGAATGATAACACGTTCCTCTTTGTTCTCAAAACTTATATACCCTTATTGAAATGTAAGTCAACATTGTTCTTATAGCACCAGGGGCACCCAAGTAACACTAAAAGTTTTCCACCTCAGCAAGCGCTAAGACTTTGAAAGTCTCTAGTGAATTTCACCCCTTGGATAGTGATAGAAACATCCTTTAAAACACCAATGGGCATTACCTTTGTCTTATTAGCCATATACAACACATTTGAAGATGGTATAATGGGGGCCTTCCCATTTGATTCCATGTGTCTCCAGAGTGAGAACATTAACTTCCACACCCATGTCAATCAGAATATTGCTTAGGAGCCATCCATCAATAATTACATTCAAGGTAATCTCCTTATCATAGTCAAGGCTTATGAGGAGGAAGGTTAGCATGCAAAACCTATTCCTCTCGCACTCTCCTCCAACACTTGGTACTTTACCTCTCAACCATTCTCCTAATAGAGGAATGATATTCTCTTGGCACAACATCTTACACACCTCTCTGACATCATCTATATCTTGACGAGGGGACCTCAATGCTCTTCTTTCTACTCCAACTTCCTAGATTTCTCTTTTAGACATTGAATTTCCCCTTGAAGACTTTTGATTACTTCCATGGTCTCTTGATAGACTTCCTTCTGATGGGTAGGGTCCAGATACTTCCCATATACCACCTCTTCTCTTGTAATCAATGACCTTTTCTTTGGTATCTCCTTGGCATGCGCAACCTCATCTCATGTCATCATCAGTACAGTTCTAACTCTGACTCATGCACCATTCTAGGCATCCACTATTGATCAATCACTTTTACACTTACCATCCCAACACCCTTATCCTTCCTTCTTCTTTTGGCTCATGTGTTCAAAAAATTCTGAGGCATTCCTCATACTTGTGCTTCTTTCCACACTAAGAGCATTGTAGAAGATCAGGGCATTCACGCTTATAGTGTTTTGTAGACCCACAATTGTAACAAGTTCCACGTGGGAACTCACTTCTTCCACCTCCATGGTTTCCATGGCCTCTAAATCCTCCATGAAAGCCTCTTCTACAACTCCTCCTCCATCTCACGTGTGCTTCATAATGATGATGGCCCTCATCCTTGGAACTACTTGCAATACTAGTCTAGTGCACACACCAATATCAATGACATCATGTATTTGGTCAATCAATCTATAATCCTTGGTGTCATGAGTAGTAGAGGTGTAAAATTTTACAATAGCAAGACACATTCTTATGGATCACGCGTTGCAGTAGTGGACACCTACTTGCATCATGATCTCCATGGCAATCTCATAACTCCATCATCATCATGTGTACTCGATCTCTCAGGAAAACTTTCCTTCGTATGCCCTTCTACCTCATAATCCGTACACCATAACCCACTACAAGTCTCATGAGCTGAGTTTGACAAATAATTTCTCTAGTTTTTTTCCATTGCAAAAATTTGGGCTTCTAGGAATGGACTAACTCTGTATCAATGCTTCCTACTACCTCAATGTGCAAGGCAACCTCCAAGGCCTCATGCATATCTGTGAAAGTCTTATGTGAAAGCACCCTCCTAAATGGTGTGATCAGTCCTCCAATAAACCATTGAGCATGCTGTGAAAGGGTGAATGTCATAAGATAACTTAGATAGGAGAGTCTTGAAATGTGCATCATACTCCCGCACACTCTCTACCATTCCTTGTTAAATCTCCTTCAAATGTGTTGATGCTTTTCTATTCAAACTCGGTATGTGGAACTCCACCAAAAAGGCATTACAGGGTATACTCCACCATGTCTGTAGTGGTGGGTCATACTACACATGCATCATCCTCCTTGTAATGTGGTTCCAAACGACTATAATTTTTCTACAGGGTAAATGATTCCCTTCACGCGCCATAGTAATTCACACTTGTGTACATGTTCTCATGGCATCCTCAACACCCTTGTAATCAGGTAAGTGGAGTGACATCTCATAAAACACCTATTGATGGTGTTGTGGACCTTGTCCACCAGATCCAAGACCTTGATTCCCTTCGATGTTACCTCCACCACCAGACCCACTAGATCCACTAGTGCTAATACCTCTAGATCCACTAGATCCTCCTCTTGTCGTAGGTAAGGGGCTAACATGTATTATGCCTGTGAACCCACCATCATGCTAAACTACGCACCGACAGTCTGTGATACCAAACCACTCCCAGATGTGTTTCCCATGTGTAACTTCTAGATGATACTCAAACCTTGTGATCCCACACATTGTCCAAA